>OX376699.1:27327106-27658831 GCA_947389925.1 Coelopa pilipes | reverse complement strand
AAAATAACTTCACGATGAAGCAACAACATTTCATCAAATCCCCAACACAAACACAGGGAGCTACAGAAAACAGGGCGGGAGAGAGTGAGAGAGAGTGAGAGGGAGAGTGAGAAAAACACACAGACAAGTGGACGGACAGTCGGACGGACGGACAACGAGGACGATAAGGAGGAGAGGATGAGCGATATGGGTAAATAATGGAGAAAAAGAGGAGAAGAAGGAGAGGAACCACGAACCCAGCACAGCGAGAGAGAGAGGCAGAGGGAGCGAGCGGTTGGGAGGCGAAAAGAAAGTAATGGATTTGAATCACACAGAGACAGAGGTAGAGAGCAAGAGAAAAGGAGAGCGGGGCAGAAAAAACGGTTCCGTTCCCGGCTCCTGCTCGGTGGCGAGCAGAAGGACCTGGAGCATTAAAACGTTATCCTTCTGGTTACGTTTCCGCCGCTGTCACTTTGCGAGAAAATAAACCGCCCAACCACCCACACACACACACAATCGTCCTCCGACTGCCGGCTGCAAACAGAGAGAGAGAGAGAGAGAGGGAGAGGGCGAGAGATTGGATTGGATTCCGCTGCACGGGACCCGGACGAAGCGCCGAAGAAACGACGACGGGGGCGCAGAGGGTGGACACCGAGAGAGAGCCAGCAAAGCCAGCAATGTAGGAGAGGGAGAGAACAAGGCAAGTGAGGAGCGGAGGAGGAGAGCGAGAACGAGAGAGGGAGAGAGAGATCTCGGTCGTGGCGCTCATAAAATTTACAACCGACGTCCTTGCGCTGCCGCCTTCGCCGCTCCCGCCGGCCTCGTTTTCCCCACTCGCTCTCGCCTTCTCACCCTGCTCCTCACCCCCTCCCCTCCCCTCGTCTCTCCCCTCTCTCTCCGGTCGTCTCTTTCGGTCAGTTCCTCCCTCTTCTTCCCACCCCTCGCTCGGCTGGGCGACGACGCTGGTTGAAAACGTTGTTTAAAACACGTTTATTCAAAGTTTATTGAGAGACCGCCGGCCACCCACGGCCCAGTCGCTCCCTGTCGCTCTCTTTCCTCCCGCCTCTTGCCTCCTCCGTCGCCCTCGCCCCGCCTCGTTCTCGTCCTCGTAGGGCGTTCAAGGATGAAGCGTTCAACAGCGACTTTTTGCGCTTCTGTGTTTGTGCTCGTGCTCGTTTCCTTTTCCAATCTGTTTTTGTTTTTGCTCTTGCTCTGCCGCTCTCGAGCGGGTGCGAAAGTGACAGAGCGAGGAGGGAGGAGGGAGAGGGACGTCAGCGGGAGGCGGCCGGGACTGGGAGGACGTGTGGATGGACCGGGGGCGTCGGGGCGGGCGGGCGTCGTCGTCGAGTGGGTGCCGGCTGTGCACGAGAGCATGTTTCGGTCCCACATTCCGTCTCCCTCTCTCACCCTCTCTCACTTGCTCTCTCTCTTCCTCTGACACGCTCGCTCCCTTTCCCTCGCTCCGTCCCGCTCTAAGCACCATGTTCTTGTTGCTGTTTGAGCTGTTTCATATTTTCTGCTGTTACTTTTAAGAGCGCTGTCGGCGTCGGTGTTGTCGGTATTTGCCCCCCTCTCACTCTCTCCCTCTCTCTCTCACTCTCTCTCCCTCTCTCCCTCTCTCTCGCTCAGTCTCTATCGCCCTCTATTTTGCAATTTCCCTCGTGTTTTTGTTACGTATTGTTGTGTTGTTATTTTCCCGTTGTTATTTGGCACTGTTCTGTTGTTGTTATTGTTGTTTGATATTGTTGCTGTAGTTCTGCTGTTGTTGTGCTTGTGTTCGATTGTTGTTGTTGTTTCTGTCCGTCGCTGTTTATGTTGCAGCGTATTTGGAAAACAACGCTGGGAACGCCATTAAGGATATTTTACGACAAAACTGTGTGCTCGGCACAAGCAGACCCGCAGTCGACTCGCACCGTGGCGACGGCCGCCGTGATCGGCTCTGCCGAAGGAGCGAGCCGGGAAAGCGAGAGGTTGACAGGCAGAGAGCCTTGGGTGGAAGGGAGAGAGCGAGATGAATCTATTTGAAAAGTTTCCCTGATGCTTCTCTTTTAAGATTTGCTCCCTTAAATTGGAATAAAATTTAAATTGTTCAATTAGTCTTTAAAAAGTCATTATTTAAAATAATCGAAAATATTTATAACAGTAAAATTCATAATAAATAAATAAAATATGACTAGAAAAACAAATCAATTTCCTTGCAGAAACGTGATTTTATTTCATTTATTGGATAATACTGTATTAATTTAAATTAAAAACTGTGTACATCTATTAATTTCCAAATAAAATTTCATTGTGATTAAATTTCCGAATATTTTTTCAAATAAACTTGAATGAAGAAGTGAAAATTCAGCGCAAATTCCATATTCTTTGTATATTAATTGTTCTTTGATAATATTTCTTTATTCTATTATTTAATATATTATTTATTTACTATATATTTATATTATATTTTTACTTCCTGGTTAAACAATTGTACTGATTGTTGAAAACTTCACTCCCTCGTCACAGACGGGCGACGCCGCGGTATGAGCGATGACAGGACGACGGAGGACGACGAAGGACGAACAAATAAACTTTCAAACTCACAGACAGACATATGGAGGCAAACACACACACACACACACCCAGGCAGACAGAGCCATCACTCGCACACCGAGCCATGGCGATAAACACACACATGCACACCCAGGACTCACACCCACACTAGCACTCGCACACATTCACATGCATGCATACAGACAACACGACGACTCTGCATAAATCGTCAGTTTTTGCGTTGAATTTCGATTTTGTTGTTGCTGCTGTCGTTGTTGTTACTTTTCATGTTATTGTTGTTGTTGTTCTCGGTCTCGATACGATGCCAATTGTTGTTGGTATCGTGTACTGCGATTGCTGTTGTTGTTGTTTTTGCCTGTTTTTCGCCATCAAAAAATTCGAAAATAGAACAAACCGAGCCGAAGGCAGCAACAGCAATAACAGCAACAATTACAATAACAACAACAACAACGTCAACACCATCCAAACGGAGAGATAAATAAATAGAACAACAACAACAGCGAGCAGAACAAGACCGGCAACAGCATCAATGGAGGGAGCTACAACTACAACTACAACAACAACATCAGTTCGATGTTGGCAGGGAAAAACGCAAACGACTGAAATTACCGTTACATTTCATCTAGTGCAGTTAGCAGCCAACAAAAACAACAAGAACAACAGCAACAGCAACAGTAGCAACAACAGAAACAACAACAAGAACAAGAGAAACAGCGACAACAACGACAACAACAACATCTGCAAAGAGTATCAACGGAAACTACAACAACAAAGACGATTTCTCTCTCGAGTTCGCGGCACGAGCCACAAGCGAGAGCAACAAAAGCATTGGCAACAACACAACTTGGCAATAGCATCGAATAAATAGCACCAACAACAACAAGAGCAAAAACAAAACGAACAACAATATGAAAAACAACCAACTGCAACAACAATAACAACCACAAGAACAACAACGCGAATGGAAAAGAGCAACAAGAACAACGATCAACAAGGACGAGCCGGATTTGGGGAGTCGAAAGGACGTGTCGGAAAGTTGAAGCTTAGCAGCCGAGAGACCGAGGGAGGGAGAGTGGGAGGAAGAGGGACGGAGGGGGCGAGCGAGTGAAGAGAGCCAGGCCGATGGACGACGATGCGAGAGGCAGAGGCCGAGAGCCGCTGTAGAGCGGGGGATGGCCAGAAGAAGGACAGGCGAAGGCGGAGAGCGGGAGACGGAAATGAGTGTTTGAATAGGTCGCAGAGAAGCCCGAGATAACGGAGGGAAAAAGAGAAAAAGAGAGCGGAAAAGACGGGAGAAGCAGCGACGCACAGGCAGAGAGAGAGAGGGGGAGGGAGAGAGAGAGAATGAGGTAGAGCCAAGGACGCCGGTGGATCCTGCAAGTGCAGACAGAGCAAAACGGCGGAGACTCTGGCAGAAACAGGGCGACAGAGAGAGGGAGCTGCGTTGAGAGAGAGAACTTCCTTCGAACTTCTGCACACGAAAACAGACAGAGCGGAAAGAGAGAGAGGGAGAGGGAGAGAAATGGACAGCAAGGGAAAGAGAGCAAGTGACAGAAATAATGAAAGAAAGAAGGCATTAAAGAAATAAACAAGGAAGGACATAAAAGAAAGAGAAAGGCAAGCAGAGAGCGTGTGGAGAAAGTCACAACGAGAGCGAGAGTGAGTGAGAGACAGAGAGAGAGCAGGAGGAAGAGGGAGCGAGAGTAAAGACATCGTCCCAGCGGACGAGGGGGATGTGAAGAGGGTGGCGCCGACGAGGGGCCGGAGGACGAAGAGCGAGATCGAGAGCGAGCGAAGACAACGAGGGGACGACGAGGGGACGACGAGAGGACGACGATGGCGGAACCCTGAGAGGGGAGGGACGGAGAGCAGGAGCGATGGCGATGGCGATGGCGATGTCGATGGAGAACCAACTGGCGAAGAGGAGCCAGCGAGGGCGACGCCGCGGACGAGGCGAGGTCGGGACGAGGGCCGGCGCCGATGGAGGGCGGGCCTTCGGTCCCTCCGGGGGCTGTCGTTGACAATAACTGCGCCTAGCGGTAAATGGACGGTTTGCACCAGAAACGTAACTACATCGGCGAGAGAATCGCAGCCTCTCTGCCTGTCCAGCTGTCCAGCTGTGCAGCGTCCGCGGGTCGGCCTGTCCTCCACTGTCTCCCAGTTTGCCGGTCGCCTGACTCTCTGTCCGCGAATCTCTCTGTCGGTCTGTCTGCGTGTGGGCGGGTGTCTGAGCGAGGAGTCGTCGTGTGTTCATCTCGGCCATGGAGAGGGAGGAAGACTGAGGACGATGACAGGAGGCCGACGCTGGAGGGACGAAACAGCGGGCCGAGGGTGGAGCGGCTTGAGGAGGCGATGGAGGAGAAGCGCCGTGAAGAAGACGGAGGAAAAGTGATGGGCAGACGACAACAAAACGACGGCAACAGCGACATCTATGGAGATTAGGGCGAGCAGGCGGCAGAAGGACGAAGTGCGAGAATGGGGGGATGGGAGGTTGGGAGGATGAGGATGCGACTGGGAGGACAGTGAGTAGTAAAAGGAGGAGCCAGGGCCAAAGGAGGATCCGGAGAAAGAGGAGAAGTCAGAGGAAAATGAGAATGATAAGGAGGAGAAGTAGGAGGAGAAGTAGCGGGAAAAGAACGGGAAAACACAGGACGACTTCGGCAGAAACGCCGGCGACGACGAGCCGAGCCAGAAACGACAGGGAGGAGAGGGGGACGAAAAGGTTGACAAACGGAGGCTCGGACGAGGACGAATGGGAGAAGGAGTGGGAGGCGGAGGCGGAGGCGGAGGCGAAGGACGAATGACGGAGGAACCACGATAAGAACGTCGAAAGCGCGGAAGGCGGGACGAACTGGGAGGAAGGCGAGAAGGACGACGATACGACGATACGACGAGGCCCGAAGGACGACGACAAATGTGTCGTGCTGTTGTTGTTCTCGCTGTTGTTGCTCCTGATTGTAACTGAATTGAGTTGGTTCGTCATGGTGGCTGCCATCGCAGTTCCGGGGTCTGCCCTTCTCATTGTTGTTGTCGGCGTCTGTGTCGGTGGACGTTTTTGTTGCTATTTTCGTTATTGCTGTTCTTGTTATTGTTTCAGTGCTGGCTGTTGCTGCAATTGTTGTTTCCACTACAATTGCTTTTATTGCTGCAGTTGTAGTTGTTGTTGCCATTGTTCTCGTTGTTACAACTGTTGTTTCGACTGCTCTTCGTGCTCTCATTTGTAGCTCTGTAGCTCTCGGCACCCCTGTTGCTGGTCTTCTTCTTTGATTTGGCATCGCTCTGTGTAGTTGTTGCTCATTTGTCTGCTGTTGTTGTTCTTGCGTGCTTTTGTCACTTGAGAACATTTTGTTGCCGTTGTCCGTCTCTTCTTCGCCTCTCTCTCGGCGTCTTTTGATCTCATTATCTTTGACTTTCTTTGACTTATTTGTGCTTTCTTTCATTGCCCCTCCTTTTGTCTTTTCTATTTATTTCTAATTACATTTTTTTTTGCGTTGGTCATTCCTTGGGATTTTTGTATTATTTTTCCTTTTATTATTGTTCTTCCATTTGCGAGGAACCGTCCAAGGATCGTCAGAAGGAGACTCGAGAGAGGATGAGAAAGAATCTTCAACCAACTTTGATAGCGTGATAGAGAAAGAGAGAAACAGGAAGAAATCATCCGAGGAATTTGTCGGGAGACTCGAAGGAAAAGTCGAGAAAATGACTTCCGTCTTGATGTTGCAGATGAATTTGTTGTTGGACTCGATTTGTTGTGGCGACAGTGTTGTTTTTGTTGTTGTTGTTGTTTTTGTTGTTGCTCTTCCACCCCCACATTATTCGTTGTTGTCATTCTTAATAGTCGTTAAGGATGATGAGCGGAAAAAAACTACAACAACAACAACAACAACAACAATCAGCACCCATCTCATGTTCTCGTTCACTTCATAATTCATTTCCCTTGCCCCATTGTTGCTGTTGTTGTTGTCATCACTGTCATCGTTGTTTTTGTTTTTGTGATGTCATCATCGTCGCCGTTGTTGTTGCTATTGTCGTTAGCAAATGGATTTGGTTTTTTGTCGCAAAGTTTTCCATTCAATCTCGTCCTTCGGCCATCGTCTCGCCTCTCGTTCTCCGCCTCCGTCCATCTCCGTCTTTGTCACTCGCACCCGCACCGCTCTGGCTCCCTTCCCTCATCATCATCTATCTTTCCGTCTGCCGTCCTCGCCGCTGGCAGGTTCAGTGATTGAAGACAGCGGCGTCGAATCTACATATATTTAACTACTTTTCTTCGTTTTAAATTTTTTCAAATGTTATCTATTGAAAAACTCGCGCCCGACTCCTTTTCATTGTATATTTCTTATTCAATATAATCCGTTTATATATTTATGCTTAAATAACAGCAGTAGATTTCATTGAATATATTTTTATTCTTCATATTTTCCTCAAATATTAGCGAAATCTTCTAAAATGAAATATGCTTGTTACAGATATATTTAGTCAAATCCAGATATCAGCTAAAGATTAATTAAAGAAGAGAAATTCATATATTTCACGAGTGTTTTCATTTAACATATTTCTTGAATTAAAAACGTAAATAATTCAAGAAGAATTCAAATACATGCGTTTATTGTAATCAACAAAGTTTTTAAAACTTTTAATTTAATGAATATATTTGCAATATTTGTTCATAAATTTGCATTTAATCTGTTTCTTAATATTATTTAATCCATAGCAGAAGACACTCGACTGTCTCTGGACCCCGCCACGTGACTCCGACGCCCGACTCGCTCTTTGTCAGTTTGCCGGAAAGTCAGCTGGAGCTGAGGAAATCTGGTGTCCATCACCCCGCCTCCTTCCCGGACCTCCTGCCCTTCGTAGGCGGTAGAGGGAAAAATTCGGAAATTTCACATGACGTCAAGTGAAGGATGAAAAACAAAAATTAACTAAGAAATAAACATTGCAAACTCACTCCAAGCGAAAACAGTGCAACTGCCCTTGGAGATCGAATATTTGAGACATTTGTCTTCCAAATCATGTCTTTGATATTCTTAAGCATATGTTGAGGAGTCGTTGTATTGCAATTTAATCTCCAGTTTGATTTAAATTCAACTTTTTGAACGAGCACGCAAATAAAGAGACCAGGAAACCGCAGTCAAATGAAAATCGAAAAATTCAGTCGCGGTTTTGCCGCTTCTCCCTGTCTTTGCCTTCACCCTTATGTTGCTGCCTTCCCATACTTTTCTCACTTCTCTGTCTCTCTCTCTCTCTCTCTCTCTCTCTTCCCGTCGTCTCCCGTCAGCTGTCGTTTAATTAAACATCTTCGTTGACACCTGAGACTTCTTTCATCAACCCTCAGCCCACCCATCTGTCTCTCTCTCCATCGCTCTCTCTCCACCTCTCACACACGCGCAGGTTCAGCTCTCGTCAGATGCCTCGTGTTCATTTAATCGCTGTTACTGTTGTTGTTGCTGTGTCTGCAGTCGTTTTTGTTGCTCCAATTTTCGCTGTTTGTTTCTGTTGTTCCTAATTTTGTTCTGCTATGGTTTATGTTGTTGGAGTTTTCGCTCGTTGCCTCCTGTGCCGCCTTTAAATTTTAACATCAGCAACAAGGACTTTTCTTCCTCTGATCTTCCTCCACCTCGTCCTTCCCTCCGTCCTCGCAGCCTCTAGTTTTAATGAGATTGTCTTTGTTCTTCTTCGTGTTCCTGTCTTTCCTGTCGACGTTGTTGTTTTACTGTCGTCGTTGTTGTTGTTGTGTCGTATGTTCCCGCCATGATTACATAATAATAGCAGGCGTTATTTAATAATTAATGTCCTCGTCCTTATTGTTGTTGGAATTCCTCCCGCCGACGATGTTGCTATTTTCCTCTACTCATTGTTGTTGCTGTTAATTTCACTCTTGTTGCCTTCCACCTCTGATGTTTTTAATTATAATTATTTTCCCACTCTTCATCGTTTCTCCCATTCTCTCTCTTTCTCTCTCTTTCTCGCCCTGTCTCCAGATTTTGTAGTAAATTTGTTGTTGAATTTACTCCTGGCGTTGTGTGAGTGAAGGGCGAGGCAGAAGAATCAGAGAATTAAAGGAAAACCCAAATTCGGGAAACGATCTTCTCTAATTTTAGCGTTACCCATACGCCCAGTGGCACGGGAGTTTCTCCAAGAAAAATGAATACCAATGGCAGGTTTTACAATAATAGAAATAGTTCAAATATAAAATAAATATAATGTGAAAGCTAGAAAAACATTTTGAATCTCTGCAGAATATTTACCTTTGAAACAAATTATGGGAAAATTACGTAGTTTAAATAAAATATCATAAATAAATGGAAGTTAGAAAAAGAACCACCGATTTTTAAATGCTTAATATTTGTCACTTGTAGAGCCATCTAAACAAAGCATTTGAACTAACGCCTCAAGGTAAATGTCAAGGTAAAATTTTCGTTAACAAAGTAATGGAAATAATTGGGAAAATATTTGAGAAAATTCCAGGGGACAAATCAATAAACAGACTTGTGTATTTTCCTAATAAATCCTAAATTTCAATGGATGAAACACCGCGAGTTCCTGCGACGAATTTGCATTCCAAGAACCCGTTGAAAAGGCTCTTTGGAGAGGGCAGGACACGAGCAAAGGTCAACCGGGCTTGCCGAAATGTCAAGCGTTG
This sequence comes from Coelopa pilipes, assembly GCA_947389925.1. Classification (NCBI taxonomy): domain Eukaryota; kingdom Metazoa; phylum Arthropoda; class Insecta; order Diptera; family Coelopidae; genus Coelopa; species Coelopa pilipes. The sequence continues at coordinate 27,649,653 of OX376699.1, read as the reverse complement.
CCACAGTTCGCCGTGAGGGCCCGAAGCGCGGCCCACGGAAGCCGGAGGCGAGGCGAGGACGATCGGGGGCGGTTGAAACCATTCACAGGTCTCTAGCGCTTGTTGTTGTTGCTGCCCCTGCTGTTGCGGTTTTCTCTTTATGGCTTCGCCGCCTACTCTGGGGACTCTCGCTCAAATCGAGTATAGGGATTGGCGAGAGAGAAGGAGAGGAGTAGGCTGAGAGGCCAAGGGATTGATTGATGGATGGACGTGTGGAAATCGGGATCGTGAACAAAACAAATGGAGGTTTGTTTAAGGGAACGAAGAATCAGAAGTGATTGAAGGCGAAGGGAGGAGGAAGGAAACAAGGAAGGAGAGGGATTGGATGAAGGAGACATCGGCACGAAAGGCTTCTTTCGGTAGAGTCTTCCAGAGACATGAGCAATTGCCCTGGAGGCAACGAAGGAAAGCTTCGTGGAGAAGACAAGAATCAATGACCGAAATTCAACCAAAGCAGCGCAAACACAAAATCAACAACAAGCAACAACGACAAGAACAACAACAAAATCAACCACAGCAACAACAACACAAATGCTCATCCTGAAGTCGAATCGATGGGAAAATCAAATCGAGGCAGCAAAGGCAAAAGCCAACAACAACAACAACACTGATACTCAAAGGGACAGCAACAACGAGCACACGTGCAAGTGATCAAAAGAAGATGCACAAAGTGCACAAAGTGCACAACGGCAACAACGAGAACAACAACAATTGCTGAAACTGGTTCGAGCAACATTTGCGACGCGTCGAGGTTTCTCAGCAACAGCAACAGCAACAGCCGACGCTCTGGGAAGCGGCGAAAACTGCAAGGCAACAACTTGCAAGATCGTTTGAATAACAACAACAGCAACAGTAACAACAACAACATCTACAATGAACTGACAACAAAGTAGCTACAACAAAAACACTATGAAAATGATTTCCGTGGTCTCGGAGCGGACCGAAGAACAAGAACAACAAAAACGACATCAACATGGGAAAGATCGAAAAGAGGATCAAACGCAGGAAGAAGAAGAACAACAACAACAACAACAGCAGTTGAAATAACAACAACAACAAGGGCGATCCCCCACTTCATCATGAGATTAAATTCAAATCAATCCCAATGCGATTGCTGAAAACATTCACAGAAGCTTCTGCTGGCGACGAGAACTCGATTCACAATTTATTCTTCTGTCGCTCTCTCTCTCTCTCTCTCTCTCACTCTCTGGGTCCCCCTCTTTTCCTCTCTCACTCTCCGAGTCTTTTCTCCCGCCGCCCCAAACTCGTCACAACCGAATCCCAGCCACATTTGCCGCCAAAAGGCGTTCGATCGTTGCCCTCCTTCCCTCCTGCCACCTCCCTCCTTCTTCTTCGGCCCCCGGCCCTCCTCCTCCACCAGATTCTTCTTCTTCCTTGCTTGCGTCCTCATCGGCCGTTTCGATTCCATCACGACGACATTTGCCGCGATTTTTATCGTCCGGCGTTTAATTTTATTTCGATTTCGATAAACGTGCGACTCTTTCTCGGACTTTTATCGATGTCTGCCTCCTTCTCTTTTATTTCTTTATTGCTCTTTATTGCTCTTGCCCTGTGCACTCCGTACTGCCTTTGATGATCTTCTTCATTTCGATTCTGGCGGAAATTTTTTGCTCCCGACCTTTTATAATCTTCATGTTAATACATGAGACAGCCGAGTCAACAAACCATAGCAACAGCGGCACAACAACAGCAACAACAGCAACAACAGCAACAACAACAACAACAACAACAACGATATTAGTCGCAGATACATGAATAACAATAACAACATCCCGATCTGTTGATAATTTTTGTTTTTATTCTCTTTAATGTGTTTTTAAAAGACGCTCAGAGAAATGTGGGCTCCCGATTGTAGTTGTTGTCGTTGTTGTTGTGGATACTGTTGGTCTTGTTCTTATTGTTTTTGATTATGATCTTGTTGTGGTCTTCTTTACGCTTGTTGTTATTGTTGCTGCAAACGATCGTCCTCTACAGGTGTCGATGCGAGCCTCGCGATCTACACCGAGAGCCTCCGGGGTCTTCTCTCGCTGTCTCTCTCTCCACGTTCCCTTCTATCTGCCCTCCCTCTTTTTGTTCTCTCCCTTACCGTCTTCATTCTCTCTCCACGATCCGCTCTCGTCGGCACTCGCAGAAGGCTTTCATTAGGCTTCTTAAACGTGGATAACGTGGATAACGTGCCGCCGAAGGCTCGAGTGAGGACGAGGCCGCGAGAAGGAGGTGCGAAGGAGAAGAATAATGGAGCGAGGCCTCGGGAATGAAAGAGAAGGAAGAGTCAAAGAGGAGGAAGGGCTGGCAAAGGGGAGTGAAGAGGAGGAAGAGGACAAAATGCGAAAGAAGTGAATTTTATTCGGATCTTTAATACCTCGATTACGGAAGGGCCGCTGGAGAAGAGGAGAGGAGGCGAAAAAGACGAGACAAGACAAGAAAGAAAAGAGAAGAGATGAGAAGAGAGGAGGTGACTTGGAAGGAGGAGAGGGAGAAGAGTTTTGCCCTGAAGAAGACGTCGGGAGCGGAGACGGAAGCGAAGGAGGACACACAGGACGTCGCCCAGGCGTCGAGGACGATGACACACTGAGGGAGGCCCGCCGGCCTCACCGAAGGAGGGATGAGAGCAAGGAAGAGAGGAGGGAAGAGAGGAGGGAGCCGAAGGTAGCCCGAGGTCGCGGGGCAGCGGGAGCAAGACTGCGATATGGAGATAACGAAGAGGACGACGAAAGCCACAGAAATTATTTACGACCGTTTTGTCAGCCACGACCGATGGCGGGCTCCGGCTCCGGCGAGACAGGCAGACGGATTCGCTGTCTCTCTCTCTTCCTCGTTCCTCGTCGCCGGTGTCCGGTGACTGATCGCAGGGCTCGCTTGGGCTGCAACCGAGGATCGCGATGTGGCCAAAGCGAGGCGAGGCGAGGCGAGGCCCGGCCACGGCGTCAACGAGTCCGAAGTTGTTGTTGTTATTAATTTTGTTGTTGTTGTTGTTTATGTTGTTCTTGTCGCTGGTGTCGAACCGCTGTTGCTCCCTTTTTTCGCTGTTGCCTCGCCGAATGCGACACAAACGCAGTCTTTGATGTTTTCGGGGATTCAATGAACTTGCAGCAACAACAACATCTACAACAACAACAATGACAAAAGGCTGAAGACTAAAATGAGAATAAAAAATGCAAACAACTGAAAAAATTGACAAAAAATGAGCACGAAAAACTGCGAAATTGATGAGCGAAAATATTCAATAAAGAAGTGAAAAGAGACCAGCAACAACAACAACAACAACAACAACAGCAACAACAATGACGTGGATGTGGAGAGGAATAATAGCAACAACAACAAACATATCAACATTGTTGATAATAAAGAATCACAGACAGCAACAACAACAACAACAGTTTCTGGGTGTGTTTTGCACCGATTTCTGGAAATTTTTGATCTTTTATCCTGATTTTCTTTTTAATCAGCATTTATTTTTCGCATTAAGTCTTGAATTACTCTTGTTTTTGTGCAAGTTGTTGTTATTGTTGTTGCTGTTGTTGCTGTTGTTGTTGTGATTGTTTTCTTTGGTTTCGATTTTTGTGTTATTTTTAAATGGCTTTTGTTGGTTTTCGTCATTATGAGCCAAAAGAATTTTAATTGCAGTGAGTTGCAGGCTGCAGTTGCCACAACTGCTGTTGTTGTTGTTGTTGTTATGTGTGTGTGTTCAACCCCGTTCTCGTTGTTGTTGTTACTGTTTCTCGAGAAACATTCAGACGTTGTTGTTGCTCTTATTTCGATCGTGTTTCCGATCGCTTCTGCGAAAGCAACTGCAGCGTTTTGTTCTCGGCTCATTAAAATGTTGCAGTCGTTGTTTTACGCTTTGTTGTCGTTGCTAGTCGTGTTGTTGTTGTTGGGGTTGTATAGCTTTTGTTGTTGTTCCCGCTCTTGCCTCTGGTACTCAGGTGTTGTTGCCGGCTCGTTTGGCTGTGTTCGATTGCGACGATTGGATCGGAAGTTCAGCCGCTTGCGATTCGAGGATAAAAGTGAATAGAAAATTATGAGAGAAAGACGAGATGTGAGGACAGAGATGGAGATGAGATGAACGAATGCAATTGAAAACGGAGTCGAGAAGTCGAGGAAACGGAGCCCGAAATTCCCAATGTGTGAAGTTCGAGGCCCGAACCAGAGAAGAAAAGAAGAAGAAGCCCAACGACAAGAAGAGAGACGGACAAAGAAAAAGAAGAAGAAGAAGCAGTCGACGAAGATCATCGGCAGCTGCAACGATTCCTGGAAATTTCGTTTAATTTTTCATTTACTTTTAATATTTTTATCAAGGCCTTCTTCTGTCCTTACCTCCAGTAGTCGGCTTTTTATTTTCCTTTCGAATCCCCTTCGGTTTCTTTTATGCTTAATTTGTTCGCTCCGTTGTCTTCAGTTGCCTGATTTTTTGTCTTCAGTTAAATTTTATTCCCGTCTTTTTATGTGTCTTTTGAATTTGGTGATTTCTTCTTCATCTTCATTTATTTTCATGTTTTGAACTTTTTTGAATCGTTGGCCTTTTTTATTTTCATTTTCCTGTGTTTTCAGCTGAACATTTTGTCGTTTTTTTCTTATTCGTCCTTCTGTTTCTCCCTCCGACATCTGTTCTGAAAACGTATCCGTTGAATCACTTGCCTGAAATGCTCATATTTGAAGGCATAGGTTGCCCAAATTCGCATTTCACAGTCGGGTCCCCAGAAATTGCCACCGGAGTCCTTTTTCCTGGTTCTTATTTTTTGAATGTGTTGAAAAATTTTGGGACCGAACTCTTTTGGCTAGTCTACACATATGTAACTGATATACAAATTATTTTTCTTGCCCTCTTTTTGAAGTCTTCATTTCCATTTTAATTATGTATTTCCAATTTTTATTTTCAATTCGTGATTATTCACCAGTAAAATGGTCGAAGTGTTAATGCAACGATAAAAACGTATTATTGGGCATTTTCATTACAGTCATAAAATAGTCATAAACTAAAACTATTCTTTTATGACAATAGCAGTAAATATTTAACAATCTATTAGAATTAAACAAGCTTCTCTCAACTGCAAAATGCATTACCAAAGCTTATCATCAAAAGAAAGGAATCGTAAAAAATCATGACAATAATTTTCCCATGATAATATCATAATTATTATCACATTACTAATCACAGTAGGATCACAATAACGGCCGATGGAATAACTGGAATTCGCTTGAATTGAATTCGCACAAACAATCGGCCTTTCCCAGGCTGCGCCGCCTCCCCTCGCTCCCCCCATCCTCTCAGCTCCCGGTCGCTCTCTCTTCCCTCTCCCCTCTGGCCATCGCCCGTCCCGCTCGCACCTGCCCCTCGCCGTCCGCCGCCTCCTGCCGTGATCACCACACTCAATTGGCTGGCGCAGAGGTCAATAGAACGTTCGGAATTCCGTAAGGCTGGCATTTGACTACAGCAACAACAACAATGCAACAGCAACGATAACGACTAGGTCTACAACAACAAAAGCAACAATCGCACACAAAACAAACCTCGCAATAACAACAGCAACAACAACCATGGCAATAGGCAAAATTACTACATTTGCCAGAAGAGCAATAAAAACGACAAACAACAACAACAACAACAACAACTGCATCAACTGCAAAGCTAACAGCAGAAGCAGAACAACAACAACAACAACAATTACTACCAACACCGACCACGAAATCGAGGAAGCAGCGACCGCAAAGTCGATCGCGTGGACCCATCCGAACGTCGTCCGTTCGTCCGTCCGTCCGTCTGTCCGTCCGTCCGCCTCTCCGTCTGTGCCTCGTCCGCCCGACGGCGCGGTTCCAAGCGATTTCTCCTGTGGCTCGACCTGCCACAACAACAACAACAACAACACTATCGGAATAACTACAAAATCCTCAACTGCACAAAATACAACTACAATAATAACAGCAAATAACCTCAATCACAACAACTACAACAAGAACAACACAGATATCGTACGGCCACTGCTAAAACAACAATAACAACAACAATAACATCAAAAGAACCCATAGAACAACAACCAAAAACGACCGAGGCGAGCGCGCGCGCATCCACGCGATGCTCGACTGCTTCTTGTTCTTCTTCATCATAATCTTCTCCTTATTCTTGTTCTTATTCCTCCACTCCCTTTTCAGTTCTTCGCCTTCTTTTTCCGCTGAGCATCTTCTTCTTGAGCAGCTTCTCCTGGTCATCGCTGGCATTATCATCTAACGTTTGCAGACTTGTTGTGCCTTTGCTTCTACTTGCCACTGGCCTTCAAATGGTTTCATCGCCATCATCCTCATCTGCATCATCTGCACCTCGTCCTCATCCACATCTTCATCATCGTCATCAACCTCGTCCTCATCCACATCATCATCCTCATCATCCTCATCCTCATCCTCATCATCTTCATCGCCCTCCTCCTCGTCCTCGTCCTCATGTTGGGCCCAGCCCCGACCTCATCCTCGCCGTCCTCATCATTGTCTTCACCATCGGCCATCCGCAATGCAAACGCTCCACAGTTGGCAACGCGAAGACGCCGGAAGATTTTTCTTCGCAGCCGCCCGTTGCGGATCGCCGTCGTCCCTCGTCCCTCGTCCTCCAACGGCTCCCGCCGGCCCCTCTCGTCAACTGCCTTTGGAAATTCCGAAATATTCGAAAAATCATTTTCCAGCAACAACAACAACAACAAACGCCATCAGCAGCTTCGCCATTTGTTGACGTTGGCGAATCGCGCGCAGTCGCCGATGCTTCTGTAGTTGTTGTTGTTGTTGTTTTTGTCGCCGTTGCCAACGCCTGGCGGCTGGAGGCCGAGTCGCTAAAATCGCTTCCTCTCGTCGCCGATCGGCCCCGCCCCCTCGTCCCGCCCCTCGCCGATTGGACGCGCTTCTGCCGAGCCTGGGGCTCGAGGTTCCTGCTTTTCCTCCACTCGCTTTAAAGGGGATCAAGCGCGTTGCAGCGCTCGGCACAGTGGCGGCGAACGATGTTGGGAACGGGGAATTGGAGAAAACCTTGAGGAGCATGCGAAATTAATCGATCCTTTTCAGAAAATGTTTATTTCCCCAAAAAAATGAGCCTTAAACAAGTCACCCAAAAACAAAGAAATTTATTTGTATGTAATTAAAATACATATTTTCAAATCAGATTTTCTACATGCATAATGTCTATATATCAACTTTTTATATATTATTCGTTCGTCATATAATAGAAGAAGATCATGGCAATTACTTTTATGAGTATGTCAACTATTGTCCTTTTATAATAAGCTTTACTCAGGATAGACAAAAACCTCGCGAATAATCAGATCGTTCTTTCTTTTTTAATTTATTTTTAATTTATTTTTTTTTTCTTAAATATTTGAATTTTATTAACCACTCACTTATATTTTTTCTCTTATATTAATTATTAATTTAAAGGACAATTTCACAAATGGTTTTCTTATATTTGTCGATTTTCTGACGTTCTCCGCTTGCGATCGTCAGCTGCCTGGTTTCCATCGTGTTTGCCACTAGTGTGAATTCAATTGCCAAACGACGACGGCTTCATTCGTGGCCCGACGCGATTTCCCGCCGTTAAAAACTTCTCACAAACGCTTTCCCCGCAACTCCTCCGTCTCGCTGCTCTCACTCTCTCTCTCTCTGTCTCCTTGGCAATGGAAACCAGGCGACGTTTCGCAGTCTCCGCGAGCCACGACTGAGGATCGGTTTTATGGATCATTAGTTAAGTGAGTGGGGCAGGAGAAACAGCAACAACAACAATGGCGGCAACAACAACAACAACAACAATGCAGCAGAGGTATCATATGCAGCCACCAAAGCAACAACAACAATACAGCGACACAGCAAAATCATCGTCAACAACAGCAGCAGGAGTCAAAATACCTGAGATATTTTGCAGCTCCCTTCTTCCCACTCGCTCCCCTCTCTAGCTCTTCTGAGTCGTCCCATTCACTCACTCATTCCTTCGCTCTTATTCGCTCTCTCTCTCTTTCATCTCTGTCTGTCTCGGACTCAGGCTCTTCTGCACTGAGTCCGGCTCTCGGTCCTCTTCTTGTGAAACTGCATCTGCTATTTCCTTCATTGGTTGTTGTTGTTTTTGTATTTTTGTATTATGTTGTTGTTGTTGTTTGCCTTCGAGCTCTCATAGCGACAGTGAGAAGCAACAATGACAACAACAATAACCAACAACAAAAACCAACAGCAAGAACATAGAAACGGCAACGACAGGAACGTTCCAGCAAGGGACAACAGAAATAACAACAACATTGATGCGAACGACAACATCATCACCGGCAATAGCAGCAACAACGAGAACAACAACAAGGCAACAACAACAACAATAACAACTACAACAAATACCTGGCTAACGACGCCGACTGCCGTCGACTGCCCTTCGGCCGACTCCGAAAGCGATCTGCACCCGATGATCTCCTTCATCCCAGCCGACCGCTCTCTCTTTCTTCTCTCTCCCTCTCTCCCTTTCACTTCTGTGTGTCTCTCACTCCATCTCTGTGGCTCTCTCTCTATCTCGCTTGCTTCCTCCCCGTGTCGCAGTCTTTCGCACGACGCGATCCCGCTCCGGTTTCGGCCGGGCCTCGCGTTCGGGGCTCAGGTGTTGCATATTTTGTCAGAATTATTTGCGTTTAACTTTCCGCTTGTTTGTTTCTGGAGACGGATGGACGGACGGACGGACGATGGACAGCAGCTGGTGGGAAGGGCGAGGGGGAAGACGACAGGGACAATGGGACCAGAGGACAGAAAAGTATCAAATGGACAGAAGGCGACGGAGACGGAGGACAGACCGACGGATGGGAGGAGCGGGAGCGGGGGCGGGAACGTGGAGGTGGGCCGACAGAAGAGGACGGAGAGACCGACGGATGGACGCCGATCCGAGCTCTCGACCACGGCCCCAGAGGACGGACCAGGGCAGACGGTTGCAAGGAAAGACATTGGACAGGATCGACGAACCGACGGTCAAAAGCTCAACGATCGACGAGAGTTCGCATAAAGCGAAGGAGGCGAAGCGGGCGAAAGTTAAGGCGAGCAAGAGCGAAGGGATCTGGCGTGAGGCAGGAGGGAATCGGCTGGGAGCCGTGGGAAGCGGTTGAGGTGAGGAGGGAAAGCGGAGTGAGGGAGAAATCTGTTAGAAAAAGAGGGGCAGGGCGAGAAGGAGGGAGTGGGATAGAACTTGAGAAAGGAGGAGGGGAGTGAGACGGAGAAGACGCTGAAGTCGACCGTTTACGTGCGAAATTTATTTCCTCGCTCGCGGCGGCTCAAACAGAACAGAAACGGGTTCACGGCAGGGTTGCCAGAGCGCTACAAAAGTTGTGGTTTTTATAGTCATTTTTTAATCATCCCAAATTGATTGAAAGAAATGAATTTTTGAAATATTAATTCGATACTAAATTCCTTCAATCCATTTGAACGCTTGAACCTTTTCACAGAGCAAAAACTTTTTTAATTATTGTTTTTCCAAAGCGACAACACTGGGCCACGAATGTCTAAAAGAGGAGTGAGGGAGAGAAAGAGAGAGAGAGAGGGATATGGAGGGCGAACGAGGTCTGCGGAAGGAGAGAGACCGAGCTGATGGTGATGAAAACAGGTTCCCATTTGGCTTTTTCTCCCCATTTCCATTTTCTCCTTTCCTCCACTCCTTCGAGGCAGGTTTTCTCACTCCATCTCGCTCTCTCCACCCCGCTCTCTTCCTCTCCTTTTCGCATAGTTTGGCTCTTTCTCGCTTAGTGCGTTTGGCGATCATTTTACTTCCTTGAATATTGAAGTATTTATTCGCAGACGGAACGAACGCCACGAGACGACGACGGCTGAAGAATTATTGCCGAACTACGAGGGAGAGAGCGAGACAGAGAGAGGGGGGACATTCAGAAAGCTGAAATGAGTGATGATCCAGAGAGGAAGGAGGGAAGGCGAAAGGGTTTGAGGGAAGTGGAGCCAGATTAAGTTCATGATCGCCGAATGATCCCATGATCAGAACGAAGATCGAGATCGAGTAGATACAGAGTTGATCATGGAGAGTTGACTCTGGAGAGTCGATCTAAACAACGATCTAGAGCTATGTATTTCTTGGTCAAGTTGGTCAAGCATACGGTAAGAGAGTTAATCACGTCATTTAATGTCTCCTGATTTATTCAAAAATAGATAATGAAATTGTTCGCACATAATATCGAGAAGAAGATCGAGAAGGAGCTACAGATATGTGCAAAAAATTGATCAAGAAAATTTAATTTAATTTAATCAAGAACTTTCTCAAGAAAACTATCAACAAATTCGTCAACAAGTTGATAAGAACTGGAGAAAAAACGTTTAAAGTGCACCAATTTCGAGGACCAAGGGACGAAGGCCGTTGAGCCCCGTCCGCATCTCAAACCAGTCGATCGTTTCACAGTCACGGCCAAACCGTCGCCCACAGTTCAATTGCCCGTACATTTATCAGTCTACCCGTCAATCTGGCCATTGTCCACGATATTTTTATGTATTTTTTTCCACAGTTCGCCTTTCTCTACTTCTGTCTGTCTATCGATTTGTGTGCGCGATAGGAGGATTTCTCCATATCTGGCTCCACCTGTTCAGCCGTTCCTCAGCCGCTCCCTGCGCCTTCTCCAGCCGCGTCAGCTCATCCTCGATCACTGACGATCATCTTCCGATCCGACGTCAATGGCTTCTGTGCATAGACCTCTCTATCTGTCTCTGGTTCGCTGTCTCTCCCCTCTCGCTATCGCTCCTCTTCCTGCGCCCCTCTCGTTCTCTTTGCTTACGTGCGTCAACTCGAGGTTGTTGCTGTTCTAGTTGTTGTTGCTTTTTTGGTTCTCCCTAGATTTGTTATTGCAATTCCTTGCCAATCGGACTCCTTGTGTTGTTGTAAGACTTTGTTGTTCTTGTAATATATTCTTGTTGTGATACGTTGTTGTTGTTGTAAAAAGGTTTATTGTTATGATGTTATATATATATTTGTTGTTGTAAAAATTTGCTGTTTTTGTTCTGCTTGAAATTCGTCTCAGTTTTTCTTTAAATTCAACATTTTTCGATTCTTTTGCATTTTGCAATTTACATAATCTTTGTTGTTGTTTTTATTTATATTTACTTTCATTTTTCTCGACATTCCATTTGGGGGGAATGGAGTTGTTGTTGTTAGTCCTTTTTCATTTAATTATTTTTTTTTTCTGGGTTATTTATCTGTTTTCTGGTTTTTTGTTGTGTTTACTTTTTGTTACTTTATTTGATTTTCGTCTTTTATTATTTTTGTGTTTTCCCTTTTCATATTTTGTTCTTGTCATTGTTGTTGTAATCCACATTCCTCCCAATTTCGCATGCGAATCACGAGCCCATCGCCGTCATCGCCTTCGCCCCATCCACGAGCGCCTCAACCTTCGACTCGTCACCGCCGCCCTGACGCCGTCCGCGACCGTCGGTCGTCAGCCGTCGGCCGTCGTCGCCACCGAAGTCGCCGACGACCGCCCGGCAAGAAGAGGAAGCACCTTGGCACGCACCTCGCGACGTGCAGCTGCAGCTGCAGCCGCTGACGCAGACACGCACGCGCCTCACACACACACACACACGCGCACCGCTGCTGCTGCTGCTGCACATGCGCCACAGCACAGGCGGCTTCGGCGCGCCGACGAAAACGACGACGACGACGACGACAAAGGCGAAGGCGACGACGTCCGATCGCAAGACGTTAATTAAAAAGATCGACGCAGGTTTCCGCTCCCCTCGGTCTTCCCCCTCCTCCACTCCTCATGCTTCTGGCCTCTCGTCCTCCTCTTCAGCTTCAGCTTCAGCTTCTCCTGACTCTGCTGCAGGGCGGCGATGCGGATCAAAAGAACGGCAGACGAGGAGGGCGAGTGCGGAATGGCGAGGAAGTGGGGAAAGAGTTAGAGAGGGAAAGAGCGGTAGAAAGGGAATAGAGGGAGATGGGGGAGGCAGGGAGAAGCGGGGCGAGAGGTGGAGGGAGAGGCAGAGGGGGAGAGAGAGAGAGCGAGATGGAGCTAATTGAAATTGTAATCGAGAACTCGCATCCTAATTAGCGTGTGGTTAATTAATTAAAATGGTCGTTGTTGTTGTTGTGAATAGTTGTTGTTGTAAATTGCTGTTGCAATTCTAAAGTGTTGTTGTTTGTTGTTGTAAATTGGCATACGCTTATTGCAATTGTTGTAACTTTGTTTTTTGTAATCGTTGTATTTTTTAATCGTACAAATAATCTTACAAATTGTTGTTGTTGTTGTTTTTACAAAGCGTTGTTGTTGCAATTTTGATTCCTCCGGTTTTTCTTCCCATCCCCTCATCACATGATTGTCGAGTTGTTGTTGCTGTCGTTCTTGTTGTTGCCGTACTGGAGTTCAATTTCTTCATGAAGTTCTTCTAGTTATTATTATTATTATTGTTCTTGTTAGTAGTTTAGTCAAGAGTGGTTTTTATTACTGTTGTTGTTGTTGTTGTTGTTGTTGTTATTGTTGTTGCTTATCGACGTCGTCTCCTCTGTGGTGTCGTCAGCAGATTCTTGAATTATGGTGTTGTTGTTTTGCTGTTGTTGCTTCTGCCTCGGCTACTGGTCATTGCTTATCTACCAGTTGTTGTTGTTAAGGTTGAGCACTTGTTTCATGTGAGTTTGTTGTCGTATCTGTTGTTGTTGTTGTTGTTGTTTATAATTGGATGTTGTCGTTCATGCTTTGAAACTGTTGCAGTTGCTTTGCCAATAAATATGATATTTTATTACATGCTTTTTGCAATTTGTAGCAAATGTTGGTTTTTGCGCTCGCTGCTTGTTGTTATGAAGCAACAGGTATATTTTATAATTTTATTTCACTATAAGTAATATTTTTATTACTTTGTTTTTTCTGGTTGTTGTTAATGCTGTTGGTGCCATCGCCGGCCATCCGATGATTTGTCAAAAGACCGCCTCTGGTTTACGACCACGAGCCGGTTGCGCCTCGTCATCGACAGCAGGAACAACAACAACAACACCATTATCACCATCTTCACCATTCTCTCACCATCATCATCGACATTGTCATCGCCCTCATCAGCAAACAACAACCAACAACAACTGACAGCTAAATCAGCGGCATCATTTTGAAACATTGTCGACCGTCGTCGCAAAAGTTGCAGCGATTTTTCACGTTGTTGCCGCAGTACCGATTTGACCAGAAGAAGAAGAGGAGGAAGAAATACGAGAAGAAACCCGTGAGAAGGAGCAGAAAAATAGGTGGGAAGCAGAAGAAGCAACAGCGGCGGTTGGCACGAGTTGTTGTTGTTGCTGCCGCTGAAACTGGTTGCTCTCGGCGGCGATTGGGGGAGGTTGGGGGCGACCGAGAGAGGGACAGTGAGACAGAGGGGGGAGGGAGTTGGAAGGAGGAATTCGTTGTTGCCGTCCCGCTCCCGCAGCAACAGCTGCCGCCAGCGACAAACGATCGATTTGTCAAATGGAACTCATTTTCGGGGCGAGTTTTCAATTGAGTTGTGATCGTCGTTGTTGTTGCTGTTGTTGCTGCTGCCTCTGTTGTAATTTTTGGTATTATTTCAATGTTTCTTGTTAGTGTTGTTGTTGTTGTTGTTGTTGTTGCCAGTCTCGCTGCTGGTGTCGAGTTAAGTGGCCGCCGACATGATCGCCGGCTGCAGCTCGCAATTAGACCCTTGTCGTCATCGTCGTCGTCGTCGTTGCTGCCCCGAAGCCACTGTCAGCGACTTTGAAGTCTTCCGAAAACCGACCACGGCCACCTTGTTGCGTCTGTTGTTGTTGTTGCTGTTGTTGTGCACTGTGTTGTTGTAATTAATAATGTCGTTGCTGCACTTACATCTCGCCAAACTACAACTCACTCGCCTTCCCAGTCCACCTGCCCGGCCCCTCCCACTCGCCCCGGCCCCTCCCCTTCCTCTCAGGCGCTCGCCCTTCCCTCTCGCTCCCTCGAACGTCCTTCCGTCCAAATTTCGGCCATCAAGGTGTTTCTTTTCATTGCCGTCGTCCTGCTTGATTTTCTTGTTTTGTCCCTGCTTTTGCTGTTGGGTCTGCCGCTTCTTTTGCCCCTTGTTGTTCTTGTAAGTGACCCTGTTGTTGTTGTTGTTGTTGTTGTTGTTGTTGTTGTTCGCACTGTCCGTCATCGTTGTTGGTGCCATGGCCGAGGCCCGTTGTTGTTGTCGCCCTCCGGCGTCGCTGCTCGTGCACATGCGCATCGTTAATCGAAGCTCGTTTCCATCGACGATCGGCCAGGGCGAGGAAGCGGGTGCGGGGGATTGGGGGAAGGAGGAGCGACAGAGGGAGGTTGGGAACGAGGGGATGAAATTGGGAAATCGATCTCTTTCGACTTTGCTCGTTGCGAAACTCGACAAATCGAATTTTCGTCGTCGTCAACTTGGGCCCAAAAATTCCTCAGAACCTCCGATGCCCGACGTCTCCCCATGTCCGATGAGACAGGGATATTAATTAAAACAAGCTGCCGAAGTTCGTCTTCTGGAACTCATGTCGCCCCGTCTCGCTCGCTCCGCCACGTCCTCCTCTGCCTCTCCTCGTTCTTTTTACCCAAACGAAATTCAATCGCAAAGGAAAGGACACATTGATGGGATTTCGTCCGCCTCCTCTCCTCTCCTCCATCCACCCCTCTCTCTCACTCCCACCTCGCCACCTTCCGTTCTCCACTCTGCTTCTTGCTCTTGGCCGGCTCCAGCTCCGGCTGACGTTTGGCCGAATTCTCGTTAGAAAGAGTTTCGAGCTTCTTGTTCAAACTTCACGCAACTTTGGCCGATGCCGACCCCTCTCCCTCGCCCCCTCGTCCCTCCCAGTCTTCCTTCCATCTTCCTTCGACTCGCTCTCTCTCTCTCTCTTTCCCTCTCGTCGCCCCTCTTTTCCTCTCTGCCTTCTTTCGGTCGTCCTCGCCTTGGCTCCCTCTCTTTGACAACTCTTCGCACTTGGTCCAACTTTATCATGAAATGTTTTCCCAACTATCTGTTTCTCGCTCCTCCTCCTCTCCCTCGTTCGCCCTGTCATCCCCTCTCGCTCTCCCTATCTCCCTCTCATCCTCTCACCGCTCTCTCTGTCGCTCTTGCTCCACCTTTGACTTCGGTTTCGCAACTTCGTCCTCGCCCGTTCTCACCCTCGGCTAATCCACACACCATTGTTTCCATTTGCCCTCCTACTCACCCACAGCCTCTTCCCTCAATTTGCCTCCAATCTCCCTGTCCCCTTCTCACCTTCCTCCCCAGGTCCGTTTATCTTGGCCCAAACTCAACTACTTCAAATTTAATGCCTTCTCGCTTCCAGTCTCCCATCACTTCCTTCTGTCCCTCCACAGCTCCACCACTCCACCGCCTGCCCCACTTCTGTAAGCATCTCTCAATTTCACTCGCTCTCTTTCGCCCTTCCATCTCGGGCCTCTCCTCCTCTTCCCCTCTCTTTCCATCACCCTCTCTCGAATTTTCCATAACATTCGGAATAAGCTGTGAACCGAATTTCAGTGCGATTTCCACTTGCCAAGCGACCAGCATCAGCAGTTGCCAACTATCGCAGACAGCCGCGCTCACACACACACATGCATCCACGCTACACACATGCATAGGAAGTCACCCGCATCCCACCCACAACCAGCCACCAGGGTGGCCAGGCGCGATGACTCGATCTGATTCGGTTTGACTTCGAGAGATTCCAAAGAAGTACTCGAAAAACGCAAGTAATTTTCTAATGTAATGGATTTAAGAAAATTAAGCTTTCTTAGCATTTATTTCTACTTAGATAATTAAAAATTATTTTTTTATTTCTTCCTCTATTTTCTTTCCAAAAATCGTCAGCGATTCGAAGGCCTGGTCAGCTTCCAATCCACACACGACCTCAACTCGCCCATGTGGCTGACTCATATGCATGTGTGTTTGTAACAACAACAACAGCAACAACAAGAACAACAATGTCGTACAATGACACTTCCTGCTAAATGTGACGAAAAAGTAATAAAAGCAAAAACGAAGCACACGAGATAAAAGAACCGAAAATTTATTCGGAACAAGGAAGCGAGAACAACCGTGTGGGAAGGCGAAGGAGACACAGGGGGGACGAAGGCGAGAGCGAGAGGGAAAGACAAATTCTTGGAATAAGGGAAGAGCGAGAAAAGCCTGACGAGCAGGTCAAGGAAATGTGGTGGGAGAGAGAGAGAGAAACGGTAGGGGATTCCAGGAAGAGGAGGAGGGAGAAGGGAGAAAAGAGGTGAAAAAGGTTTTGCAGATAAAACCAGAGGCGGCATTTGATTTTTCAGACGATGGATTATTTTTCAACCTGGCATGATAAATGCATTATACTTCAACTAATTGTATTCACCCAAAAGAAAGGTTACAAATAACAAAAACAAAATATTTAAAAAATGTTCATATATGTAAATTATGTTCAATTAAAAATTAAAATTTTATTAAAAATTATTAATTTCATTAAATTCCAGAAAATTAGTACATTAAAGATGAAAATTAAGATGCTTTAATTCATTGATTTTACCCTGTAAATTCGTAGTTCCCTTAATGAAAATCTTATCTCCGACCATGCTCTCGTCCTGAACAAGGTCGTTGTCTCTCTTTCACTCTTCCACCTCTATCCCTCTATCCCTGTTGAACTTCAATTTTAATTTGCTCCCCATGTTTGTGCTCGCCTCGGTGTGCGATGTAAAAGTTTTGCTCTTCGCCTGGCCTCGCAGCAACGCCCCCCGCCTCTCTCTCTCTCTCTCTCTTTCTCTGTCCCCCTCTATCTTCCTCTCTCCCTCTCTCGTTTCACAGAAACACCCCACAACTGACTTCTTCCGGACCCACACACACACATGCATATCCGGAGCGAAACAGAGACTTCCCCCTAAAGCACCAACACTTTTGCACTCTTCAAGATGTGATAGTATTCTGTTGGTGTTGTTTTTCTCATTGTGTTGTTGATATTGTTCTCTAAATGGCACTTGTTGTTTTTGTCTTTCTTTGCCTTCCCTGGCTTCTGCCACATTCTCGTTGTGGTTGTTTTGTCTTCTTGTTTTGATGCCTCAGTGGCAATTCCTGTTGTTGCAATTGGTGTTGTTATTGCAGTTGTTGTTGTAGGTGTTTTAGTTGTTGCTGCTGTCACTTCAACAGCCATTGTTGCACCAGTTGTTATTGCAATTGCCTTCGTTGTTGCAGGTTAAGTTGCTCGTTGTTATTGCCGTCATTGTTGCTCTTATCGTAGGTGAAGTGTATGTATTGTTATTGTTGTTGTTGTTGTTGTCGATATTGTGGCTGCTGATGATGTTGTTGCTGCAGCACTTGTTGTTGCAGTCGACCTTCCTGCATTCCGCGTTATAAGTTTCACTTGCTGTCATTGCTTTTGTTGGACCATTGAATTGTTTCTTCTATAGTTGTAATCGTTATTGTTGTTATCGTGTTGTTGTTGTTGTTATTGTTTTTGTTATTGCGTTCGTATGAAAGCGTTTTATGAAGCAAATTCCGAACTCACACGCACACACAGTCAAGCCATACGAGCACTCATTCCCGCACACACCCACGAGCACAGGGCGGCAAGCAGGAGGAAACTCGCCCCATTGTGTTGTAATCTCGCTGGCAACACTTTTTTCTCATTAAGCATTCCCATATCTGTGTGCGTATGGGAGGGAGCATGTGCTCGTGTACATATATGTGTAAATACATGTGTTGCTCTGTATACGTTTGTGGATGAACTTTTTGCCTCCTTCGCCCCAATCAGCTGCCTTCCAAATATTCGCACGCACACAAGTGGGGATGGGGGATGGGAGGAGGGAGAGAGACAGGGATATAGAGAGCGGGTGGGGAAGAGAGAATGAGTGACATGGGCACGACTTTAAAACGAGATCTGTGAGAACCGAGCAGAAGCACAAACAGCATCAAAAGTTGTCAGCCGATGTCAGGGGACAGGGGAGCCTAGAAGTGAGAAAGCAATAGGGGACGAGAGAAAGAGGAAGAGAGAGAGAGAGAATGGGGGAGAGAAGGACAGATGGAGGACGAGTTCCGGGTAGAGAGATTATTTTCCAACTTAATTTTATAACGATGGCGAAACACATTGCATTACGTTGCAGACGACAAACAAGCAAATTCACTCACATACCTACATGCATTCACACACACACACACACACACACACGTAGATTAGTGGAAATGTGCACACGGAAAACACAAACACAGACGAACACAAAGGCAACGGCGGAGCCTCGACACCCGGTCGCACGACGCGAACGAGCTGCTGGACAGACGCGGGCAGTAGCAGACAAACAGAAGACGGACGAGAGGGCGGAAACGTACACAATCAGACAGACAGACAAACAGACGTGCAAATAGACGGAGGCAGATGGCGACACACACACACACTTACACCTATGCGGAGGGAAGTCACTGAAGCTGGTTCACAGTTGTCTGTCGAACGCTCTTCGCTTCATCCTCTCACCTCTCCGCCTCCTTCCTCCCTCTCATTCCCACCGCTTTTCCCATGGCCTCCCCTCCTTTTAATGCATTTTAATTCCCTTAAAGGGATTTTATCAGTTTAACTCCCATCATTCGAAACAATTTTACCCTGAATTTGATTTATTTGCAATTCCAGTGAAGACTTTCGGGAATATTCCGTGCCAGAGAAGGCAACTAAAGGAAATATTTAAGGATACTGATGAAAGTAGTTAAAGATTATGAATGAACGAAAATGGGAATGGAATTTTACAAACAACAGTATCAAATGAGGAAAAATTAATACAGCAAATACATAATATTAGGTAATAATCAAATTAAGTTTTACAAATCGCGATGGCATCCTTGGAAATTGAGTGTCCAAGGAACGTCTCCATTTCACCTGATACTATATTTCGGACTTTTTGCATTCTCCACTTAACGATCTTCATAGAGGAATCACATGCTGCTCTAATTGAATAAATGAACATTTAAATCCGGCTAATTCTGAATCGCCCGTGTTGAAAAATACTAGGCGTGGTTCGTCTCCTCCACGTAGTCCGATGCCCACACGGCGTATGAGCGACTTTCAATTCAGAGGCAATCCAAAGACCTTCATCGTTACTGTTGTCATTGAAGAAGTAATTGTTGTTCTCGTTTTTGTTTCTAAAGCTTTCGTTGCTGATGTTGTTAGTATTCTTGTTGTTGTTGCAACTAATTTCATGGCATCATCCGACAAGCTCGAGTCTCTCGCTTGAACCACATAGAAAAGTAGTTGAAATAGAGAAACATTGGAGAACAGAAGGGAAACAACAAAAATAACCGCAACAACAACAACAACCAAACTAATAATAACAACAATTACATATACAAAGCAATAGGAACAACTGCAGCCGACAAGAAAAGCAGAAAAACTCGATATGTTTGCGCAAACAAGGACAAAACTTAGAGCAAAAACAAACCCAAAAATAATAAAATAAACTCCAAAAGCGCTTGTTGTTGTTGAGTTCGTTGTTGTTGTTGTTTTGGGGTTGCTGCTGTTGGTCTTTTAGTTGCTTCTGTTTTGAATTGTGGTTATTGTTGTTGCTGTTGCGGCTGCTGTTTTGTTGTCGCAACGGAGAAACAGCGAGTCCTTGACTGGAAACTTATGGCACCAATGCAGGGAAGACGAGGAACGGGGGGTGCAAAATGGAAGTTGTCGAGAAGAGAGGCAGGGCACAGAGGGCGGGTGCAGGGGGCTGCCGGCAGACCTGCAAATTCGATGCCATCCAAGAGGACTCGTGATTCCAGAGAGACGAGAGCGATCGATTGAGACAAAGAGAACTGTCGGTTGGGGAGTGAGCGAGTGAGAGGCAGGTGAGGGAAGGGTAGTGAAGAAGGGACAGATAGAGGGAAGAAAAAAACACAAAGATAGAGATAGAGTGGATGGAGGTGAAGGTGGGGCCAGCGAAGATGACAGGCGAGTAGGAGCGACAGACGCACGACAGGAAAGCGACGACTGCGACAAAATCCAGAACCGACCACGTCAGGAGGATCCACAGAGGGAAGGACGACGACGGCAGACGAAGGGTCGCCCAAAGGAGTCGAGGTCGTGAGGTCGTGAGGAGACCTCGAGAGGTTGGGAGATGATTTAGAAGATGACAGCGAGGGTGGAGACGCGCGGGGAGACGAAGCAATAAACAAATTCGTTTCTGTTTCTTTTGCCATCGAAGACGGGAGGGTGCGGGGATCCTTGGCAGAGACAAGGACCTTTGTCTTCTTCTTCCTCCTCCACCCTCTGAGTCGGAAGCCCAAGCTCGATCTCGCCCTGGGAAAGTCGAGAACACGGGACGAAGAGCGGGGGGTCGAGGTGAGGGTCGATGGGTTCGCAGGACCAACTTTGGTGGCTCGTGGCTCGAGGTGGAGGGGTGGGGTGGCTAGGGTTGCCAAGTGCCAAAATAAACAGTTTCCTACTCGCAAGCAACTGGCGGGCGAGGGAACCGGATGTGGATGGGCGGGGATCTGTATGTGTTGGCCACTGCCTGTGTGTAGAGGTGTGCATAAATCTGCGAGGGAACAGTATATCGTTGCAGGTCGGTTTTTCCGGGGGGTGTGTGAGTGAGCGAGTGTGTGTTGCGTGTGTGTGTTTGGGCAAAGTTTTAAGTAATTTTCGCAAAGTCGGGGCGTGCCCAGGGCCGAGGGATGGACGGAGCGAGGATCGGGAGGCAGGACCCGGAGGGAGAATAGAGAATAGACAGGGAAGGGGAGAAGCGGTGGGAGAAGATGTCGAGGGGAAACACCCAGAGCAGAGGGAGAAGCGAGCGGGGACAGCGCGAGTACACGAAGGAATAGAACTGTGGCAGGAGCGCCGGGAGGGGCCGATGCAGAGACAGAAACAAAGGGACCAACAGCAACGAACTTTGTCTAAATTGGTTTTTTGTCTCCCGCCGCAGCAGCAGCCTTTTGTCGCAGGAGGAGCGGACAGAAGGACGACAGACGGACGGACGGATGGACAGGCCGGAGAATCCGTGGATGGGAAATTCAATGAAGAAAAAGCACCAGGCAAGGCAGACAAGGGCAGACAAGGGGAGAGGGAAAGGGATGGGACAAATTGCATGCTATGCGGTCATTTTGAGGATACTTTGCCACAAAGGCGAACTCCGTCCTCCGGCCTCTCGCCTCTCACCTCAGGGCCCTCGAGCTCCTGCTTTTAAAATGTTTTCGCTTCGTGGTGTCCTACACGGAATTGTTGTTGCCGTACTTATAGACGTTGTTGTGGCGCTGTGACTTTTGCAATTCACTAAATTAGTTGCCTCTCCCTCCTTCGCACCCTCGGTTGCTCGTCCTCGCCTCCTTCTTCGAAGTTGATCACTTTTCTGTGGTCGTAACGTGGCCGAGATCTTTGTGTATGAGTTGTTGCAGTTGTTGTTGTTGTTGTTGTTGGCCAAATCGTTTGTGTTAATGTTGCCATTGGCTTTGCTGTTGTCACTAATGACGTTGTTGTTGCTGCTGCGACTGATTCTCCGAATGGACAGACACCGAGAGAGTTGGAAGAGAGAGAGGGAGAGAGAACTAAACGACAGGACGACAGGAGTGGACGCAGAGGGTGAAGAGGCGATAGGACAAAGGGAAACGAGACAAGAGAGAGAGATAGATAGCTTTTTTCTTCTTTATTAGGTAAAAAAATCAGAGTTAAATCTGTTTTCTCTGGCTGAATAAAGTTATTCAATAATTTTCTAAACCACATTGATGAAACTAAAATTAGATGGAAAATGAAAATGGAAAACGAAATGGAAAATGAAATTACAAGGTACTGAAATTATAGATGGAGTTATTATTTTTTGTTCTATTAACATAATCATTAATATTATTATTTGTGCTTTATTGTTAGAGTGATTAATCAAATTAATAGTAGTGGAATAATAATACAATTCGAACAATTAGAACACAAATCGACCTGGACATGAATTCTACTGATAAAATCATTCGTGAGGGAGGGAGAAAGAGATGGAGCATTGCCTCGAATGAGAGGGCGACAAGGCGGGGTCGGGGAGGGGCCGGGATCATCGTCGAGTTTGGCGTTCGGTGAACCGTGCAGCCGGCGGCGGTTTCCAATGGCGATCCTTGTACAATTCGCCACAAAAAACGAGCAACAGACTGAGAAACCACAAAAACAAATACAACAACAAATACTGCAAAAATAGCAAACACCAAAAACAAAAAAAAAACAAGAACAGAAATAACAGGTACCAAAATAACTACATCAAAAGCAACAGGAACAACGACAAAATAAATTGAAAAAATAGGAACAAAATGCAACAAAAACCAAAATTACTACAGCAAATCTAGCAGCAACAACAAAACGCAACGGGAACAAAAATAGTAAAAACGCAAACAATTCTCTAAAACCATCCAATTTCAACAACAACAATATCATGAACAACCTCAGTGAATGAAAAACACTCTCGTACACAAAATTCCATTTAAAACTTCACACTTTCCACTTGTGTCGATGTGGGTGTATTTGGTGTTGTTGTTGTTAG
Source organism: Coelopa pilipes (assembly GCA_947389925.1). NCBI lineage: Eukaryota > Metazoa > Arthropoda > Insecta > Diptera > Coelopidae > Coelopa > Coelopa pilipes. The sequence goes on along the minus strand of OX376699.1, from coordinate 27,627,166 downwards.
TGTGTGCGATATTTTTGTTGCATTTGTTGTTATTGTGGAAAATTCAATATGAATGGTGCTGAATTGCTGCTGTTGTTGTTCTTGTTGCTGTTGTTGCTTCTGACCATTTTTAATTTAATACAGTTAAAAGGTTTTCTCCACATGTTGCCTTTGTGTGGTTGTTATTAATGTGTTGTTCTTGTTGTTGTAATGTTGCAGTAACTATAATTTGTTGTTGTTGATGTTGTTGCTGTTTTGTATAGCTGTTGTATGTTTTATTATTCTCATTGTCGTAGTGAGAAATTGTGTTATTTTTATTAAGGGAAAATTGTTGTTGTTATAGTTTATTGTTGTTTTTTGTTGTTTGTTCTTTTGTAATTATTTCAGTTCGTGTTCTTTGCCCCTGTTTTTCGTGTTGCTGTGGCTGTTGTCGCTGTTCTTGGTGTTGTTATTGCTGTTGCAACCAGCAGGTGTCAGGCAAGAACTGCAGCATATGCGTGTATCCGGAGTCCATTGTCTGTGTGAGTGGATGTGTGCGTGCGTGTGAGTGAGTGTGGGTGTGTTCGTCGCATCGCCATTCGCTCGAAATCATTTTTCGCTTTTATTCCCACTTCCCCTTCCCTTCCCATACGTCCGTCCCTTTGATTTTGCTCTTTTGCCCCCGCCCCCGTGGTCGAGCGCCTGTGTGTGTGTGGCTTGGTGCTTGTGTTCGTGTGTGTGTGCGTTGGTTTTTCTCGTCGAAAGCATCGCTCGGCCGCAGCGACCGCAGGACGTGAGTGCATTTCGCAGTAAACAGAGGCAGAGGCAGACAACAAAAAACGGACAAAAAACAACAATAAACCGACAACAACAAGAAAACCAACTACAACAACAACAACAACAACAACAGTAATTAAAAACCAACAACAACAACACCGCTGTCGCACACACACCCTGGCACACTTAACACAAGTTGTTGTGCCGTTGCACAAGTGTTGTTGTAACTGATGTTTTCATTGGTTTTTCCTGTTTGAAAATGAAATTCATATTTATATTTAAAAGACCAACAACAACAGCAGAAATATGAGCTGAACAAAAAGTTCCCAAAAGTGAAATATGCAATAAAAACAACAACAATTAATGAGGAAAATAATAAAATAAATAAACAACAATTGAGAGAAGAAGAAATATAAAATATTTACAAAAGCAGCAATTTTATGGCAGTGTTAAAAGAATTCCGAGAAAAGGTTGAAACACTGCAATGACGTAAAAGAAGTTAAAAAACAAAATTAATGAAATTAAATCGAATTCTGGAGAAATGCAAAATTAAAAATGGCACAAACAATTAAAGCAAATTGAACAGTAAATGCAAAACGGAAAAGTGAGAACGAAAGGGCAAACAAATTTAAACAAATTTGAAAAAAACCAAATTGAAAAAGAACGAAATAAAAAAGTTAATTTAAAAATTGGCAACCTAAAAACTGCAATGAAAAAAGGGCAAATTAAAAAAGATTATTGCACAATCGTCGGAGGGAAAATATTGAAAAAAAATGAGTAATGCGAAATAAAGAGAAAACGAATAAAAATAATTGCGGGCCTCAATTATTCATGCGCCCTGTATGCGTGCGCTGGTGTGAGTGCGTGCTGTGGCCGCGTGTCCGTGTGGTTGTATTTGCTTAACCTGCTTGCATGTGCCTGTGTATGTTCGTGTGTGTGTGTGTGTGTGTGGATGTGTGCGCATGTTAAACACAAGTTAAATGCAATTATTTCGGAATTTATTATTTAATTAATTTTAATTGTAATTATGTGAATATTTACAATAAATGGCGGATGATGTTTTATGCATGCGTTGCCAACTGTACTTCAGGCGTGTGTGCGTTCGTGGGCGTCCGTGTGCGTGTGTGTGGGTGACTCCGCGTCCGTGTGGTTTTCCATCGATTTCCGCTTATTTTTGAAATAATGTCAGTTTTGTTGCTCTTGTTCAATTTCGTGATGCTGCTGTAAAATTGAGTTTTTTGTTTGTTTTTATTAATTTGCTGTAAATTTGCGTTTTTGCGATTTTTTGCCTTTCGTGGAAATTATTGCTGCAACTTCTATTGTTAGATTAACTATTATTTTAGTGTCCGTTCTCGTTTTAATTCAGTGGTTGTCGTTTCTGAATTCCGATTTTTTGCTCGACTCAAAGCTCGTTTTCAATGTTATTTTTGCATTCTCTTTTATCGCTGGTTATATTTTAATTTTATTATCTCATTGTGGTCGCAGGATGTCGAGAGAGAGGGAGGGAGGGAGGTAGGTGGAGAGGTTTCCGTTATTGATCAAGGGTTTTTCATTCGAGACGATTACCATTGAATGAATTAATCCAATGAAGTGAGGGCGAACGACTCCAGTAGTCGTCGTCCTCCTCTTATGGATGGATTTCATAATTTTTCTCCCACTGCCATCTTGCGGAGCCACCGCAAAGCGACTCCGCTCTCGTTCCGTCTCCCTCCCCTTGGATGGATCTGCATGTACATAGATTGGTGGGCGATGTGGCGGCTCCGGCACTCGATGTCTCTGCGTCGATCGGAGGCTCGCGCACAGCTTCGACTGCGGTTGGACTAAATTAACTCATTATGAGCAATGCATTGCCGCACACACACACACACCACGCACCCATCCTCACAACTACCTCCCTCCCTCCCTCGTTCACTCCCTCGTGGACCACTCGAGGATCCTCCGGACCTCGCTCCACCTCGTTCCGACCCCGTGCGTTCGCCCACTTCTCGCTCGCTCCCTCTCGTCATTTCCACCCCGCCCCGCCGCTCCTCCTCTCTCTCCCTCGCCTCTCGTTCTCGTTCTCATTCTCGCTCTTCCGCTCTCTCTTCCTTGCCGGCTCCCGAGCGGCGGTCGTCGCATTAGGATGTCTGTCATGCGAGCGGAGTCGTCTCTGGCCGTCGTGTTGTTGTCCAACACCCAGCAGTCGACTGCATGTAGTAGTGCGTATTTGCGCCTGCGAGTGGGAGCGCGTGTGTGGGTGTGTGGGTGTGTGGGTGGAGAAGCATGTTGACACGCTTCCTGGAGCAGTTGATCTTGTGGAGAGCCGCAGGTGAACCATAAATTAAAACAACTGCATGCGACGATTATTGCGTCCCGGGATCGATGTGTTTGCAGGTCTCCATGTGTGGGTGGGGCAGAGGGGGAGAGTAGGGGGAGGAAGTGATGGGCCCGCCTACTAGATGATGACGATGACGATGATGCGAGGAGCAGCGGCCGATGGTGCTGGATCCACCGCTGTGAGATGAGGTCTGCTTGTGTGTGGTGGATTGGCGTAGAGAGAGCTGGGCTTAGGGGGCTCGAGTGAGGTTGGTTTAGGTAGGTGAGGCGGGATGGGGTGCACGGTGCACTGAGTTGGGGCGAGGCGATGGTGAGGGGTTTGCGGATTATTCACCTACGTTGAGAGATCTCCTTGTAGGACTCTTTATCACTCTAATTTGGGTAGCATATTAGCGTGAATGTAACAAATGACTTTGGAAAATCACTAACAACTATTAGGGTGGAAATTTAGAAGGCCTGAAAATATGCTATGTGTTTGTTTGTGTATCACAGATACTTTTTCCAGCCCTATTGTTGAACAACTGCTCCCAGAATGAGCTGAATGTAATTCAGTGTGAATTCGGACATCCACCTTAGCCGACTTTTCTTTGCCTCAAGTTCTCGCCTGTGACCAGCTTAAAGTCGGGAATGTGCGTCGCCTAAAAGCAGGCTAAATTTTCAGTCTTTGTCGTCCTTGTCGCCTTCGTCATGGGGAAAATCTTCAAGCCTTCTGGACAGGCCACAGGAATCGCTCTCGGTGACGGCTTTAAAAATCCACACAGACGCATTCACGCCCACACATGCCCGAACCTTCTCTCCAATTCTCATTCGCATTCATTCGACGGGAGATTTCGATAGAAGGAGGTGGGGGCGGAGCGAGAATTCAATGGCAGGACTTGAATTGCGTCGAGAAGTTATTTAGTTATTCAATGTTTATTTAATTAGCCACTGTCCACTTAAGATAAGACAAACCCCGGCACACCAGCAACCACACACTCAGCACTCGCTCGTCCACATGCGAACAAACACATACGCGTGTACATGTGTAAATCTTGTGGATTTGTGCGAGGAATAATTCCCAGAAAATGCATTAAATCGATATGGCTTGCAGTCCACTTGTGTTGGAGGACGGAGTCAACCACACACACACACACACACACACTCGGACGACTCACGACAACATCGTTTGAGTTGTTGTGGCTGGTTTTATGAATTATTAAATGAATTAAATGAAATGAATTCCGAAATCTGCATCGGGAGCATCTTCGACTTGTCAGAGGACCTTCGTGCGAGCTTCCGCCACCCCCGACGTCGCATGCAGATGTGTGAAAGTGTTGCAATGTGCTCGTGTGTGGGTTCAGAGGAAATCAAATGAAGGCAAACATTTACTCCCACAAAGTGCTGCCAGGACTCGGACATGAAACGACAATGAAATGAAATGACGAACCGAAATGAAAGGCAATCGACGAAGCTGAAGGGAAGAGAAAGGCGAAGAGCAAGACGACAGGAGACGAGGCGAAGAGACGAGGTTGCATCTGACAAAGGGAATAAAACGGAGAACGAGCGACGGTGGACGACGATGGAGATGACGAGGATGATGGGAATCGAGCGGAAGGAGGCAGAGGACGACGACTGCGGCAATAATTCACATCGTGAAGTGCAACAATGATGCCTTCCGATGGCTGGCGAGTGGTGAGAGCGGCCGGAAGTGGCGGAGAGGGTGGGAGTAGGGGGGAATGGGTCGAGGAGGAGCGAGGAAGTGGGAGAGTGAGACTGGGTTGCTGACAGGGAGGGAGAATGAGGTGGTGTGAGAGGCACAGCGATTGTTTGGGTGGGAAAATGTGCGAGAGAGAGCAAACAAGATGGTGTGAGCAGGAAACTGCGTGTGTGAAACGGAAAATGAGTTTGTAGCAGAGGTGGGCTGAGAGAGAGCGAGAGAAATGGAGGCGATTTGGAGAGTCAAGGACGGTTCTTCCTTCTTCTGGTCAGAATCGTTTTTTTTCCAATTTGACCGAGGCGGAAGGACGTCGTTTGCAAACTCGAGGTCAGTCACCATTGTCTTCAAGATCGATTCGTAATTTCGTGCCATCATAAGGAACTGTAAAATAAACTCACATATCTAGTTTATTCCACTTGTTTATTACCACATGATTTACAATTTGATTAATTTGGTTCCATTTTTTCATCTCCTCAGAAACTGTTACTTGAGAAGTCCACGCTCTTTTGCTTTCATCCTTCGGTCCAAGCGCTTTAATCCACTCCCTGATTAACCCTTGAATCGTTCTCCTGACTTCCTCTTTCTCCTCACTCCCAAGTCTTGCTTTTCGTCCCTTTCTCTCATCTTGCATTTTCGCCGTGAATCAATTTAATAATTATGTCTTTTACATTTAAAATTTTATCCAAAAGCATGTGTGTGTGGTGAATTTATATTTCATTTGTATGTGTGTGTGTGTGTGATTTTTTCAATATTTAATTGTATTTTTATTACATTACTCCGATTGTAATGAATTTTCTCTGAAAATTAATGTCGCACAATTCGATGTCATTGTTGTTAATGTAGTAAGTGCTGGTTGTTGTTATTGTTGTTGTTCCCGTCCCCCGGCTGTCGGTTGTTTCATTTTTATCGTTCGTTGGTTTCATCTTTTGTGTTTTTATTTGTGTTTTTCCCTCTCTGGGTTGATTTTCCCTTTTTTTTTTGTCCCTGTTTTTCACAGGAGTTTTTCTGTTTTGTCCCTTTTTACGCTCTTGTTTTCAACTTATTTGCTGTCTCTGTTTTTTCGCTGTTCATTCAGCGCGAATTTCACTCGAAAATTGATTAAAATCTGAAATATTAACAGCCATTCGACATTATTGCGAGTTATCGATAATGGCGCTCACACATCCTCACCCTCACCCACACCCACACAGCCTTGCACACATATGCACGGGTGTTCGCTGCCTCCCCTGAATACCGATGTGCGTGCAGGCGGCAACAACAACAACCACCATGAGAGACAGAGAGAGAGGGAGAGCAGGAACCACGAGAAAACTCATTAAATGCCACCGAATTGCGATTCGCTGCAACAGGAGCAGTGGGTTGAGGAGGGAGGGAGGCAGAGAGAGAGAGAGAGAGAGAGTGTGGGCGATGCGAACAGGGGGAGAGAGTACAGAGATAGAGCGAGACCAAGAGAGAGTGAGATCGTGGAAGCGAGTCGCATGTGAGATTTTAATGCATTTTCCACGTCGTCCCACGGTCCCTTTAGGCAGCACACGAGGGCCTGCTCCACCTCGCTCGCTCGTTCACTCCATCATTGCGTAGTCTGTCTCCCTCACTCTCCCTCTCTCTTCCCTGATTTGCCCCATTCCTCTCTACCTGCGCCCCTCCTCGGTCCTCTTCTCCCGCTCCCATTCTCGCTCTGCCCACCTCATTATCCGCCAGCTCTGGGTGATAACTTCATTCACCCACACATCAACACCCTCACCCAGACGCACACACACATCGACTCAGTGATGCACACACACAGACAAGCCATCCACGCATGCACGGCTCATGTCATTCGTGTTTGCTCCCAGACACAGACACAGTCGCAGTCACACGTCCGCACTCGCGTTTCTGGGAGCTTAAAAAAGGGAATTCAATGAAATTGGCGCCTGGTGTGTGAGAGCGACAGAGTGGGAGCGAGGCATAGGGAGGGGAAGAGGGAGGGGGAGGGACGGAGAGCGAGTGGTGGGGCCGAAGGAGGGAGCGAGATTACGCGAGTCTCCCCGCGTCCCCGCCCGGAAAGCTCAAATATTAATTAATCATATTGCGTTTATCTCCCCACGTCTGTCCGTCCGTCCGTCTGTCAGTCCGTCCGTCTGTCTGTGTGTGCGCTGCGGCGTGGCTGTGCAGGCGTGTGAGTGTGATTAATGAAGCACACACCCACACACACCCACACACACGGACATGTCGCATGTTGACCGAGGGACCGCAGGATGCGAAGCCGTTAAAGGGATAATGAGAACCGCTTGGAGGTGGGGCGGGCGGGGCGCGGGGTGTGGCGGATGTTGTTGTAGTCCTCATTGTTGTTGCAATTGTCCTCATTGTTGTTGTTGCTGTTGCTGTTGCTGTCGCTGTTGTTGCACTTCTCATTGTGTTCCGTTGCTCTTGTTTGTCACTAATTCCAATTATTTGTTGTTATTATTAGTATTGTTATTATGGTTGTTGTTGTTGTTGTTGTTATCGTTATTGTCGCTGTAATTAATTTGTTATTGTTATTGTTGTTATTGTTATCATTGTTGTTATTGTTATCACTGCTGTTATTGTTGTCGTTGTTGTTCTTGTCTTTTCCGTTGTTGTGGTTGGCGCATTGTTTTTGCTCCGATCGTTGTTGTTGGGGTGATCATTTGTTATATATTGATAACCGTTATGGTTATAGTTAATGTCATGGTTAATGTCATTGTTGTTGTTGCTGCCGTGGTTGTTGCTATTGCCATTGTCGATTCTTTCGCTGCTTCTCTCTCCCTCTCGTCGCCACTACCACCGGTGATAGCGCTGATGTCAATATTATTGTTATTGTTGTTGCTGTTGTTGTTGTTGTTGTTCTGATACTGCTCTGTATCCCCTGTATTGTTTCTGTGGATGTTGCTGTTGGGTCTGTCGTTGCTGCTGCTGCTGTCGTAATTATTTTTCATTGCCTGCCTGCCAGCGGAGACGGAACTCGGCCGAAAACAGCGACAGCGACAACAGTTACTGCAATAAAGCATATGGCGGTGGATGGGGGAGGGGAGGGGACGGGGAGAGGGCGGCGTTTTCGACAGGGGCGGGGCCCGGGTCAATCGTTCCTCCCGATGATCCATCGAAATATAATCACTGGAAATTGTGCGCTTGTCACAGCCGCCCATTGGACGGCGGTTGCGATAAACATCGCATTATCTCCCTCTCTCTTCGCCCTCACACGCTGATTCTCCATCTCACGCTGTCTCTCTCTCTTCCCCCTTCCCTTCCCTCGCCACGCCCGCACTCAATAAAATACGTCGAGGATGTTTTTCTCACTTGGCTTTAAATTATTCACGCAATCAGCTTGAAACTGTAAAGTTACAACAATGGGAACAACAGCACAATGAGAACAACAACACAAAGAGAACAACAACAAAAATAACAACAGCAACAACAACACTCCCATCGGCAATAAAATTGACCGAAATAAATGGGAATCCGGGCAACGTTGCCATATTTTCCCAGCAGCAGAGAGTGCGGGAGTGAGAAAAAGTGGAGGGATAGAGAGCGGCAGTCGAAAGAGAGAGAAATAGAGAACGGGTGTTGAAAGAGAGAGAGAGAGAGAGAGAGAAAGAAGTTGAGGGAGGAAATGGAAGAAATTGTAATTCGATTGTAAATTGATTTTCACTGCAGCTCTAGAAACAGTGATGCCCAATGGGTTTAAATTGAGTCGAAAAGTGTATATTTATTTTTCCTGTTTCCCCTTCTCTCTCTCTCTCTCTCTCTCTCTCTCTCATTCGACTATCGTACTGTCCCGCTTCGCAGATTCCTTTGTTTTAGTTCCGCAATTTATATCCATTATTTCGACAATTTATCACTGAATTCATTCGACACGCCTCTTTCTATCAACCCTGCTACGTCCTTAACTCCGATCTCTGCCCACTCACACACACACATTACACGCCAGCCACCCACACTCACACAAGTGCCACACAGTGGTTCGGTTTCATGCAAAATTCGTTTGAAAAAAAAGCAACAAAAAATATGTTGTGAATATCTTTTATTCCATATTTTTTCGCTCTATTTAAACAAATTTATATTTATGCCTTTTACTATTGTAAAAATCATTTCCTAAAAAATCCTGTTTGCAGGCATTTTAATAAAACCTTGTAGGGAGATTAAAATGAAATTGAAACATGAATGTGTTTTTATTAAAATTACATGCAAGAAGAATTAAAAGTATCTAAAGATAGTTGAACATTTTACAGGGACCTGTGATGACACAAAATAAATTTTATAAAAATAATCATGAATGAATTCTATTCTTCACCTTCGCAACACTGTGCGGCGTCCTCATCGAAACACATCGAAACCACATGTCACACACACACACATGTCTCATACACAGATCTCACACAAGCACACAGACACTGAGGCGTCCCGCCTCGCCCCCAATTGCGCCCACTTCACAATTTGCCTTGTCAACTGTTGAAACGTCGAGCTCATATTCATTGCAACAACAACAATAACAACAACAAGGATAATAGCAACAACCGCAGAGACCTCAACTGATTATCCCTGCTTGATGGCAAACGACAAACACTCGACATTCCACACCCCGGCGAAAAGTTAGTCAAACGTGGCCCTTCCTTTCGACTGTTCAGACGACTCCCGATTTCAACACGAAATATTGGAGTTCCTTCTGCGTCCTAAGAAGAACTCGAAGATATTTCGTCCCACTTCAGTCCAATAAGGAACCACTGAGGTGAGGTCCCTGTAGTCGGAGCCTCGAATTCACATCTCTTGTATGAGGTGGAAAAATGGATGCATTAGGCCGTGTTTTGTCAAATCCCTGCCAACATTTTGTCCGCTGGTGTATTAATTATTGCTGTCCTTTTCGCACAGTCACTCTCACCACGGCAGCGGCTGAGAGACTGACAGGCATGGAGGCAGACAGCCAAGCACAGAGGCAGCCGTCAATACAAACAGAGAGAGAAAGCGAGGGAGAGAGAGAGTGAGAGAAGGAGAGTTTAATTGTATAAATGTTTAATGCTCACACTTTCAATTATTGCGCCAATTGAAAAGTTAATAAATACGTGTTCCATATCAATGTTGTTGCTATCACTACAGCACTATCATTATTGTTATATTGTGGACGTGCACGTGATTATTGTTGTAATGGATGTGCTGATTGTCGGCGCAGTCGTTCACGCTGTCGTTGTGTTGGTGCATTGTCAACATCGCACGGAATGCGGGAAATAATAATATCCTTGCTGTTTTATTTATGCTCATTGAGAGCGGCAGCCGTCGTCGATCGGATCGAGTGGAGCGCAAAATGTCGATGCCTACTTTTGGGCATGAAATAAACTGTGTGCACACAACTGCCCACCTGCATCTGTTTGTGTATGAATTTACGCATCGGTGGCAGTCGGCGACCCTCGATTGCGGTTGCAACAATTCAGCAATGAGTGGATTGGGAAAATAATTACAAAAATACACAAACCCCTGTTCAAACTCGAATGTTTGGTTGAAATCAAAATTTTAATTAAATGCTTCAGGTTCAGATCGACTGGGGTGAAGTGGATGACAGCGGTTGTAGGGAGTGTGCTTTAAAGAGCTATGGCGAAAAGAAAAGCGTAATTATTTTGTACAATCAATCAGTTATATATTTTCTTTCCATATTCATTTCATTGAAAGTGTTTACTCATTGTCCTTATTTAAATATTAATCTCTTTATTCATTCATTTAGTTATTCGTCATTTTATTTATTAAATTGTATTTAAATTGTTTTATATTACTTTATATATTTTTAACATGTTTACACATCTCATCCATTATTGACATGGTTCATTATATAATATACTCTAGTTAAATTAAGTGTACATAAAATGAATATATTTTCACGACATAAATTCAAACGATATTTTCCAAAATGTATTTATCAATTGGAATTTCTCTGTGTCTCAAGTACATAAAGTTTTGCTCTCGAAATTTGTTGTATATGGATTTTAATAAAATTTTAAATTTTCTCATATTTGAATTTTCTGCATATTTGTGTGTTTGCGTTATATTTTACATTTACAATAGTTTACAGTAAAATATCCGATATCTGCTATGCTATACTACATAAGTTATTTTTCTATATAAATGTTAGTTTTTTACACATTTCATGAAAACATGAACATCTATCTTTGTTTAATATTTTGTGCTTATTTTTTTAGTTTTATATCCAGTTTCAATAATAAATAATTGCATACTTTTCTGCTGCTGTGAAATTCGATTTTTCATTGATTTGCATTTTGTTTTATTTGTTTCCAAATAGATTTTGTGTTCTTGAAAAAAATACAGTTTGTTTTTGGTTATTTTTTCTCTACTCGAGAGGAAATTCTGGCGTATTAATTTCTTTTAAAAAATGTTTATATATTTATTTCAATTCAGCCTGAAATTGCAGACGGCGACGTGTTTCGACAGATGTTTTTGATTTTTTTCGAATGCTGTTTTCTGTTCTAACAAATTGATTCGTTATAAACAAACTAGCTAAGCGATTGGTTCTTTGCTTTGTGTAAAACTAACTGAATTATTGTTGTGAATTTAGGAGCGTTTTTACGAATTTAGCACCGTTTCGAAATATTACGGGAAACTTTTGTACCTCGCACAGAAGTCGTCTGGCCACGAACGCGAACACTTTTATGAAAGTACACTTTTAGGCGTTGCAATAAAATCTGTCACGGCAGAAAGACGTAAATAAGAACAATTACTTTTTGTGTATTTTCTAATATTTAAAAAATTAGTTTTGAACTTAAATTAGACTAGTGAACAGCTGCTGTTCTCTTGATTCTTAAAAACTCTACAAAATCATAATCGCTCCACATTGCGATGGGCTTCCCGGACGCCTGCTGGACTCTCCTTTGGACGAACTCCTTAGGCAGACCGCGTCCCTTCTCGCCCCCGCCCAGCCAACCGACTTTTCACCCTCTACTGGTACTCGTCGTCGCTGCTGAGCAGCATCGTCTTCTCATTGTAGTTCTGGCTGATCGTGGCCACCCGCTGCCCGCCCGGCATGAATTTCCTCTGGTTGCCCAGCGTCTTGGAGGCCATGCAGCCACTGCCGCCGGTGTTGCCACATGCTGCCGCGGTTGCGCCTGCCGTGAGGCTCGCCTGCGTCTGGGCGCTCGGGTCGTCTGGGTCGTACGAGGAGACGCGAATGCCGCGGGAGTGCTTGCCACCTGCGTTGGGGAGAGGAAGCGAAACATTGCGAGAACATTAGTGAACGGTTGCATTGCCAATAAGTAAAACGATGCTTTAGCTTAGAGTTAATTTATTTATTTATAACATTTTTATTCGCTACAAAGTTGTGTCTTTTTCAAGGCCAATTTCTTAATACGTTTTCTGTTCAAAGAATTTAAACACATCATACATCTATCACATAAACTTATATGAGTTTTTTTCTCAAAGCGATTTTTTAAAGAAGAGAATGGCTTATGATCGTGTAAATAATAAAGATTTATCGATCGAAGAAGCCATTCAAATTTTGTGAAATAGCCACACCTTGTTCAGCGCGACGGGGCGTATGTTTAAGGCAATGGACAAGCAAGTGCCAAACTTAGAGCACGAAATGCAACTGAATTCTGCGAAATGTCCGTTTTAAGTACACTTTGGTTGGAATAGAATACCACTCAACACTGGTTGGCGACGACTTGTCCAAGGGTAAATCTTTATATAAATGAGGGTTTCTTAGGTAAGACAATATTTTGATAAGTTTCGATAAATGCAGACTAAGCTAGCCCATTTCTGAATGTTTTACATAAGCTTACAGGTATTTTACAACAAGTTTACAACTATTATATCTTTGTAAAAATAGTACATAGTATAGTATTTGTATTTGTTTAATCGTTTTCGCATTAGAACATCATTTCGAAAATTCAATTGTGCAAAAGCTTTTCTCAGAAGGCGGCAGAAAATAGTTCAAAATATGTATATAAATGTAAAGAGCAATAAAAATGCATTCAGTGATGAAGGTTAATTGTAACTTAAATATTAACTACATGCTAGAATATAACATTATATATATATATCAATATACAATACATAAAAATTATAAACGAAGCAGCAAACACTATAAATTAGATCAAATTTTATCTTATAATTTCTTTGAAACTTAAAGTTGTAATAAAAATCATAATATTCACACACAAGAAAGTTGAACAGATAGTAAACATATTTTTTGAAAGAATAATAAAATCATACAATGAGCTTTGAGTCCTAATTGAAAGAGAACAATTCATTAAAAACAAATCTTTTTTTTTCCTTTTTTTAATTTTGAGGCATTCTTGGTTAGCTGTGTGCTGGACATTTGAGTTTTAGGTTTGAGTTGAATCTTGTAAATGTCGGGTTGGAATATTAATATATTTGTTGGTTTGAGTGTCTTTCGAAATCAGAGTAGTAGTATGGTTTTCAATTAGAAATTTCGTTAATTTCATCGTTTTTCTGAAAATTTAGAGTTTCTCATAACGTTGAGACGATGTTACTTCTGTAAAAAAAGAGATAAAGAATTGAGGTTTCAGAAATAAGGAAAACCAAAGTAAAAATAAACGAACAAACGAATGGACAAACTAAGTTCCTGGAAACTACGTGGATGTTGCAGTAAAACGTTACGCATTTTGCACAGAACGTGGTGGCATGAAAGAAATGTGGGGTGTAGCACAAGGCACTCTGTGAGGACCCCGGATCGCGATCAAACTGAGGCATTATATTTGCAACTATGTTAAGTGTCGGAAACTTTGCTATTAAATTGTTTTACAATATTATCAGCTATTATAATTACTTTAAAAAGGAACGACGCGTGTCAAAAAAAGGAAAAAAAATCTAAAAATCAAACATTAAAAAAATAAAAACTAAATTTTCAAATATATGCAAGTGAAGTGAAGATGAAAGAGATCTTCACGTAAGGATTAAATTATTCTAAGGAATTTGTAAAATCAAAATTAAAAATAGTTTCGAGATTAAAAATGCAAAATAAAAATGTGCAACAAAACAGCGTAGTGCAAAAAATGGCAAAACATGCAAAATGTAGTCCGTGAACAAAGTTAACATCCAAGAACTTAAATCGTTAGGGATACTTACCGGAACTATACTGTGTATACTGTTGATACTGTGGATGGAAATTATGTATAGCATCCGTCATGATATCCTTCGGGTTCATGGTTTCCTGCAAGAAAACATTTAATGGTTAATAAATCATGTTATTTGATGTAAAGCATTGTTATACATACTTTGAGGCTGCTTGAGATGGACTGCATGGTCACAGATCGTCCGTGCCCATCACCGATACAGCTTCGTGCATAGACCTGCAATAAAAATATATTAATTGTATTTCGTGTCGCATGACAAAGCAAAAACAACAATGATTTGATTTTTTAAATCTCTCAATCCATGATCATTTCTCTTAATTTTAGCAATAAATCACAATAGCTAACGACAATCATTTACTAGAAAGGCTATATAAAGACCGCTGATTCATTTTGCCGCAATTTGAGATAAGTTCAAGTTACTATTAGAAACATTAGACATGAATAACATTAGTCATACGCATACATATATAGTCAGGAAATTGTCATATTCATGGACTTCGAAAACAACGAAGAATGAAGAGTAAACAATGTCGCACATGAAAAAGAAATATTTGCAATAACAATAGACAACACACACAGACGAAGACACAAACGAACACATTAAGAAACTTAACGACTTTCGCCCTCGTGTGTGTGTGTTTCTGTGTATGTCATCTGCTAATTACTCGGAAGATATTTGCTGGAATCGTTATCTTATCTGCAATTGTAGCAACAAGCAGGCGACAAAATGAGGCGTCAACAACGCTGCACTTCAAACACCCAACACACAGTCAAATCGATTGGAAGGCAATTTGCACTTCGATCGAATAAATAGTACAATGTAGAACGTGCAAAAGGTTTATGACTTAATTACTTAGGAGATTTAACATTTAAACATGGGTAAGATAATGAAAATTTAAGATTTTTCTTAAACACAACGGAAAAAATTCTGAATATGAATTGCAAATCATGTGCTAAAGATAAAGATATAAATAAAACATAAATATGGAAAAATAAAATAACAATATTATGTATTAATCACTCACCTGGTAAGGGAATGCGTAGCGCAACGCGATAGCGGCGAACAACATCTCAATGCAGATGAAGAAGTTCTGATAGCCGGCGGAAACAGTACCCGCGGATGTCACAGTGCCAGCACTGTCAACAATGGGCGAGATCACTTTGGCCTTTTCCAATATGGCCAACCCAACACCTGTGTAGCACAAAATAGAGTTTACGTTTTAGTCACAGTATGACTTAGGTAAAGTAATTGATTTCACCTTGCCAGAAGGACAAGAAGATCACCGACTTAATGGTGCAGAACTTCAGCACCGGTTCGAAGGGCGTCAAGAGATCGCGAGTGGCGAAGTAGAATAAGTAGAGACCATAGAGGGCAAGCGACACGGAGATGTTATAAATTACTGTGATGTAGATGTATCCGCCATCGGCACTAGAAACCAAAATAGTAATAGACGCATTAGTATAGAATTCGCATGCAAGTTTTGAATTTGATTTACCTCCAATCACCATCGTGATAGTGCCCAAAGGCCTGCAAGAAGATGATGATGAATGCCACCAAAGGCTTCACCAAGCAGAA
This sequence comes from Coelopa pilipes, assembly GCA_947389925.1. Taxonomy (NCBI): domain Eukaryota; kingdom Metazoa; phylum Arthropoda; class Insecta; order Diptera; family Coelopidae; genus Coelopa; species Coelopa pilipes. The sequence continues at coordinate 27,611,751 of OX376699.1, read as the reverse complement.
CTGCAAGGTGGCCTGCTTACAGAAACGCAAGAAACCGATTGTGTATGTTTTGCCCTTCAGGCAACATGTTCCGTACAGGCAGGACGTTTTGATGGGTTTGCCACGTATGTCGGACATAATGTTGCCCTCGCCGCCGAGATATTCGTAGCATAGCGATAAGAAGTTGTAAATCACAAAAGCTGTAACAGAAATCGATATTATACATGTGTATTACGATGCAACAAATAACTCGGTCTAACCTTCATAGCAGTCGCGTACGGTGAAGAAGTAGACGTACACATTATCCGAGTTGAAGAAGAGCAGGCTGATCCAGGAATATGTGGCATAGATGGGGACAATGAATAAAATGCGGACTATCCAGCGCTGCTCCTGAGGATTTGTGTACCAGCGCAAGTGTTGGTAGATCTACAAGAAACACAACGGACCAGAGCGAAGAACGAAAATAAATATTATCTAGAGCTGGCGAACGATAGAGACGCAAAACCAACCTGTTGACATGTGATAAACAATGCGGCCCACACGAAGATACCCGCCAGTCCCTGTGCGGTTTTGGTCTGGAGGAAAATGCCGTCACCCACATGGCTCAGAGGATCGATTGGCGAGGACATTTGCTTGGCTGCCGTCACTTGAACGATGTAGTTGAGTTTGGGCGTCGTTACAGTTCCATTCGGATCGATGAAACTGGCGTTAGTTGTGCTCATGCTGCAAATAGAGAAGCACAAAGTAGAGATGATGAAATAAACACGGAATCAACAATTACTATATATAGAAAACTTGAACGCGAATGATGGTGGAGAGAAAAAGCAGCAACAAGAGCTCCGATTTGCGGTCTAATGGTTGCCACAAAATAATTATTGAAATGAACGAACGAACACAAGCCGAATGCGATAACACAAACACTGTTGTTGGCTTGTACTTTTTTCACCACGACCAACGATCGACGGCGGTGCTGATGACTTGGGATTGGTTATCTCGCTGACAATCAATTCGTTGTCGTGGAACACACCATGAGACAGACGCGAATTCTATGTCGTTCACTACTCCCTGTTGGACGAAAACTTCCGACACTAACTCATTGATTTTCAGAAACGGAATAAATAGTATCTGCGCCAGGTTTACACAATCGAGACTGTAGAACGGTCTTATCTACGAGTCGAAATGGTTGATAAGTGGTAATCGCCAAGACCACGTACTTGAGTCGAATGCAGGCCATCGTTCGTTAATGTAACGGATCAACTTCGGGTGGGCCGTCGCGACCCGCCCCTCCTGCGCCACTCCTACTTCTCCAACGAATGTCAGGCAAAGCATAAGGCCAATAATTTATCTAGTGCAACGCTGTGTGAAATTAGATCATCATGAAAAGTTCTTCAAATACCATGCAACGATGGTAAAGGAGAGCCACAGAGAACGAGCGAACGCAAATGGGATGATAAAATTGGACACATGCAATGAAGAAAGAACTGCGTGAAACTTAACGTACTAAAATGCCTGGTCAGGGTCACCAGTGACCAGGCGCCATGCAGTCAATCGAGCGTTCTGTACTGCTGGTCGTGTCCCTGCAATTCGCACAGCGATAAAGAGACGAGCATGAACAGTTGATGCCTAATGGGCTTTTGCAGAGAAAATAAACCGGCCACAGTAGCCACATTGCATCAATTCAGACGTCTTTCACTTTCGACTCTTGGTATCCAGGGAAATAATTTGGAAACCGAACAACCAGTGAAGTAAATTATTAAAAATAGACCCATTATTCGCCAATCGATGCACTCAAGATAATCAATCGAGGGAACCAATTTGCTCATCCCAATGTGACTTCAGAGGGAGGCTCTCGAGTTCAAACACCCTTCGCACAAGTGTTTTGCCTCCGATTCCCCCACGAGGAGGAGGTTTATAAATAGCGACCACGTCGTGATGAGCTTTAAGTCAAATGACAACCACCCAGAGGAGCTTTTGTTGCCGTGACTGCAGCATTACATTAAAGCCGTCATCATAATAACATCACGATACGATGCGATAATGGAATGGAATGGAAGACATTATAAAGTGTCATCGCAATTTACACACTTTTACACAAATTAACTAGGACTAGGGGAAACTCCGCCAGCGGCCATGACACTTCCGGCACGCACTCACAAACACGTTGGATGGATGGACACCCACTTCCGACACGAGCGAATCCTCCGAACGGACAGATGTTCGCTGGGTGGGCAAGAAAAAGGTGCGGCCGGATAGAGACACAGCCGGAGCGAGCCTTGAGTTAGTTCTGTGATATTATTTCTTCGCATGCAGAGCCAGGAGCTGAGCTAATTTACGTGACAGGACATGGCGTAAACTAGACCGAGCTATGCGGCGACTTCGAGCCGGGGGTGGTGGCGGGGCGGCCGCACGAAATGAACATATTAAATGGCAAGAATAGTAATCAGTAGCCAGGGAGAAAGTAGATAGGATAGATGGAGAGAGAGAGAGAGAGTATACTGGGGAATGGCATATGGAAATCGACCGATAGAAGAAGGTGCTAAATTAAGAAATGAGGCACCTGAAACCAGTAGGAAATGCGAACGCGAAGAGAAATTTAAGACGCATGTCACCTTCTCCATTCGGGAAGGAGACGATAAGGGGAAGAGGAAGAAGAGGACAAGTAGCCATTGGAGAGACGAGGAAGCAAGGAAAACGAAGCGAGTGGTAGGCGCCAAAAGACGAAGCGAAAGGTTCATTACTCCCGTAATTTGCGCCCGAGATAGACAGAAACTACGCCTAATGCTGTGCACAACGCAACTAAAAACATGGACAAAAACAGGGCAAAGCGGGTTGGAGTAAACGTGGAGCAAAAACAAGAGGAAGTGAGTGGAGCTGGCAGAACCGTTAACCTTGAAATCGACTTTAAAGGTTCAACGGCAAACTGTTGCTGCTGTACGGCCGAGCTCGGAGGGGCGGCTCAAAGGGAGGCCAACGTTTTACGATATCTAACATCGGAGGACCTTTGCTACACGGCCATAACATCGCGGAATGCGGAGAAACCGCGCCGCAAGAGCTTTGGCAAGACCCAAGTGCCATGTTAAAGGTAGGAAGGAATGAACTGACAAACCGAATTTAGCGAAAAGCAGTTTTCCTTTCTACAGAAGTGGGAACTTCTTTAATTCACAGACTCAAATACCTGAATCTAACGCAATCTGCGACGAGTTAAACAACGTTTAAAATACTGGTGACTCAGTTGGAAGAAGACAAAAACGCGAAATGACGGTAAAAAGCAGCGAAACGAGCAGGAAAAAAAAAAGACATATGGGAGGAGAGGAAACGGCATAACAACAACAGAGCAAAAAGAGTGAAAAGAAACCTGAAATTTTGGCAATGAACAAACTCGTTGGGAAAACACGTCCACCACTACCAACAGCCAAACGAACACGCAAAGAGAAGCTCGCTTGAGTCGAATCGCAAGTGTGTGCGCGTGCGTGCAAACGAAGTGCGTCGAGACAAAGACGGCATCTGTGGGAACGCAACAAATAATAGCGAACAACAATTGAAAAACACCACGGTAGCCAACAATGGAGGACACAAATAAATATTTAAAGCACGGCACCCATGGCTGGCGGGAAGGGCGAGAAACACTCGCCGAGGAGGTCGTCGCACGATTCAAAACACACGAACAAAATAATAATAACAAAAAAATTTAGAAAATTCGCAATATTTTGGTTCAATTTGCACAGATCTGATCTGGATGGAAATATTTGAATAATTTGTATTCGTCAATTTTGGAAGCTTCTTCGCTTTCGTGCTCAATTAAGTCAACGAGGTGACCCCTTTCGAAGCGATGACGAAGACATCTTTCGAAATTTCTGTCTCGGTGCCTTCGATTGGAAATTGAAATCAATTTGCGGACGATCGACGATGCCTGCGGCCGGTCGGTTTCATTATAAAAATGTCTTGATTTGGAGCAGGCAGAGGGGCAAATGCGGGTCGTATCATTAATGAAGCAATGGCCGAATCGAAAAGACATAAATTTGGAAGCTTCCTATATCGTGTCGGCTGTCTTATCAGAAGAACATGCAAAGTGCAGCATTTCCTTATCGCAATCTTCGACCAGATGCGTCGGAAGCACATCGAAAGCTATAAAAATATAAAATCGAGGCTATTTCGAGTGGCCACGCTTCAGAGCACGTTCACTGGCTGCAACAACATTAATTACAATTACAAAGAACAAATTAATAACAACCACAATGGAGAGGAAGCTGGTGGGAGCGCGAAATCGCACCATTGCTTCCGAGCTTAATCTCGCGAGAAAATCAAGAGTGCTGGCGGAGAGCGAGCGTGACCAGTGAAATGAGAGACAGATGAAAACAATTGCACAGCAATGGAATGGAAGCCCAGTGGAAAGGAGAAGCAAAGGGGGTGGGGGGGCTCGAGCTGGAGCTGTGTCGATGTAACTAGCGCAGCAGACAGAGAAGCATAGTGTAAATCAAGCGAAAAGTGGAGCAAGAAATGCAATAAAAAGAAGGTATAAAAACGAATCCAACGAAGAGGAGACGCCAAAGCGATTGCGTTTCGATTTGCAATTATTTTGGCCCAGTATTTTTGTTGATTGTACGTTTCGTAGACATGTAAATTTTTTTGTTTTTGTAGTAAATATTGAAGGTGGGTCTGCTATTTATTCAATAACATATTCATGTTGTTTGTGGAATTGCACACGCGAACTGCAACATCACGTTTTAAACTAGTTTTTCCATATATTTTCTCAATTGTCCATTCTCAACACGGCCAACAAATTTAAGTGAAACAATACTTGTCGCAGTATTTATGAAAGAGGCGAAGTCATTAAACATTAAAATTCTGGCCAACCAAATGATTCGTGAGATCTGGCAACGCTGGTTTCACTTTTAGTAAAAACCACTCCTCACTCAGGACGTTCACTGATCACTGTCTGTTTATGTTGTTCTTGTTGCTGTTATTTTTGTTGTTGTATGAACAACACAACACAACGTCGAAAAAGAAAATCGAGCGAAAACAGGTCGATAATTTCCAAGACTGTTGTTTTGGCGAGTTTCTCGCTTACTTCACTTATTCTCCGCATGTCTGTCTACCTGCTTATCTATCTGTCTGCGAGTGTAGTCGTAATGAGAATTTCAAGTGAAAATATCAAACAAAGCAGAAAACAAACCTTTTACTTCTTTGCTGCTATTTTCGGAACTCTTCTACACGATGCGCCAAGTAGAGAAGAAGAAATTTCGATATCGTTTGCAACTTCCGCACACCTTTTATTCACTTCAATTTCTATCTCTTCTATTTTTGCGCTCTGCTGTTTCAATACAAGCAAGCAACTGCGCTGCCGACTGCAACCGAACTGCTGCGTCGACAGAGCACTGACGTCGTTCTCACTGCGACGACCACAACCGACGTCGACGACACGATATGAGACGAACAAAAAACCACCTTTCGATGTGTAGAAATTTTTCCAGCTTCGTCACTTTTTCGCAGCAAGTGCTTTTGTTGTGCAAAACCTTCACAACTTTTCCACACGTATATTCACTCTACGTGTAACACTTTTTATATCAAACGAAACGTATTCAAACGGATTAAGGAACTTTTGCAGAAATTTCAGTAGATTGGAAAATGTGTACAAAAAATCACGACCCACGACGACAGCAATACAAAACCACTGCGAACAAGACGGAAAGTAAATACGAAATGACGAATTTTGCTGCTACTGCTGCTGGAATGTCAAACTTTACTCACCATTTATGCACGAGAGTAATGTCAATCCAAAACTCGTCAGTGGTGAACTCACAGACATGTCGACTGTGCAGTTCGGCACATTGTAATAGATTTGGGGTCAGCAGTCTATCGACAATGCGCCATCTTTCTTTTCACTGCTCTCTTTTCGTGTTTAATCGATTGTCATTTGCTGAAAATTTTCACCTACTTTGAAAGCTAGCTGCTCTGAAACAAAATAGAAAACAATATTTCCATGGAAAAAACAGCGGATTTTGGGAAAATAAATAAATTTTATTGAGAAGGAAACCTCACTCTGACATTAAGGATTGTGTTTAAGTAGTTTGATTTGATTTTTCTTGTGTTTTTTCACATTTGTAAATGGTAAGTAGAGTTCGTTCAAAGTTTCCACACTTTCACCTATGGTTGGGTCGCGAGATTACAAACAATTTTTACGTTTTAATAATGGCGCTATGTGGCATAAACATCGAATTCATGGGAGTCTCAGTTCTCGGAGCCTCGTTTAATGTTGACTGTTCGTTGTTGAGACAGGGGACTCTGGCTTCTGCATTGCATTGTATATCACGTAGTGTACAGTTTCGGCCAAAAACTAAAATTTTTCCACTGCTGGTCACCAAAATTCCTCTGCATAACTCAATCATAACAAATATAAGTACACTGATTAGCTTTTCGACAGTTTTATGCTGTAATGTATACGCGAAAAGTAATCTTACTTTAAACTCAAACTATTATAACAGTGTTATCAGGATAAAATAATAAAATTGTGTTATTTCTATCTTCCAGTGTTTTCTATTTTTGAGTACGGATGGAGTAAAATCATGTTTACAATATTTATAACCTTAACAGTTCACATAAGATATAAATCTTACTTGATAGGAAACAAGTAAGTAATAACATCTGGGCTCTTATAGAAATACTACAGTATCGTGATTACTTCCATTTGTTTCGAAAAATAGAAGCATTTGCTTGTGGGTTGAAATTAATTTTCGTAATTAAATTAAGCTTAAATTTATGTAATTCAAAACACTAAATCAGAATGAAAAGATATCCTAAATATCTGATATCCTAAAATACAAATTACAAAATTTTGGCGTTACGGCCGAGTTTTTCGTAATAATTGTGTTGTACGTTCGTAATATTTTACACTAATGAGAGAGACCTACATCTTATATGTCAAGGGGTGGGGTGAGAGCTCTTCTATGGCATATTTGTACTCGGAAGTTAGTATTGCTCGCCGAAAACTGGCAGAACTGATTTACAACTCCATTATTAATTTCTATCTGTATGCTCGCAGTCTTAATGCACGTTTGAGTTATACAAATGCATTTTGTACTTGCTATTATTATTTTAGAAAACAATAAGAAATAATGTGTGCACACTTCACAATCTGGGTCATAGGAAAAACTAAATTATTTGTTCGATTTTCTTAAAAGTTTTATTGTAGCACATAATAATTATATATAGTTGGTATCTATATGTAAATAATTTTTAACTTTACATAATTTACATTAATATACACAGAGTTCATTATTGGGAGGAATAATAATTTATACTTAATATTTCAAACCTCGAGATCTACCATAATTTGGTCGATTTGCAGTTCCGGTTCCAAATCCATTCGGACGGAAATCAGATTGACCTCCACGATATATGTGCACAGCAGGAGGACCACGACTAATGCCTAATCCATTGCGTAGATTTGTAGCTGGAAAAGCAGAGGAACCTTGCGGTGGTTGCAGAGCGGGTAACGGAGGAAACACCACAGCACCAACATTGCTTGTGGTCTGCGGTCTTTGAAGTGGCACCACCGAATTTATTGAAAATGATGGTGGGCTGCCAGAAGAATTGGGCGGTTTGTTGGTCGATGGTTGCATTTGGTTTCTTTTTGCAATTGCAGGTGCAATGTATGGTCTGTCGCTGTTGTTATTATTATTTATCGGAATGTCGTAGGAACGACCTGATGGTGTTGTAACCGTGACACTGCCTTGCGAGCTTTGTACACATGGCTTTTGATAATCATAGTTTTTTGAATTCGAAGCAATATAATTTTCAAAACGCTGGCGCATTGACTGATTTGGCGTTGAAAAATTTACATCTATCGGCGATTCGTGTACCTGATACTTCTCCACATGCAAAGATTGGGATTTAGATGAACTGCTGCGCCGTTGACTGTTATTCCGGGGAATGACTTCAGCATCACCTTTTATTTTTTCGACCGGTGCTTCGTCCGCCGATAAATCCTTGACTTCAGCAGATTCTATCTTCGAAGGGCTTTCAGTGACTTCGGATGAATTCATTTTCATTTCTGGAGCATTGGTTTTATCTTCTCCACTCTCCTTGGGTTTTTTTTTGTGCACAAACTCGAAGAGGTCATCTATGTCTGGCACATCGGGCAATTTTCCATACGAGTCAAAGTTATCTCGAAACACCGATCCCCATTCCTCATTCTTATGTAGTTCGGGATTGATTGCCAGTGGTTGTTTTTTGTCATTGTCCCCGAGGTTTTTTATAACCGTGATCGTTTTGACGCGAGTGCCCTCCTTAGAATCAATATCGGTGGCTGCGTAGCTGAGACTAATGTCTCGCTTGGCTGGACTGAGAACCTTAAGATTGGATGTCCCGCCCTTTGTTCGTTCTGGCGATGGATGTGCAGACGTGCAAAGAAACCCTGAAACTATAACGACCTGAAATGTATAAGGAAAAAGTAATTTGTAACTTATGACATTGTAATAAGCCGAGGGATTTAAAACCAAAAACAAAATCATATTAGGTAAGTTCCTTCATGTTTCCATACACCACATGTTTCTGACCTGGTCAAACGGAAATCATTGATAGATTCCACATAATACTTATCCAAAAAATGATTAGTACAATTTCCCATTCTACAATGTTGCATCATTACCATATTTAAAAACTTTCGATAAATTTTGGTCTTTAATACTGATAATTGTTGATAGTTTTATATCCGTCTGGCAAATGCAAGACTATACAATCGTCTTGAGTAAACACGAATTAATTATTAAAAACTCACAATAAAAACGTTCATTGTTTCGACCGGAATTAAGAGCTGGAACACAAATTCAATTCAAATCCAATCTTTTTCGTTAAACGAAAACGTTGAAAATGCCTCTTGGTCGATGGTTATGACGCGGACCGCGGTGTAGTACATTGTAACCATTTTTAACTATGTCCAAAGGTTTTTATACCAACTCCGAAAGAGTTTTTTTCCTCCTCTAATCATTAGCGATAAAATATTTTTTGTGGACACCACCAATTATTGGAAGTATACTGTATATAGTCTGTTCCTGTTTCACCGCGTTATCTTACGTCCAAACGTTTCCGTATTACCTGACCTGATCGCTGCCGACGATCGACGACATCGCAGTTGAAGTAACGACAAACGCATGTGGATTGAAGTGATAAACTGGTTGCACCATCCTGGGTACCACTGGTACATTTTTGTGTGACTCTCTTTCGTTGCTCATTGGAATGAGGAAAGAAAGCAGAATTCGCTCGTCCTTTGGAGACCGAACAACTTGTTGCTCTCACATGTTGGGCCGCGGCAGCAGCATGTTTGATCTTTGGCGATCCGGCGTGCGTTTAAAGTGGGCACGGTATGTGGATTCTCTAAATGGTGATCATTAAACAGCCACCAATTAAGATAACTTTGGAGCACTCTTTTCGGCCAACTCGAATACGTGTAATTCTGTGATGTGTGTCCAAAAGTAAGTACGTCATACATTTTCTCACAGACAAGGTAACAAATCAACTTCATGATAAAAGTTCGAGTTTTTGACCACTCATGATTACTTTCGACCAAAAGAGCCCAAGAGTCAGTACACGATTTTGATGGGGTCAATCTATTTTTCATTAGGGATTCTATACTGGCATGTAATTAACAATGACATGTGTAGAACTTTATGTTTGCTGATCAAATGTGAACACTAAACTAAAACTTATCTTGACGGAATCATTTTAATTATGGTGCTCTTTACCATGGCCTTCAAATGTTTATTTTTTTTTTTAAGAAAATCTGAATATCAACATTTTCAAAAGCAATCATCGCGCGCGAAAAATCAAAATTAGTTACCTACGATTACCAATGATGCATTCTGGTTATTCTAACAAGAGCATTGATGCTTCTGGTATAAGATTAATAATTACGTGGTAAGTAAGGATTTGGAATCGTAAGGGATTCCGATTCATAATAATGTGGGGTTGAAGAAGGACCTTTGCTGAATTTGCATTTGAACAAAACTGTCAGACTCTTAGCCGTTGCATGTGTCATCTGCCAAATGTTTTTCGAGGTTAGGTATATTTGTCTGAATGAAGGATTGAGAAAAACCACTTACATAATGATGAATTACAAGTAATCTGAAATAGATTCGAAAAGTCAACAGAAAATAAATTTGAAGTCAGAGAAGTATTCGTACGTCATTTACATTCCAGTTTTTTCCTAAAACAATTTTCCAAAAAAAACAAAAAGAAACTAAAAAAAAGAGATTATTTTATATATAGAAAAATCGAGAGTATTTCAATTTTAAATAAACAAATGCAGGTTTTTGAAGTGCATATATAAGATCTATGGGCTTCATATTTCAACACTGGGGGGCCTGAGTAAAAAATAGTCAAACGAAGTCTTGCATAAACTGTTTTAAGTGAGTGTAAATCATTTCTACCGAGCTTCGATTAGAATAATTTAGTCGATTACCAAAAATTCTGATAAATCACAGTTTTTTACATTTGGAAGTACGAAACAACCCGTGTCTAACAGCAGCAACTGTTGGTGTCTCCGGCATCGCGCACGAATTCCCTTCAGATTAACATTATTATGAGGAACTTTCTTTCTGTATTTCTTTCAGAACACTTTTAATTTCGGACATCTATTCAGCCGGTGAATAATAGAATAAAAATTACCTCTTCTTGGTTTTCAAGAACATTTTAGAGTCTCGGATATATTGATATTATAAGAAATAAACAGATATTAAGCAAGAAGATGAGTGTTATAATTCGTTTGCAAAATTTGCCATGGTCGGCAAATGCCTTGGACATACGTCAGTTCTTCAAGGGTCTCTCAATTCCGGAAGGAGGCGTGCACATCGTCGGTGGTGAGATGGGTGATGCTTTCATTGCATTCAGGTATATATAAATATTACAACACCAATCCATATATTTCAAAGTCATATCGAAATCCTTGCACCACACTGAGCACCACGGGGCAACACCGTTAGCATAGATCTTGCCTGTCATAGGAGAAAAGCGAAAGAAGCGATCATCACCTGGAGGGAGGGTTAGCAAAGGATCATCAGTTCCATTTTCATGAAACCCTTTCCTATATTTCGCCGTTCCTTTATGTCATTGGAATCATTCCCTATTTCATGCATATCACGATAGCTTTTATATCACTCTGTTAGGACTTTCCATCTAAAAAGTATTAGTGTTTATATGAATATTCGTTCCGAATTCAATGGTAAGTTCGGAGGCGACGACTCTTTTGACCCTGATCTCACTTCTATGGATTGTATTTTGCATATAAGGATATGAGATCTCAGACTTTAGGGTTTTACACAGGAGGAGGAGGAGAAAACATTGCTCGATCCGTGTGCCCGGGCCCCTTTACCACAGACCAACCCCCTCACGATGGTGCTCGTTTTTGATAGACTTGCTGCTGATTTCCGACCATCAACTGATTTTCCCTATTTTCCCCCTTTCATTCACCGGACTCACGCAGTACGGACGAAGATGCCCGTCAAGCAATGATGCAGGATCGTGGGAAACTGAACGAGGTCCAAGTGCGTCTGCTGCTCTCGTCGCGGGCGGAGATGCAAAAGGTCATCGAGACCGCTCGACAGCAGTCGCTCTTGGCCCTGCAGAAGGCAGCCGCCATGCCCATTGCTGCAGCCCCGGTTGCAGCGACTGCGTCCACCGCCACCGCGGCATCTTCCAAGTCCCTGGCGACGCCCCAGCCACCCGTCATCACCACCAACAGCTTGCAGAACCTTCTGGCCAGCCAACTGGGGGGACCGGCCCCCTCCTTTCAAACCTACCAGCAGCAGGCCGGCATCACGCTGATGGGCATGCAGCCCACGGCCAAGCAGGACAACAGCGGCGGAGGGGGCGGAGACGCCATGGCCGCCGCCAGCAGCAGGCCGCCGCAGAGTTCGTCGGTGGACTCGACTCGCGACCGATCGCGCCGCTCAACCTCGAGGGACCGGCGTCGGTCGCGGTCGCGCGATCGCAACCGACGCCGCCGGGACCGCAGCAGCACGCGTTCGCGGGAGCGCGATCGTCGCAACGGGCGCAACCGGTCGTCGAGGCGGTCGCGCAGCAGGGAGCGCAGCCTGGACCGCAGTCGCGAACGCAGCCGGGATAGCAACCGTAACGGGGGCCGCAACAATCGCAACAGCAGGGACTGCGACAACCCGAGCGGAGTCGGCGGCGGCAATCGGTTCGGGCGGGAGGGTCCTCAGAGGTCGGGTGACAAGAATCAGAACGTCGGGGTCGTCATGGACATCACAAAGCCGGCGGCCGTCAATCCCTGGAGCGTGGCCCCGATCAACGCGTACGAGACGAATCTCAACAGCCAGGGCCATGCCAGTCTCTTCGGCGGCCAGGTGCAGCGCGTCAACCCGCTGAACGCCTTCGGCAGCGCGTCCGGCATACCCAACGCCTATACGTCCACTTCGACGGCCTCTGCGCGGGCAGAGGGCGACGCGATGGGTGGACCCACTGGCAAGGTTCCCTCCATGCCCGCCTTTCAGCACTACAGCACGACCACGAACACCACGAACAACTACAGCGTGAACTTCGTGGCCAACCCCTTGGCCGCGGTGGCGGCGGCGAACAGCAACAGCGAGTCCGGGCCGAAGCCGTTCGCCCTGCAGAACCCCTACACGGCAGCCCTGCAGGCCGCCGTCTCGAACTCGTCCAACTCCAACTCCCAGGACTCCAACAGTTCCTCGGTGTTCAGCGGCAAATTGTCAGCTCAACAGCAGCCGCAGGGCAAGGCGGTGTTCCCAGGGCTCATTCTCGACAAGAGGCCCGACGAACAGCAGACGGGCAACATCGGGGGGCAGCAGTCGGGCCAGGGCAACCTCCAGCAGCCGATCGCCTTCGCCAACACCAACCCATATGCGCAGATGTACCCCAGCCTGTTTGCGCAGGCCGCATCCACGGGCTCTGCGCTGCCGGGCGGGGCGCGCGGCTCTCCGCAGTCGTCGGCGTCCAATATGCAGGAGCAGCCGCAGAGGACGGGGACGGGCGCCTCGCAGGAAGACAGACTCGCAGGCGGCAGTGGCAAGAACAACGGCAGCAAGGAAGGGGACGGGGCGCAGTCGTGCTCGATCAGAATCAGCAACATGTGCACCAGCACCACGTACAGCGACATCCGAAAGTTCTTCTCCGGTCTGTTCATACCGCACAACGGCATCAAGATGGTGAACGACCGGAACGGCGTGCGCACGGGGGTGGCGTTCATTCAGTTCTCGCGCCAGTCCTGCATAGCCAAGGCCATGGTACGCAACAACACGATGTTCAAGTCGAAGCGCATCCATTTGGACATCGTGTCCGACCAGGAGTTCAAGGACATCGAGGACAGCTACCGACCGCAGCGCTTCGATCGGGGCAGCGACGGGCTCGGCGGCGGGGAAGACGCGGGCAGTGCCTCGAGTGGTATTCGAGGCGTCTACGAGAAAGGCAACGACAACTCACAGGAGAGACCGCCTCAGGGCCATGACCACAGTGGACCGGCGGAGCCGTTCAGCGTGCTCTACATCGAGGACATCCCGCCGTTGGCCACCGAGCAGGACATCATGAAGATGTTCTCCGCCTACACCATCTACGACATCTTGCTGACGATAAGCCCCGAGAACAGACGCGAGTTCACGGCCTATGTGAAGTTCTCGCGCGAGGAGGAGGCGAAGTCGGCGATGGCGGAGACCTCGCGCCACATCATCGGCCACCGCAAGGTTCGGATTCGGCCGGCGAAGAACGAGGACATGGAGAGGGCGAAGGAGAAGCTGCGTCTGGCCAACGAGCAGCTGAAGAAGGAGGAACAGGAGCAGATCGAAGCGGAAGACCGCGAGCGACGGGCAGCCGCCAATCGAAACTATCGTGATGGTAATGATGACAATGCAGACCGAGTCAGAAACTACGCTGACATCCACAGGGATAGAGAGAGAGACAACAGGAACGACGACCTCCTGGGAGGAGCACCAAATATTCCCAGCATATTCGACCTGCCTTCTTCGAATCCGGACGGACTCGAAAACAACATCGACACCCCAAGTGATCCTCGCTTGAGACGTCAAAGGAAGAATCGGTTCCAGGATATCGGTTCCAACAACGACCGTGTCGATCGCAACATGGACTTGCTACAGGTCGCCAACCAAGCGCCAAACTTCAACCTTCCGCCCAACTTCAATTCACTATTCCAAGTTAACCCCATGGAGAAGAATTTCGTCATGCTGAAGAATTGCGACTACAATACGAGAATCCACGACGTCGCCGAGTTTCTGATGTCCTTCAATCTGAGTCTCCGGCACGTCGAGCCCCTGGTGAACGACCGGAACATGCCCTCGGGCGAATTCATTGTCGAATTCACCAATCCGGAAGACGCTGAGCGGTCGGTGAGTCGCTTAAACAACACCCAGTTCCGGATGCGGAACTTGCGCGTGCGCTCCATTACACCTCAGGAGATCGCGGATCGCATTGGCAAGCCCTTCATGAACTACCTCCCAGGCGGAGCGGGAGGACCTTCGCCGACGAAGCGCGGCAACTTTGACTTCTCCGGACGGGGCGGCACCGTCGATGCCATGGTGAACGCTGGGGCCAGTAACATGTCCAACAACATTCGAATGAATGGTGGCCGAGGCAATGGGGAGGATCTAAACATGGGGTCTAGATTCGGCAACAACAGCAGTAATAATAATAGCAATAACGACAACAAAAATAGCAATCGTGTTCGCAGTCGTAACGGTGGTAGTGGAGGGGGTGGCGGAGGCGGAGGCGCTTCTCAGAAACGTAGTGGTTCCGGTGGACGTGGTGGGAAGCGTCGCAACCGCAACAACAAAGCATCCGACCTTGTCGACGGCGTCCCTCAAATGGAAGCTGAAAGCATTCGCAATAGTGACAACGATGAACTGGTCAGCAATCACAGCACTGGTGGGGCCAACAGTGCTGGCAACGGCATACCCGAGAAGTTCAATCGACCTGGCTGCGTGATCGCCATGGAGAACGTTCCGTTCAAGGCCGATCTGAACGATATCATGGAATTCTTCGGTGAATACGGCATTTTCCCGGACGATATTATTCGTCGATTCAACGACGATGGAACGCCGACGGGAGATGCACGTGTTGCCTTCGCCAATCCAGCGATAGCACGCGCCGCCTTCGAGGGCAGGAAGCAGCGGACTATATTCAACCGTACCATATACTTGGAAATTCTTTAGAAAGAGGCCATATTTAAGTGATGTAAGTTGTAGAATTTTTAAGGTTTTACTGGTAGTCATTGTACGAACGTCATCCATGGATCAATTGCACTTTTATAATTACAATGATAGTTTCATTGATCCGCGTTTTTTGTACATGTTTGTATATTATTATTAGGTTTTTCTATCGCTGTCCGATATTAAATACACTAAGTTAGGTATTGTAAATAGTTCGTATTTATTATTATTCTGTTTAATATCGAAATACCCATTAGCATACAAACACTTTGTATCGTTAAGAATTTAGTTATAATTGAACAATTAAATTAATTATATATAAAGAAAGTGGTTCTTGTTTTACTTGGTCTCACTTATCTCTCAGAGGTTAGTATTTTATCTAAAAAACATTAATATTTATTTTCTATACATTTTCGGGATTTTTTGTCCAATTAAAGAGATTATACATAAATTGTTGTAAAAATAGTTCTCGACTACAGCACAATATTGATTGTAGTTTTTGTTTTTTGTAGTTTACGCAGTCCGTTATCAATTTCTGTAGTGTTTTGAGATTTGATGTCACAAAGCCATAAAGCTCTAAAAGTCATAAAGCACGTATAATATAAACGAAACTATAGTTGTAAGAATCGCTAGAGAAACAAGTGTAAAATTCTAAAGTCCACAAAATGGATTTGGCGGGTTTATGGAAATGCGGTTTGAATTTATTTTATACTCCGAACGTTTCCTTAGCCATCTTCTTGGGCTGAATGGAAAATTTTAAAAAATATCGAGTGCGATGCTGCTCTAGAGGCCGACATTTTGGTATTTTATATTTCGAATACCGCTGGAAGATATTTGGATGGTCCATCTTCTTGGTTGTGATTTTTTATCTATCCTTATGAGTTGATTAAATCAATGGGTTTAAGAAATCATTATTTTGCGTTTCTCCAAATCACTAATTTCAAATTTATCCTGTAGATCTGAATTTATTTATAGAATCTATTTATTTAATATGCACCTGATTATTTTGAGAATCTAATCTCATTTTTAAAAGCAGTATTATTTGTGATGGAGTAAATATTGTAATCTATATTAAGCCATAAAAGCTCTGCAAAGGGTATACAAAAATCGATACTATTTAAATATGATACAATATATTTAATAACAAAAAGTCTTCTCTAAGTCTGAGAGAACTCCAAAGAGATATATATATATAATCCGACTCACCTGCAGTTGGTGTCCGAAGTCCCTTGAGAAAAATCATCAAATAACGCGTTCATGTCTTAAGTTATGCACGGGTTCGTGCCTTAAGTCTTTTGTGTTCCCTCTCAATTTTCCTCGCACCTCCCTTCCGCCAGTCAATGTCAAATGGCTGATGCGTGCAAATTGCCATTTCGTCAACAACCAATTACTACAACAACGACATTTTTTTCTGCAACTAAAATGTTGCATAACTTTTGCGTTATAGTTGTTTCTGACATAATCTAAACTCGAAATCAAAGAAACACTAGGATTAAACAGTAGAAGTTTGAGACGTGAATAGGGGAGTGAAGGGAACTGTTAACATTTACTTATAGTGGAAGCTTGTTTAAGTTTGTTAAGTTTTTCTAATGTTACTGTTAATGCTTTAATGTATTACTGCAATTGATGGTATTAGGGTGATTATCTACAGTTTATTTATTATTATTATTGTATTTATTATTTTGTCCAAAATTACATTCTGCATTTTCTATTAAAATATTGTTTCGACAACCAAGTTCGCGTCTCCAAATCTTATTGACAACTGGCTCTGGTCAGCATAAAGAGTGTTCGGATCAAAGAATAAGCTCTCTAGCTTTTTGTAGAGGCATCGATTATTGCATATCATGGTTAACCTACCGTTAACCTACCGTTTGTTAGTTCCTCTGGTCGTCCTTCAGTGTGTTCGTATGTCTGTCTATCTTTCGCCCGTCCATCTTTCCGTCACACTCTTGCGGAAGCATATGCGGAAAAAGCTATCAGAAAGAGTTATCAAACAGACAGAAACCTCCTCCTTCATTCAGGCTCGTAATGCTCTGGCGGCGGATAAAAGACTGCGATGCGAAGTGCGTGGCCGGTCGGCAAGACACGAACCTGAAGGAGCTGGAGAGACAGACGAAGAGCGAGAGGGACCAAACAAGACGGAGAAGTGACCAGTGGTTTCGACTTCATTCGGAGCAAGTGCGTGATGGCTGGTGATCCGTGCAGAAGGAGGAGACAAGAGCTTGATGGTCAGAAGGAAACGGAGATGAAAATACAGGGTGATCGACAAAATAAGAGGAGACGGTGGTCCCACAAGAAGACAGGTGTAGGCGAGGACATTGACTGGGACGAGACCGGAGGTTTCACCGGAATTCCGAACATCAACCAGAGAGCATCATGAGACAAGAGGACAGAGACAATTATTTTTGTACACTCTCGATTTCATTTTCACTACCATTTCGCTTTCATCCATATTACTGCAAGACGCATTCTCCGCACAGAGGAAGAGATGGGGAAGGAGAAATTGCGGCGGAGGTCAGAAAAGTTTGCGACTTTTACGGCACCTCCAAAACAGAAAAAATCGAAACAGAAGAATACAAATAATCAACAAAGAAAGCAAAACTTATTTCAATAAGTGAAAACTTTTGCATCCAAAAGGGGACACAACATTCGGTGTATATTTGGAGGATCCCTGAGGAGTTCGCCAAAGTTCAAAGCATGTTCGAGACGATGGTGACAGCGTTGTCGACTCGGGGAATCTAGAGAAGCTAGACGACAACTAGCAACAACAACAAGGGACGACATGCTGCGCTGGGACGGAGTGGCTGAAATGCTCCCTTTTCAGTCCACAAATCTTTCCCAGGAAAGTGGGTTACTGGCGCCTGTTTAGGATCCGCGATCGTGTCATGCGATGCTTATCTCGTCGACAACGACGGCGACGGGACGCGAACTCGGACAGACCGAACTCAGACAGAGGCGAACCAGGTTCGATGGCGCAGACGTCGTTATTGCTGTGGATTCCGGGCCTCATGAACCCCGTGTCGAAAATGTTGGCTCCAGGTTCTGAAAATCCGAAGGTCTGGCCATGAGTTGTCGCGTCTCTCGACGGACATTTCACGTTGGATTCCAGATTCGGTTTGTTAGTGGAGGTGGGGAGGGATAGAAGGAGGAATCATTTGCTGCAAAGAAAGGGCTCGGAAATCGAAATCGCTGGGATGTCGGCAATGGCTGTGCCTCAGAGGCTCGCATGTTCCCAGTGTGTATGGGTCTGAGTTTCGTTGAATATAAATAATGAACATTGACAATGTTTGCTTTGGTTGTTTTGGTTTGTTTTTTTTTTTTTTTTTGTTTTTTTCGTTTGGTCGTTGTGTATACACGGAAAGAAATAACAACATCAGTACCACACACTTTGTTGCCGAGTCAATTTGTAAACATATAGTCACAACTACAACCACATAAACTCTCCTACAAAATAATCACGTTTTCCGATTCTCGCAATCTGTTTACCACAGTGTTCGATTATATTTTTTTCTGAAAAACAATCTCCTAAAAAGTAGACCGAGTTTTAAATCTGAATATTTTGAATTTTATGTTTTCATACTATATTTCATACTATATTATTTATATACAATTTTGATTTTGCGTTTATACAGAATATAATAGAGATGATACTTGCGTGTTTTTTGCAGATATTGTCTATGTTTTGTTTGACGATCGCCAGTGGACAACATAATTTGCAAATAATAATAGAATATTAGTATATTAGCAGAATTCTTCTTCGGTCCGTCGTGTTCTGTCTGGTTAAATATAGCATTCATTTCCCCACTGTTCTAAACATAGCCTTTATTAATTCTCACTCTATCTAAACGTTCTCTCTTTGGGACACTGTCCGGAGGTTGTCGACGTCGGCAGCAGAAGCAGAAGAGACTGGCAACGTTTCGCTTCCGACATTGTCACTTTCATGAGAGTGCTCGCGATTTCAAGAGACTCTTGAATGTTTGGGAGAGGATTTTCATTCTCTCTCCAGAAAGGTTTTTCTTTTGTGTCTAATTCGACTCTTGGGGTTGTTGTTGCTGTCATTCGTTGCCTTGATTTGATTTCTTGGAGAAGGACGGACGAACTTTTAATTTGGATATTTGTATAACTAATATTTTATTACTAATTTACAATATTTCGAATAATTATTAGTTATTAATTTATTGATATCTTCTTAATTTTTTATAGTTTCAATAGTCAAAGCATGAAGATGACTTCATACATAAAACAAGGGGCAGATACTTTGCTATTACAAACTATCGAAGATTACCTTGGTGAAACAAAAAAATAAAGAATGTCAAGTGCGAGTGGGGGAGGTGAAATATCGAGCGACGAGAAAGAGAATAGGCGAACTTTTTCCAAGAGCGAAGAGCTGAGTAATGAACTCTCTTTGTCACCGTTCCTTCTATGTCATCGAGAACGATAATTGGATTGCGAAATGTCAAAAATCGAAACTAATTCAAATCCAAAGACAGGGTCTTCGACGTACCATTGATCGATTAAAAGATTTAATGTGTTGAGTGAATCAGAAAAATAGATTTCGACAATATCGATACAATGATCCAATTAAAAACAATTAATTAATTTCAATGAAATTTTTCTGAGGGTTTACTTTCTCAATGTTCCATTTTTCTGTTCTTTCTTCTATCCTCTCTTCGACTTTACTTTATTCCCTTCGATATACATATATATATATATATATATATATTAATGTCTTCAGTTTTCAGTTCTTGGTTTGAAGCAGAGGTCTCGATTACCCGAACATTAGCTGACCTGGGCCATTCCGGGCCGACCTGGATATTTCGTGCCGACCCGATCGCCCGGGCTGAAATCGAGACCCCTGGTTTGAAAGAGCGTGTTTGGCATTGGTTCGTTATTGAAATTGCGTACTTGAAATGTTTACATAATGTTAATGTTAAATATCTAAAGGAGATGGGACGATCGCTCCATGGTTGCCTCTATGATCGCGATTCGAATCATTCTGTAAGTGAATGCCTTGGAGTGCAGCGAAAGGAATCGCAGTGAAAAGAGCATGTCTGCGGCATGTTATTTAAAGTCGTTAACATGTTTTGATTTTGCAATTCAATTCAAATATCTTTTCGAGTGATGATCGGTCGTTTGATGCAATGATCAGATCAGGATCACATGTGAGTACATTTGGACGTTGCGATCAGCAATGAGGGTACCGTTGGGCTTTTGGTTGATGAATCGTCAAGGAGGAGATGCACACATGAGGAGATGTGAAGCGACCACTGTCCCTATACATCGGAATATGGAGGAAATTACTGGGAAGCTCCATTGCAAGAGACGTCTTCGACCAACTACCAAATGGTCGATGAGTTTCGATATTTATTTGTGATTGTTGAAAGTCAACTGATTGATCGTATTACGTGGCCAGACTCCTCCAGTTCTGCTTTGCCTTGTCCACCTAGAGTTAACGATGTTGACGACTGCCACCAGATCCAACCACGACGATATCACCCGGTTATGACTTGGCTCTCGATAATCAATTCGGATGCTTTGGGCTAGCGATCGACTGTAGAATTAAAGTCTCATTTCCACTTGCAGCCGCCGGAGCGCCACGCAAGCCAAGCGCCTTGAGTAAATGAAAAAGAGACACCAGATTGCGGGTCGGAGAGACGGGATGAGCGGTAGTTGTGGAGGTGGTTCCCGTTTTATGGTCTGTTAACGAATTTAATGCGCCAATTTGATGCTTCCTGGCAGGTTTATGAGCTTTCCGTGCCACACAGGAAGATGGCATCACACAGATATGGCTGCAAAAGCCGCATTTATAGACTTCGCTATATCTACAAGTCGATGTTGTTTATTTTCTTTCTCCTTCACAAGTCCCGTCTCGCAGCCGGGAACCCGTTGATGTTCATTTCCCTTTCACTTCTTCGCCTTCCGACGGTTTCACGTTGTTCGGGATTCTCCTAATGCGTCTCCCCCCCATTCATCCGCCACCACCCTACTCGAAGCCTCTGGCTCGCATTTGTCACGGCAGGGTTCGCTGGGTCCACGAGCCTTGTTTCGGTTTTCCATCTCAATTCGAAGCTCTCAAAGGTTGTCTGACCCTTCCCACCCGTGGTTCGTGATCCCTCCTCCTAGGTCGTCGACTGCTTTTTCGATTTGTCCATATCTCCCAACATCTTTCTGTCTGCCTATCTGTTTGTCTCTTTCTGTCGGTTATGCAATTGTGTCAATGTCTTCATTTCCGTTTATTATTATTTATTACCTTTTTATTATTGATGTTGTTGAGTTGGCTTTGTCGGCGAAATCCTCGCTCTAACTCCATTTCTTCCCTTCGTCTCCTGAAAGTCGTGATAATTTATAATATTTATTGACCTGCCGGTGTTGCATAATTGAGTGCGAATCCTATCGGTTTCATTGGCGTCGCGGCAAAATCAATTCAGAATGTTTCTCTCTCTTTCTCTCTACTTTTCGCCTGAATGTCTTTTTTTCGTCTGGCAATACCAGTCATGGGTTGTGATCTGTGGGAGCAAACATTTATTTCCGTCAAAAACAACAACCCACGATGCTAGAGGTTTTTGTACTGCATATTGGTCTCGCCTGTTAGAGTAAAGAGAAGAATGTTGTAGCAAATTACTTGAATTTCGTACTAATTGCGAGACATCATATTTCATGGAAAAATATCTGTACATGACACAAATGGCGCCACCATAAGCTGCAGGTGCTAAAAATTCCTCCAACAACCTGCACAACCAGACCTCGTCGACAAGTTCCGCAATAGGGTCCGCTGGTGTAGGCAGCCAGTGTTTGGCGATGTCTGTTGGTGGGTGCGAGCAGCTGTTGTTAGCATCGACGTAATGTTCCTCCCACCGGGGACTCCAGTGTTCTTAGAGTTTTGTGGTTGAGTAGTCAAAGGAACCGGCGTCGGCAATTGCTTTATATGTCGGACTTTTATTGGTCTCTGTCGGAGTTATTTTCGATTTTTTTGTGCCTCCTCAACTTGTTCGACACCATGGGAATTCTAAATAATTTAATTTTCCTCAACCTCCCTCAAGCAGAAACCACTTCACTGATCGTGAACTTGGACATGGCAAAGAACATGTCTCATATTTCACTGGATCATCGACACCGATTGTTAATTAGAACTACAGTTGATCACATCGGATCCCGCTACAGCAATAAGTTTCGATTGAATGCGGTGGTACCATGGATGGGTAAAGGTTTTTGGATTGAAAGTATATAATTCAATTTTATCGGTGTATGAATACGACTATATGCAGGTACAAGGCGACTAGTAGAACATGTAGAACATAAGTTACGTGCGCATTGAATTTTGGAATTTCTGCTATTTATCATTTATCATTCTCCCCCCTCCATCGCCTTTGGACTTTCCTTTTATGAAACAGATCACATACTAATATTATTATAGGCTACTATCTTGGGTGGAGTCTAGGTCAATCTGGCTTGCTGAGTATTATAATGTTGCAAAGTACTCAGTGCGTAATTTAAAGTTCTCCAGATAAGAGGTAACCTGGCGCACATTCTCAGAAGGAACGTGATTTTCATTGAACGAGAAGCCTTTGAAGTTGATGCGAACCGACGAACGTGGACTAATGGAGCTGTCGGCTTGGATGGACTTAAAGGTTCCACCACCATGACTATAAAGAAGCTCTCAACTCGCTCACATTGTTAGTTACTTTGTCAGCTATCGCAGTCATTCCGTTGATGATTAAAGATATGTAAATGATCGAATCCCGGGAAAACTCGGTCAACCAAATTCGAATGGTTAGGGCGAGAACGCGAGTTGCCAGGAGAAGACTGGGTGTGGGAATAGGTATCCAGACGACTCTATGACCAGAGAACTGGATCTGGGGCCAGCGAACGTGCTGAGTCAGTAAATTTCCCTACTCCACGTAGCGATCACTTGAAGTATGAATGCAAGAAAAAGGAATAGAAGACGGTTGAGTCAAAAATTAAATATTCCACTCAGGGTCCTCATGTGAAACGGTGGAAAAGGCAGAAAGCCGCTTGATGTCCATTCCCGGGGCATTCGTCGGTAATCCTTTGTTTGAAAAAATCTCGGTCTGGGTTTAAGTTGGTCTGCTTCTGGGAAAATCTATTGACTCAATGAAACCTCGAGTATTAGTAGGGTCTTGTGAGGAAGGATGAGCGACACATTTTTTTGGTCAGCATTTTTCTCACAGATTGTTGCTTACCATGGTTTCGATGGTTCCCACCATCACCATGACCGATTCATTATCCATTGATTGGCGCAAATTTAGAGCCTAGAACCCCGCCCAAAGCTAGTCACTTACTTAATGAATTCGATAACTTCCTATATAAACAATTTGCAGCTTGTCTATCGAAAGATATTCCTGCGTGCAACCGGGGTCGAGTGTCGAATTTTGCAATTGATGGTGATTGCAACATTAATTCCAAGCTCCCAGTTCGGTTCGGCGAGTAATTCATGGAGGGTTCGATTATAGCTGCAATTTATTGGCAGAGAAGATGAGCAGAAGCTTCTCCTAGTAAAAAGGATAGTATATTGAAAAAATTCATTGTGTGCTATTTATTCAAATCTAGTTTCTTTTATCCAGGAATACATGTTCGAACGATTAACAGAGTGAATGAATGGAAGGAAATCCATACCAATGAAATGTGAGGAGAGCTAAAAATCAAGTGCATGATTAAATTAAGATAATCGCAAAAAATAAAAAAAAAAATAAATAACAAATGAATCTACAAAAACAGGATATAATACTTAAGACCAATTCGTAATTGATTAAAAATTAGAGTAACACAAATTTGTCTATTGGAAGCAAATGAATTCTAATCTAAGTTTAATAGATTAGAAATCAGAGCAGGGTTCTACGGATTGACTAAGGTAGTTTGTGACAGATTAATGCACGCTCTTTACACTTAAATTTATAATACTTTCTATATACTAAACGTTTATATTCCCATCGTGGCAGTATGTGTATCGATATAACCTAACATCAATCTCATTCTAATGAGACAAAATGAGAAGATCAAATAAACTAATTCTGTACAGTAAGCTCTTTTCGTTGGGAGACTGATGACGATAATGATTAGCATCGTGTCGTGGTGCTGTAAACAGCAGGTAGAAGAACGAGAGACATACCTAGTCGATGATGATAGACAACTCCCTGGTAAAACAACCAATTAACCCACATCTTCCAGAATCATCTCGCAAAACTGGAACACCATTGACAACAACGCCTTAACGCGAAGTAAACGACAGGAAAACTGAGAGAAGAGGACAAAAGTGAAACTCCTCATATCGTCCACTTTCCTCAGAAGCGTGTCCCAGTGAAATTGCTTGTGTGTACGAGACACTCATAATTCATGAAAATACCCAGATACAATATAAGAGGAGCATCCTTATTTGCATATTTTAATTTATTATCACTCTCTAGGAGGACCAACTGTTTGTTCGCCACAAAAATAAAAATATCAAATATAAAAACAAGTACACCAACAACATCAGTATTTAGTGCCAACAAGAATTTCTCTATCAAAAGCTATAGTAAGCTGTAGTATGCAGTATGAAATATTTTACTTTGCCAATTTGGGACAAACCGAAGCCAAGTTGGACGATTGGATGTTTATATGAAACCGATCGGAATGTGATGGAAGGAAGATGAGCATGCCACTTTGTTCGTAATAGTTAAAGAAATTGAGTTTCAGTTAAATCTGTCGGGAAATCGGTGCAAAAAGATCGAGATGGCGAGGAGGGAGATGCGATGTATATCTTCCATATTAATATTAATCTTTTCTTGAAAATCCTTTCGAATGTAAATAAGAATCCAATTGAAAAATGTTGGGACTCCATTTACAATTTGCAGCGTCGATGTTGTTAGAAGAATTTCCTCAAGACTACCGGTTTGGCCAGACGAAATGAATGCTTTCAGTAGCTTTCAATAGTTGCATCCGCGTCGAACGATTTTTAGTTTAGTGTTATGCGTCTCAGTCACGAAGACAGTTTACAGAACGCTTCCTTGTCCAGCTATTCTAGTAGAATATATATCCATTCCTTCCAACCACAGTGTCAGCCAATGATACGGCTCCCATTAGCGGTTGTCACCGTTGTCGGAAGATAGTGGAAAACTGTAGATATCATATTTTATAACAACAGTCAACAATTTGTATGTGTTGTTTCCATAATATTTTATTTTGTTTTTATTCATCCCTATGGATATTAAATCGGAACCGTACCATATCTAATTTAGGACTTCATACTGACCAACTGATATTGATTACTCCCACATGTTTCTTCTTCGAGCTCATCGGTGTATTCAACAGAATTGATTAAAAAGTTTTCACTCTATCATAGTGAAGAATTGACAGAGGCAATAAGCCACAAACCGCCATAACACCACCTACCACAATATCCAAAAAGTTGCTGATCATGAAATCGCGCCTACATCATCTCCACATCAGCATCACTCTTGGTACCCATTTGAAGAGATGGTGCAGGCAGCACCAACACCCCATTGGTTCCCGTTGAAGTTTTTCACTCAAAATGCAAATGCGAAAATAATAAAGACAAAGAGTTAATGTAAATGCGATGTGTCTGCTGCGTTTTGCTCAAACACAAATCGAATTTTAACAAAAATTTATTAACTTTCGTTTTTCCTTGGACTCGCCCGAAGCCAACCCAGTCAACCAACACCAACATCCACCGAACAGGGGGCTGTCGTGGTGGCCCCTGGTCATTCAGTTAGTGTGTCAGCGAAAAAGATTTCTTCGGCTCTAAGAGTATTTGCCACACAAACAGCAGTCCGTCCTCGAGTCCAGGTATGTCGGTATAGGTATATTGAGCCATATATCCATCAGTTTATCGGGCTGACTGCCCACATGTCCGCTCGTCTGTCCGTCTATCCAATGGATTGGCATGTAGTTGTCCCATTTGTCAGTGGCCATCGACAGAGATACCATAAAGTGATGTGTTAATATTTCACAGAAATCGAAAGTTTTCTCGCCGAAGGCGACGAAACAGAACAGCTCATCTCGAATCACCTTAATCACCTAAATTACCGCAGAAAGATTGACTAGATATAGGCTAAAATGTTGGGTTGTAGTTAGTTTGAGTTTGAATTACACATGTATTCAATGATTTGAATAATTAATTGGCTTAAAGTCATAGGTGTTATTATATATAGACATCCTTTGTTGGAAGTTTTTATTTATACAAAATTTAATTAGTAAGTCCGACAATAATTCCTCTATTTATCAATAATTTTTACAGAAATCGACATAATTTAAATGCAAAACATCAGTGATAACCATTAACTATATAAAGACTACCATATTACAAAAACATATCCGAGACAACCTGTATTTTATGAAAGATAACCTCCGGAACGCTGTACAAATTAGTGGTATTTTCACTTTTATCTCATCCGGCGGTTCAAGCCGACGTGCAGGCGATACAAAGATTTAATAATCGGTAATAAATATTTACACTTATTTATTAGCGTTTAATCTACATTTAGTGATCGTTCAGAGGTTCGACAGGTTCCAGCTTCGATCTGCTACCATCCAGAGGAGAGCAGACAGTGAGGAGACGAAGAAGGGGTTGTATACCTCGATCATTCAGCATTCCTGTTTCACTCACGGTTTAGGAGAATGGGTTTAATTTCTTAAGTTTAGGTGGCTTAGTGAAGAACACCTATGGGTGGCATGTGTAAATTCAGTAAGTGCAGTTCTGACAAAATCTTCATAGTTTCAAATATAGGAACGAAATCTTGGAAACTCTGCATTGGTCAGTTTATTTAGATCATTATGGACGGTTGGATTTGTGGTAACTGTTCCGATAAATCAAAATCCTTCCATACCGTCGTCCTTAGTCCAACAGCCTCTGGTCAACAAACAGTAAAAATAAGTGCATGAAAAGGTCAACGAGTTAAGGAAGGTGAGAAAAATGGGCACAACCCAGTTCGTAAATAAAAGAAGTCAACGCCTTCGACCTATAGACGGTGTTAATTCCATGAATTAAGCCACAAAATCCGCCCAATTGCGAATTCCTTTAATTTTCAACATTGAGTTATTCAGTGAACTCAGTGCTGTGGAACTTGCAGACCGATACCAAACCAGACCAGATCAAGGCTGATGCATATCGGCCCACTTTCGGTTTCTTTCTTGGGAACCATACTTGATTTCGGGGCCTGTAATTGATTGTGATCACCACTTTGCAACGAAACCGGTGAGGCCAGGTGAAACTTGTGAGGGGATTTTTTCCACATAGTTCGCCTGAGAATCTCCTCATTGTGCGAAACCTTCGGTGCCTTCGGAATGATCAATACGTCGATTTGCACATTTCACTTTCTTTTACAAACTGGTTGGTTGGTGTTGAGATTAATACATTTCATAGGTCATCAAAAAACCAATCCTCGACTCTGTTTATAAATAATTGTGATGATATGTATTAATCCATTAGGACTTGAATGGCCAATCCCATTTAGAAAGCCTCTTTTTCATCCATTTCATTGAACTTTTCCTTTCATAAGTTGAAAATCATACGTTTTCCCAATAATATTATCAGATAACCAATTCCGAATCGGGATTTCCGGTTGATGTACCTTCATATACTTTGATCCTGCGGTAGAATAAGGAAAAGTTGGTATTCTACATCAATAATAAGACAGGAAACAAGTGCATAAAAAACAGGCTTTGCAGAAACTAAAAAGAAATCATCAATAGGTCCTAGAGAAACCACGACGAATTATAGAGAACGGTAAGGAAACAAATCTCTTAATGACAGTGAGAGGAGGGAATTCAAGGAATTCATAGTTTGGGAATCTTAATGCAAAGAAATTAAGAATTGGTACTGGGGAAGCCTTTGCGAACGAATGCGAATAAATTCCTTGTTATAGCCATTCACCATGGGACTCGAAAATTATTACTTAAGTCGTTTAAGTCGAGATTTTAATGTTGTCTTCGCCTCAGTTGAAGGATAGCAGAAGATCACTAGTTCAAAAAATATGAGACGAAATATTAGTCAATAAACGAAAACTTTGAAAGTTTGAAAAAAGGAAGTTTTGCTGGATTTACATTTTCATTCATTTATACACAAAAAAAAAATTACAGAAAAAACTCTTAATACAAATTTAATTGTTGAATACTTCTCTGAAAAGAGTCTCAACAACAATTTCTTATGTGGAACTTCCTATCCAATATGCAGTCATTTCTTGAACGAAACCAGTCTCTGTTTCTTCGATCGATACCAGTTCATCAAGCTGCCACTGCCATAAATCCGCTCCGCCCGATGGTGACACTTCATACGGCTCTGTTAATTGCCACTGAATCCAAATGATGATAAATCATCTGATGCGATCTTTTTAACACTATTGTACGACGGCTGTGGTCGCCGTAGTTGGCAACGGAATTTGCATGCCACAAGAGACCGACTAACAAATACAACAACTACTACAGCAGCAACTCACCAAGTGCCAGTGTCGAGTCGCAGAGCCATTCATAATGTTGCATGCAATTTGCATCTGCGACAACAACAATGGCATCAATACCACCAAAACGACGATCACCTAACGAAATCTTGTAAGGAAGCTGAAGCCATCTAACGGCTTCTTGGATTCGAATGCATTCGAATATTAAATTATTGTTGTCAATTTGTCTTTGATTTATTTATTTGTAGCTTTTGGTTCCCGCTAGCGATGATAATCCATGTTGGTGTTCCGAAGTGTTTGAATATCAATTCAATTTGTGAACAGATTTAAATCACAGGTCTCGGGATCGACCCCATGTCCTCGGGAAGCCGGATCACGGAGGCGGTCCACGTCGTCGTTTTCATGGAACAGGTACCGAAAAATTGTCTCTTGGGAATGCCGTCCGTCCATCGGAAATCAGACATTCTTTGGCTAGATCGTTGTTTTGTTCTCTCTTTAAACTATACTGCATTGTTATACGTGATACGTGGATTATCTATTTCTGTACCTTTAGTCTGTTTCTTTACTGCCTGGCTGTTTCCTCCAGTAGGGGAATCATTAATCCTATGCGACCGTCCATAAAAAATTATAGCGCCATGTCGGCTTCCGCTTTCTCTTCAGCTCCCACATCCCCCTCTTCCACTTCCCCACATCGCATTGATGATTTATACTTGGAGGACGTTTTAATGTTCCCCCGAGATGCTCACTACTTTACGATCGTCTGGCCCCTTGACCCTGTCCAAGCATGTAATTCATCAAGGGGAGACCGAGTTCAAGCTGCTGCAGCACTTTAAATGCCCATTGTCCGGTGTATTCCAAGTGTGTTTGCATATAGAGTCGTTGCCTGCAGGAGTTGAGCTAGTCGTGATGGTCTTCAGACTGTGTGCTTTTATTTTGTGCGTCTATTCAAATATCTGTCAGTGCAGTCTACCGTCATCCGACAGCGGCGTCGACGCCCAGTGGAGCTATTCCGAAGCCTTAACTCGTTCGTAGCAGGTGGGAGGATGAGCGGCGCTCTTGATCTAAGCCATTAAACAGAGCTATACGGAGATTGGGAAAAGAAGAGAAGGAGAAAGGATTGGTGGATGAAACAAACCCAATGGTGGAATGGACCCTGATGCTACGCTTGGGCGACATGCCGCGAAAACAACCAACCACAATAAAACTCGTAATAACAACATCCATCATCATAACATCTTTCCCATTTCCCTACTCCGTCCGTGAACCACAAGCTTAAACCTAAACCTTAACCTTGTGTGTTTTTAACACACAATCAAACTCTTAAAATTGATTCTTTACTCTTAGCTTGATTATAATCGGGTGTAATAAACATACCATTCTTTTCCATATTTTCATACATTCCCCTTCATAATTCAATCTACCGAATGACAAACATTTCACCGTAGTCCGACTTTCTTTCTATGGATTTCCATACAGATCCTACGCTTTTACTTTCGGATGATCTTGAAATTCATCTAGGTGTAATAGCATTCGTCGACGTTTAACAAGTTGCCGTCAAATGCTTGAAGGAACAATAAGATCTGGATATAGCCTAAAGCCTTAGTGCATGTGCGACGTCGTCGACTTTGGCGTTGGTGGAGATGGCGATCGAGCGAGACTACTGAGCCATTGTTGTTATATATGTCTTGGTATAACGCTTCGCCTATTTTGGTGCTTCGCCCATGTTGTTGTTTTTCCATCTGTCCTGTCTGTTTGTCATGTCCATTTATCTTGATGTTTGTCTCTGTCATTTGTCGAAGAAATCGAAATTTTTTGCCTTTTTTTACGAATTTACTACCAACGAAACGATAGCTCTTATTTTTGTTGCTACTCTTCTAGTTGTCAGTAGTTATGTTGCTGTTCCAATGCTATTGTATCTTGTCCTATTCAAGTATTGTCGCTGTAGTTGTTTTTGCTGCTACTCTGAGGTTGTCGCTTGCACTGATTGTTTGGCTCGTCATCGTCCTCATCAGATCAGATACAAGTTCGCCATCAATGGTTCGCGGACGATGGCCCATGGGAATATTGGATACTTGAGTGTTACCAGTTGTTGCTACTGGTTCACCGAAAGTGAAAACGAAATTCGTTTAGAATTGCTTTTTGTTTTGCTTGCATTTCAATTGCAATAAATTAGACTACTACAACAACAAAGAAAAATACACCCACAAAATCTGTAACATCAATGGGGAATAACCACGGATAAACAACACTAATAGCAACTACGTCTGAAGGCCAATTGCTACTCCTGTGCAAATAAATTGGTATCTATTGATCAATAAGATATCGTTGTTGTGGTACAGATGTTTTGTTACTACTATTGTTACTATAGTTTTTACAGTCATTGAACTCATCTGGCGACCACAATGGATTCATTCAAGGATAGATACCGCTGTGTAGTTTTTGATGAGCAGGTTTTAAATTTCGGTATTAATTTTTGATATTGAATTTCAGCCTTTTTTGTGTTGTTGTACAGTTTCTTTGTAATTGCGTGCAATGAATGCAATGATGAAATTTGAATATTAACAATAATTTTAAAAAATCTCTAAAACAAATCTAATTGTTGAATACTTCTGCGATTTGCAATGAGGAACTTCCACTAAAAAATATTAGTTGAAGTAGAAGTGTTCCTTGGAAGTAGCTAAATGGTCAATTATAGATTATATCCAGCAACGGTTGCAACCAACAAATTGAATAATTGCATTCAAGTAAGAAACAGCGAGACAATGAAGTTAGGGGAAAAAAGCATAAAAGTGTGCAATAATTCAAGGCACCTTGGCTTCTGGCGCCTTCTCAAAAGTTTCGCTACCGTTTCCGACGATGCCTCCGAATTTTAACTCTAAAATAGGCTGAGAGACCTGTCAGAAGCCAGACCAATAAAAAACACAAGCAATTCATTCTGAAATTGAAAATGAAGCACATCTCGTACATGCAACCCAGAAATTAACACTCACATATTGCTTAACCACTAGCAATAAGAGCCCACACCACTAGCGACTCGGTGAAAGCGCTCTGACAAACATTCTGAGGAGTTCATTAGTGGTTGGGTGTGAGTGACAGAGAAGACACATGGAAGGACAGGCAAGGTCTGGCGTCACAAGGAACATACAATCACTGATTTCGAGGATGGAAAAAAAGAAAAAGCGATCCGATGGCTCTCTTAGCCTGCATCATACCAATAACTACAATAAAAATTTTTTAACACCATCCTCTCATATCTCTATTTCCGTGGATAATTAATTAACGAGTACTGTTTTGTCAAACACATGTAACCGGCAACACTCGGCACGCTCTCCTTGAAACAGCCTGTATATCGGGCCTTGTTCAACTGGACCTTACTTGACATTTAACTCGTTTGCGTGCAGCGTGCGGCGAACTTCAAAATCACGTAATTCGATCGCTTGCTTGGTAAGCTATTCTCTTTTCCCTGTAACCATTGTTCCTGTTCATCATTCACCTTTTCACCATGGATCGTAATTTATTGCTTCCAAACATGTATTAAGTCTCTCCTTGAAGAAGAGATCAATTGACGAAATAAGGATAATTTAAATTAAGGAGGTTAGGTTAAGCTAAGGTTGGAGGTCTCTGAGGGATGATCGCAGGGTCTTACTCAAAATGTTTATCAAAGGTTATTTCTTTTGTAAATGTTAAAGATATTACCTTAAATATCAATTTTATCAATTTAATGCGGATTGAACAACTCATATTCCATGTGGTGAGCTGCAGGAAGATGGTATGTAGATGGTCAAAAGGCATTATGCTGGTTGTAAAAAACTGTGAGTTTAAGATGACAACATCATAAAATCATTCACTTGACCCTGAATCTAAGACGATACTCCCACAAAATTTCGCGATTGATCCACGAACGTTTAAATTGAATTCCCTTCGTTCATTTCTTCGTCACCATTATTCCCGTCCTCGTTCAATGTAACTTCCATTTGCTTCTGTTCGTTTCTTATTGATGAAAAATCCGTTTTGCCATCTTGTGTGGTTGTCAATTGTGTTTGATTGTGATTGGTTGTTGACATTGCGAGTTTCAAACATTGTTGACAACAACATGAAAATCATCAACAACAGCATCATCATCAATATCAATATCAACGGAAAGAAAGAGAAAGTCTATCGCCAAGTAAATAACGAATTCGGAGAATGGTTAGATCTTGCATCTCTTTTCCTTTCTTCCTCTCTTTCCTTTCCTTATCTTCTTTGTTTCCCCTTTGTCCACCTCTACTCCCAGATTTTCATTGCGTGTGGGAGCTCCTTCCACGAATCTCGCCTCAGGTTATGCAGAGTTATGCAGACAGATCAAAAGACAAAAAATGATTAATTAAGCGAAAAATATTAATATATATAAAAACTCCACAAAATTGACTACAGGTAATGACAAATTGTTTGTTGGAAATTTGTGAAATATATTTTCCAGTAATTTTTCATATAATATCTTTTAAGAATATTGACCTCTTGGAAAATGAAAGTGAAAATCGCGACAGGAGGGAGAGGTGAATGGATTCGTCCTCTTTCTCCATAGACGATGAATACATAAAAATAACATAAAAGTGATGTATAAAAATTTAGAGGAAGAACTAAGAAACTAAGTTCTCAGTATGAATTTTCTAATCAGGTAGTCGCTAGTCACAGACGGATATTATCGCTCCACCAGCATGCAGAAGTTTGTTGGTACGTCAATAATTTTCGACAAAAAGCTCCAAATTGATTTTTAATAACTGGTTATTGGTAATGAATTCCATGAAAGGACTCTGCTTTGCAGTTACCAGTCGTCCTTCAGAAATCCAAGCATTATCGTTGAAGGCCAAGGATTCCTGGAAGAGATCCAGTAAAAAACTTGAAATTCTGTGAGAGATAGAACGATATTAGAGAGAAGTAAAAGCGTTAACAAGAACTCTGTTGGCATCTGTCTGTTGATTCTCATTAATTACTGCCTTGGCTGATAATCTTCAAGGAGCGAAGTGGATGTCGATTCCAAATTTAAATAAACTCCTTTTACAATGACCTTACTTGATTCATTGTTCCCTATCTATCACTATCTTTAAATTATATGAGTTGACTGATAGTCAATTTCTTTCGTGTTATTAGTAAAATTTATATAAGCTTGAAACGGAGAATTAATGTTCCATTAGGAACAATCAATAAGAATACAGATAAGAGCATACACACAACAATGAACTATTCACCCATAACAAAATAAGAACCAGAATATGCGAAAAACAATAATAAATTTTAAAATTCCATTTTCCGCTATTCTGTTTTTTGTCTATGTAGTTGTCGGGTCGGTTGCACCCAAGTGAGCATACCATGTAAAATGTCTGCCAATCGACGAAGTTCAGTTCAAAATAGATTTCAATCGTAGTGATCGATCAATATCATGCGATTAACAATAATTGCAAATTTAATAAATCCCGTGAATGGGTAAATTCCAATTTTCATAATTGTTGCCCACACGTCGTCTTTGCATTGGTTAAAAAACGGAGTGTCGAACTCTTGAAATTGAAAACAATGAATGTCGTGTGTGTGCCGTTGGTGACTCTTGACCCAATTCAAAGTCAAAAGGCTAATTTGCGATTTTCCCATTTTATTGTTCTGATATCCAATTAAAGGCTCGCTGCTGACGACTGATGGCGTTCCGCACACCAAGGTGCTCTTGGTATCGAGCTTCGATGGGAGAACGAGGTGAGTCAGTTATTTGTGCATTAGTTCTTGGATGTTGGTTTTGGAGGTCAAAAGATTAATTGGTGTGATGTGAGCGTGATACGGAGGACTTTTTTATTTTTTCAGAATTTTAACATTTCTGGCATTGGTTTTTTGCTAATGGTGCGGAGATTTTTGCACTCTGGCACTAGATACTAGGTTATTCAACGCAGTTGTGTGAGGAATTTAATTTCAAAATTTCCTCCACCATTCCGATTGTATCCTTCATTTTATTATAAATTTTTCATTCTCCATTTATTATATCCTCATCATAAGTAATTTCTATTAATTCAAAGACAAAAGCATATCAGATCAGAAAATTCTATTTTAAAAGAGTTTTATACTATTCGTTTGGGGTTGTAGTTGTTTGGGGAATATTTAGTAACAGCACCAACCGCAAGAAGCGATTGCGGCACCAAAAACAAGTAACAAAAACAGCGCTTACGCGTTTCTTATCTCTGTTGTTTGTCTTATCTTGTTGTTGCTCATCTTCTTTCGTCCTTCCGTCTTTGTTAAGACAATGCTATAACAACAGATCGAGATTCCAAGATTGTTTACTATGTTGTCGATGAATGATCAGCAAGAAATATAAAGTAATGAATAAAATGAGGCGTATTGCGCATACTTTTGTTGAATAATCGCCTTAATCAGTCAAATCCACACATTACAAACACGTCCAATCTTTCAACTGTTCACCAAAATCTTGAGCAGAGAAGAAGGGAGATAAAGAATGCTTGAGGTGCAAATTGAGTGAGACCATCAAGGTGATGGCGCCCAGCGAAATACGCGGCCCTGGGTCGAGGAACAAGAGTGGACAATGACGGAAAGCATCGGATTGATCAACAGGGCACGAGCGACGTAAGAGTTAAGAAACAGGTGCGGTGACAAAGGAGCGCGAGACGAAACGATGGAGCGAAAGAGAGAAAGAATCGGAGACGCAACAGAGACCAAAGCGAAACCATGATCGATCTGTAGAGGGTTCGCTACGAAGGCCCTTGATGGATTCCCGTGCCACCCAGTGCGATCGTGCGTGCCTTCGCAAAATTGACTCGCTCAATCGAAATTTCGTCATTTAATTGTGAAAGTTGCTGTGAGGAAAGTTGAAGACCGAAGATCTGTACAATGCCACCGACGTCGGCGAAGGAACCGTGGTGAGCGAGGAGGAAAAAAAAAGAGAACAAGAAACACAAAATTAAATGCACCCTTCGGAAAAAAGCTGGTACATCGTACCTCACAGAACGCATTCGCGGAGGTCGGTAAGGGAATCCACAGTTGTCATTTTTGGAGACGTCGTCTCACAGTAGGCTCAGCTACATCAGACATCGATTCAACATGAGCTCGGAATTCGAGAAAATGTTGGTGATAATTCGATTTCATTTTCATTTTCATTTACTTGCATTGCAAATTCTACGAAGAGTTTCACTTTTTGGCGACAAAATCCAAATTATGTGGATTAATAATATCACGAAAGCGAAAGAAAGATCTTGTTACGGATGTTGTTGTCTCTGAAATAAACAAAGCTAAATCTTTTTCGAGGAGAAGTCCTAATTCCCGCCAAGGTGGCAAGAAAAAGCAGCAATAGTATTCATCCCAAAAAAGATCAAAACTGTGAGGGAGAATGAAAGATGTCTATGTTTGTTCGTTGTTCGATTTTTGCCAAAAATCCGTCGCTATCACCGACTTTCTCACTGCTTCAGAGATATTACGTTGTCGCACCTGTAATTTGTTTCTAGAGTACAACAGGTTGATCCCAATAAAGAAACTATTGGGATGATCGTGAGTGCTCTCTAGGAAACGAAGTCAAGTTAGATTTAAAGCTTGTACAATTAAATTACAAAGGAATGGTGTAAAGTTGTTTTTTTAATTGCGAAAAAAGTGAAGAAAAGTAGAAAATGTTTAATTTAAACTTTCAGTCCTCAGTTCCATGCATTTAAAATAGTCTAAAACCAATGACAATGTAAAAATATTAAGATAATGGGTGATCTTTAACACTGGTCTAAACCTGGTGACAACATAAAATCAGTTAACAGAGTTTATACGGTTTCTCTGCTGGCTGCAGTATCTGGAAATGCAAATCTTCTGTGCTGGGGTTTCTCCTCCTCTGCGCTGTTGTTATGAGCATTCCTCCATCCGTTACGTTGAGCTCCACAATTTCCTTCATCTCTGCTGCCAACAGAGTTCTCTCGCTGCATCTGCTGCCGCCGATTTTGGGACAGGGAGAGCAAAAGCGTCGTCGTCGTCGTCGTCTTCGCTGCTGTGGCTAATGCACTACTGCAACCGAGACAGTGACTGCGTTTCTGCTGCCGTCGTCCATTGCCTTCGTTCGATCGGTCGCTTATTCGAACGTCACCTGCCAACGGTCGCGGACTCATTTTTTGGCACCGCGCAGTTTTTTGTTGTTGTGTCCCTCAAGATTGTTTTCGACCACTTCGAATGAGTGCATGCAATTTGGAATATATAAATTATGTGAGTGAAGTAGAGTTACGAAAAAATTGTTTGGAAATTATTAAATAGTGGCTGCGAGAATATATTTTTAAAATTTTGAAAATTTATACGCGATAATAATTTTTAAAAAATGTTTGCTAATGTAATAATATTTTTTGGTAATTAAAGCAAAGAGTTTTAATGAAATTTCCTAGATTACAAATTTAAACTTTATTCATCTTGTCAAAATAAATTCTATAGTAAATAAATTAGTTTGAGTATAGAAAAATTCATATCGACTTTCATCAACTGTCATCGACTCAAATTTAAATAAATAAGAAAATAAAATACGATTTAAATATAATCGATTTAACTTCAAAGACTAATAATAAGTGCAAGAGATATTAACTCTGAAATTTTGAATGGTTTAAAAATATTATTGGGAAAACTTAGTAGATCGACCGATAGACTCGACTTACCGTTGACTCCCCTCCCTACCCAGCATTCAGTCACGGTTGGGTTTTGACGCTGTTGACTTGGTTGTATTTACCATGGGTTGAATGGGTGTCGAAATCGTGGAGAAATCTTAAAATCGAAATTCGCGATCTATTGTTTGTACGTTGGTTCTTCTGGAGCCTCAGATGCAGTTCAAAGTATTCGCGATAGTTGAAGATAGTTGGTTGATGATCGTTGTTACGATCACGAAGATGACGATTGTGAAGGTGTGAAGATGTGAAGGTCGTACGTTCATCTCTGCTGCTGTAAAAATCATCGTCCAGATTAGCGATAACCCATGTTCGATCAATTGGACGACTCTCCAATCAAAGCTACCTGTCCATAAAACCGGACGCAGACTTAAATTGGTGTGAAAGTTTTCAGCACATGCCAAAAACTGCATTCGATCACTTGCTCCGTTTTAATGTATTCTGGATGATGCAGCAGTTTCGGATGTCGACCGAGGAGATTTAAGCTTTTAGAAATCGTTGTTAAAAGTGAAGGTCGTTCGATTGTAGTATTTTTTGCATTAAGACACAAACAAAAAAAAAAAAAAATGTACCGTCGATTTCTTAATTTAAAATTAGTGATCATACAATTGGTGACCCCATTGTCCATAACAATATAATTTTATTGATTTCTCTACAAACAAAAAAAATATTAATGATCAGTTGATTAAAGTAGTGCGAACCTATTTCGTACTCCGATAACAATGTGTGGAAACAGTCTAAAGTTTCCTTCTCTTAAAGCAAATCCAACATAATCGTATCGTTGCAAAGACATATTTTTGTCTCTTCGCTCCAGCATAATTCCAGAGCGATTGCAATCGAAGGGATATAGATTTCAAATGTATATATGCCTTGGCACGTCTCAGTCGTTGGAGTCTTGACTCACTATATTTGGCAGGCTGCCTATTTCGTGTACTTTTCTCATTAATAACGGATAAATTGAAATGGCTTTCCTGACCTCTATATCCAAGCATAATATGCACATGCGTTTCTGTGCATGACTAATGTCGAACTCCGAAAGAGAATTCAGTAATGGAAGGTAGTAATGGAAGTAAGGGAAATGGGAGATATAAACATGTATGCATTTTTAATCCAAGTCAACTTTTTCTTTTCTCAATTCCTGTTCATTGTGGACTCTTAATAAAATTTAAAGATCTTCTTGTTAAACTTTTCATAATGGTTTTATAGTTCGTTTTATATATAGACTTCTATCGATTCCTAATAAAGGAACTGGTATATATATTTTTAATATAACCATTTGCATCTCACGACGACAAACTCTTTAGTATAAAGGGCTTCAATTTGAATAATCATGAGAATCATTTCAATGCCCTACTTCCGTCTTAATACCATTCATTGGATCGCTTCTACCATTCTACGGCATACAGTTCTCAATATAGGTTCAACTCCAGAGAGCTGCAAAGTGCTTCAAATCAACTAGAACAACAGAGGCCAGAGCGGAGGAAAGAATGCTTTCAACAAAACAAATTGGGGCAACTACAAAGAATAACACATTTCACTACTTAGCCTTGTGTCCTTATATAGATTTAAATTAAAAAAAAAAAAAAAAGATTAGAACGAAGTATGTACACAATGCAGCTGAGACTTTTTGCTAGTATGGTGAGGCCTATTGTTTAAGTTGAAGCACAATGAACTCGAAACAAATATGTATGACAGTTTTTCAAAAAATCAAGTTAAAATTTAAAAACAACAACAACAAAAACACAATAGCTCTTATTAACTTGAACGACTAGATATATAAAAAATTTAATTTGTTTAACAGAATATCTTTCCATTAGTAATAATATAATGAGGGTCTACATATGGGTAGTGGAAGGGTTGGAATTCTTCTCTTCTTTAGTTTATGATCTATTTAATACAACCTATTTGAAAATTATTTGAAACCAATTATAATTATAATGAATTATAAACTAAAATTCAAATTAAACACGAATGTTTTACATTGCTTAATAAATATTTATTTTTGTGTTAAATTCCCATTCAAATTTTAGCTGTGCGAGGATTCGTAAGAGGATGAAAGCTCTGAGCATGAAATAATATTGTTCGCCGGTTTTTTCTCGTTCTGTCTTGAATTTTCTTCTCTGTCTGATATTCCATTTCTTTTTCTTATCGATCTCCGCATGCCGATATATCTTAAATAAACTTCATATTTTGCTTTTCTCTGGCTTATCTTGTTGACAGACAACAAGGTTAATGGATCGCATGGTTCAGGGTTATTTATGATGAGAGCACACAGCTTCAGTCAACTGAAGTCACATCTAGTTTTATTTGATTCCTTATGTAAGATCAATTTAACTCGGGTGTCATAACATAACGCTGTCAAGTAAAAGTGCGAAAATTAATTTTATATCTATCGATATCCAGGTCTCCAAGTGAATGATGCCGAATTAGAAATCCTTCACTATTGGAATATTGAAGGAATACTAAAATTCCAAAGTTGGAATATTGAATTAATCCATTTCCCGATAGAATACGCAGACCACGACACTTATCCTTTCACTCCTTTTGCTTCTGTCTTTAAATACTTCCTGTTTCTACCAAGAAGGCAATATTGCCACATTATCTTGTATTTGATTCTTTCACTAGACTTGAAGTCAGCATGAAATAATCCTCTTCGTTGTATCCTTTGAAATAATCCTCCTCATTGGTATTCTTCATAAACTGTTAAACACAAACAGTGACTGACATCAGGAAGAAACATCCACAATCGTCTTGTCCCTGGCATTGGCCGCCACATGAATGCTAAAGTAGCCACAGCAAAGCTAACGGAAATCCAGATGTTCACTGCGATGCGTTGACGTTCTGACGACATTAAAATTCCGAGCCATGGTTTCCACATCCCCTTTCTGTGGTTCTTGTTATTCAAAAGCCTTCTTTGTCGCTATCTCCATCGCCGTCTCATCCTCGACTCGATCGTGCTATACGTTGTCGCCTAACCATCAACGTAGAAGGAAGGCGGAAGCAATTTGGCTATCGGGTAAATGTTTCCTCTCGTATCGCTATCTGTCAGAAGACGCACGATCACATCGTCCGCCAGTCCAGCAATCCATCGATTCTGTTCAAGCATTCTAATAATCAGGATCGGATTCTTTCCAGCCCTGGTCTTTGTTTTAGGCGGTGATTCGTCTGTGATTTTCTCAATAGTCATTGTTAAGCATTTCAATTATCGTGTTGTTTAACATTTCCTCTAGGGGTCAACGGGCCGATCGACTTATCACATGATCGCCACACTTTCAGATCTTATTGAATTTCCATGTCATTTGTCTCGTATGACAATTTATTATGTGATAGTAGAGCTTATTTGTTTAATTATGAGATCAAATTAAATCTTCTTTGTTACTATTGTTATGATGCTGAAGCATTTTTCTTTTTTGTAGGGATTCAATTTTCTTTGTCATCCATGAAAATGATGATTGTAGACTTATATTGTTATATAAGTCGCTGTTCCATATGTTATGGTTCAGAGAAAGGGAAAAATGACAAATAACGAGAATTACTCAATATAAGATGATCACTTTTTTAATTCGCTAACCAAATTTCCTGGTTATTTCTCTTCTTTCTACCTCCTCAACCAATTTCATCGTGCACCCATCAGTTTATCAATTAAATCATTCCATCCATCGAAAACGTTGATCAAATGTCGTCACTCCACCTTGACATTCAACTTCGTAGCAAGAAAAACAAAGAGCCCTGCAGTCCCTGCAGCAGAAGCAACACTTCTCAAGTCTCGATGTTGGTACAGCTGTTGTTTTCGATCGTTAGAGATAGATTTGATTAACTACCTCAAGTACCCGCTACCTGGTATTGTACCGGCACCGTCCGTTGATGTTGCCGTGTGGGTTGAGGTTGCCTTCAAGGTGAAGTTCAGACCTTGCAAAGGGTAATCGTGTGCCGAACGAACAAAGTCATATCTTGGGGATCCCCACGCTCGTCTCTGTAGCATCGATTAATGGATTCTCTTTATGGTGTATTAAGGTGTTGTTGATATTGATATTGTTCTTGGTGGGCGGTACGCGTCTGGTCGGTATCTACTAGCGTATCTACAAATAGCGTAGTCTGAGAAATAAATCGGAAACTCATGATGCTTAGACTAAAAGTCTTCTAGGCTGCTGTGTTGTTAGCAGCACCGTTTTTCTGATATCGTTGTAGGTGTTTTCGTGGGCTTCTTGTAGTTGCCGTTGTTTTATTTTGTGGAAAATGTGCAGCATGAACGTGGCACGATTAGAGAAAATCAATATATTTTCCAGCCAAATTGCACGGTCATTAAGTTAACTGTGTTTTGTCTACCGACGCCCACCTTCCTCCTCTGTTCTTGGTGGTGTTTTCGATCAGGTAATCAGGTTTTGCTGCCATGTTTGTCGAGTTGTGAATGGTGCTGTTTATAATATTTATGACCCACGGCGTTTGATCTGGGGTGGCCGAAGTCTGACAGGTCGATATAAAACCTATAATTATTCTATACTTCGACAAACACAACACTGGCTTTATGGAGAGAAATCGAAAATCTATCCTCATTCATAAACCATTAATGTCAAACCTTGAAAACCTTAAACTGAATACCTCAATGGATTATCAAACACTCTTCTGATGTTATCCTCAGGTACTCAATGTCCTATCCTGTCGATTTTGCGTCCTTTTTACCAAACATTGGCTTGACTTTTTGCATTCACCTTCAATTCACCACTTCGAGAGACCGCCTACAGTGAACGAAAACCGGGCGACACTTGCAATTAGAAACCAACGCGACGGCACCAACAACATTCGAGTCGAGGCTAAAGCAACAGCTGTCTGCGCATGCGCAACTCCGACCACCAGGAATCCAGCGAGGGGCTTCGATTTCCATGCGGTCGACTTCGATATCCATTCACGCGCCCGAATTTCAACGCCTTCTTTCCTGTTGTTGCGGCCGCTGCTGATTGTGGTACCGACAACCGCTGCTTACGCCGCGCCTATCATAATCAGCGGATAAACGTTCCAATTTGTCATAGATTCGATTTCATTCATATGCGGATTGCTATGGTTGTTCTTGCTGACTATTTTTAGCTGTTGCTGGCCCGAAAATTACCAACGCAGATTTAGTCGTTGCGTTCTTATTGTGGGCACCTCGTACGCCTTTCCGCAATGTTCCCATTGATTAGTTTACTGCCACCTCTTTGCGTTTGTACCCCACCCATGTCATAGAGCCAGGTATTAACAGGTGGAAACGCAACAGGTTTTTCGTCTATCTATCTGCCGTCCCAGACAGCATTAAGGCTAAACATCAGGAGGTCATGAGATTATTTGTTATTTCCAACTGAATACGTTTCTCAATATTAAACAGTCTTTATTAATTTGAATACATCCTACTTTTTTCTATCATTTACCTAATATATTTTTCGTAATCATTCAATCAGTTGCAATCAACACTGGATACCTCACATCCCCATCCTGTTGAATTAACTTTCATTCAAAATAAATAAATTAATCAAACTCTTATCAAAACGGAAGGCAAAAACTCTTCCATTTGGCGCCACATTTGATTATGCATCGATTGTATCGACTGTATTTAGTTCCTCAGTGCACTTGACGGTTTCAATTTCGTGTGAGAAATCAAGTTGTTACAGATTTCCTGGTGGTGGCCGCAAAGTATCTGCATCGAGGTGGGGACTGCAGGTATTTTCTGTGGTTTATTCGTTGTATTTTTTTATTTCGCTTTTACTGATTGGCGAAGCTGGGTGTGCTTTTCAATTAAGTCGCAAAAATCAACAACGGTTGCAGGAACCTGCAGATAACCTATTCGACGATGACTTCATGATGGTGAGAAAACTCCACCGACAACCGCATCCAATTAAATCGAACGCATGTGTCGATGTATATTAACAAGATGATCAATTCTATCTAGGGGGAGAAAGAGATTTTCCCACGTTTCTTGGGAATTCGTTTTCGAGTTTTTGTGCAAATGTTCATATAGTTTGAGCAGCCATTAGTTGTAAATCGTCTGAGTGACATCAATGGGATGATGGTTCAGATATACACCAATTTT
This sequence comes from Coelopa pilipes, assembly GCA_947389925.1. Lineage (NCBI taxonomy): Eukaryota > Metazoa > Arthropoda > Insecta > Diptera > Coelopidae > Coelopa > Coelopa pilipes. Next base: position 27,568,457 of record OX376699.1, on the reverse strand, counting down.
GAAGCATATTCAGAAATATCTAGTAAAAAACAACTTTAGGCTATCTGTTAAGAGGACATACAGTCACAGTCAATCACAGAAAATGTGTCTTTGGGGTGATGCACGTGCGTGAAAGATTGACAGAAGTGGTATATGCAGAGGTGGGAAGAGGAAGGGGTCAGTTCTAGAGACACGCGAGAAACAATAACTGACTGACTCCTGAGATTTCGAAACCACAACTCTTGCAATGTTCCATTCATCAAAGTTGTTGTATTTGTTATTGTTGTTACCTTTCCGCAAAATTGGTTCTCTCCGATCATCGCTGTTGAACGTGAAGAGGTTTCCGCAAATGGTGGGTCAAATTGCTAGGTCAGTGGAGCGACGACTAGGATGTTAACTCAGGTCGAAAGGGATGGTGGATGAAGAACGGCTAATCGGTATAATGATATAATATTTATTAGGAGTGGATTTGTTATGATTCAAAAATTAATAGTAAAGTTATATACATGACAATTTACCCTCAGCTTGATTTGCCACTTATCGATACAATATAAAAATGTGGTTTCATATAGGTATTTATTGTCTCTTTCTCGATTCTTCTTGAAACCGATAAAAACAAAACAAATCACATGCTCGCTGTTTACGAGAGCTGGGGTTCCACCCAAACCAAATTCTGTTTAATGAGTTCATACATTTCTCTATCGCCTTAAACACTCTAAGTCGAACATGTTTGAGGTGCTAGTTTCATGGCCCATAAAAATCTAAAACAATATTAACGCGTTGCACTTGCAACGTTAAGTCGGCCTCTGGCCTCAAGCACTTTCTAAGTTACAAAGCAGAGCTTGCATCTATATTACATCCAAGTCCGATAATATGTCGTGTCCGGACTTACAGTCGAACTTAACCATTAATGGCATCATCGGAAATTCTGTTGATGTCTACGTTTCCGACTCCAATTCGCGAACCCTACATAAACGCATTAAAGTGAATCGAAGTGAAATGCGAGTGGTCATAAAAGTTGTAAAAGCAAATAACGATGAGCTGATGTAAAATTCGCACTTCGAGGCTATAAAATTTTGCGTCCACCTGTGTGTCCATCCGTGTTCGAACGAGGAGCCTGGGCTGAGCTGCTGAAGCTTCCAAATGTGTCATGGGTTTCATTAATGCGTCACTGAGAGGCTGTAGTCGAGTGGCTGCCGTGTTTTTCAGGCGGATCCGAGATATCTGAATGAGGTTTCGAGGTGTCGACAGATATGTCAAGTTCCTCTATCTATCCGCATGTGTCCGCTTTTATCGGTATTTTAGTTTGTGGGCAAAATTCATCGATGACACACACAATTGCGTAGGTCGAAGATCTGATAACGCCATAAAGGCATTATTCTGGGGGCCTACGAATAATCATAATGATTATGTTAATAATGATTATAGTATCCTTATTATGGAACTAGTAGTGATGATCACGAAGATTATTGTTGTCATAGCAATTCTGTAAGGTCCTCTGATCATAAGGATTGTGTTGATCATGGAAATTATGGTGGTCACGATGTTAGATTCTTGATCGTGAAGAACTCTTATTGTCAGGGCAGAATAAGAGAAAAGTTGAGTGATATTAATTGAATTTCGAACAATTTCTAAATTATTTCAGAAACTTCTCAATTTCAATTTAAAGCATTAGTATGTTCTTCAACAATTCATATTGTGTTTGCTTTCTTTACAGCATCGGCGACTACAATTCCAATCAGCAGTTGGAAGTTATAACTTCCAGCGAGCAACATCAACAAGAACTTGAACATAAGTATGATCGTGAGGAAAAGTTGCATTTGCTAATGCTGTTTCGCAAGAACCTCATTAATGAGGAAAGAGTCTTAGTACTATAGATCGGTTCCCTTTTTCAGAGAAAGTTCGAGTAACAAAACGCATGCAACTTTTAATTAATCACAGGTACGAGAGAGAGCAACAAGACCAGCACTTTGGATTTTGATGCAATGGAGTCAGACTTCATATCCTCCACTCCCATCACTGGCATCGACGACTCTTTCGAGCAGCGAGCCAACCAACAATGAAGTATTTATATTCATTACAGTCTAATATATTTCCATGACGGGATGACAGACAGCTAGAGATGCAGTTGAACAACAACAAGAACTATACGGTGACAATAGAATAATGAACAGCGGATAGCGGACAGAAACTGAGGGACAGAAGGAAAAGACTAAGAGTACGAAGACAGACAGGAAGATACACGGTCAGGAAAAACAAATAATCAACATCAGCGTGAGGGCGTGCCGTTGACGCTTCAGCCTAGCACCCAATTAACCCGATTTTTGCAAAAAGCCGCCATTTACAAATCACGTTTTCTTGGTATTTTCCTTCTTCCAGCAGCAGCAACCGGTGCTGACGAAGGAGATGAAGAAGAAGGAGTAACCACAACAGCTATCGTCGCATTCGGTGAAATTCATTAGCGTCGATGAAGTCACGACAAGTGTGACCGCCCAGTCCCAAGTGCCGGCGGACTGCACTCACCGAACCCTTTCTGAGCCAGTGTGTGGCGACGAAACAACGGCGGGTGACCGCAATGAACTCACTGCTCAAATATGCAGTCGGTGGCGGCAACGACTCGGCGTAGTTGTACGCGCAGCATCGTTCCCTCAGTCGTACCCTTATAGATTCTGCGGGTCTCCAGACGCTGACACGACTGCAGGGCTTGGCCAGGGCCATCAATGGCCCGGCTCTCAGGTACAGCCAAAACAACATTAATAGCAGCAGCAATAACCACTAACAACAGCTACATCGGCGACGGCTACGTTAATTGCAATTCATTATCAGCAATCACAACAACGGCCACTGCGTTGAGAGCGACGATGTCAGCAGCAGGAGGAGCAGGAATCTTCCTTAACAACAACAACATCGATGCCGCCTTTCGACCGCACAAAGGGTCATACATTCCATACATTGGAATTCTGAACTGCCTCTCTCATTCAAGTGGTTTTAATCGCTTTGTACAAGGCCGAAATTATGTCGGAATTTGTCATAATAAATAGCCCTTTTTATAATGTTCCAAACAACACTAATAACACAGATTATGATAGAGATTACACTCACAACAATAATCACTCAATACCGGTGCAAGAAAAAGTGAACATCCTCCCACCATTCTTAATGAAATTTTGTTTCATTTTGCTCTCTCTTCATTGGCCGAAATACAATCAGATAAAGTTGAAAAATCTCTATCATTTGCATCTCGCAATTTGATGACAGGCTTAACACAGTTTCCAAAGTGCATGATTTGTCACACAACTTTAAAAAACCTCGTCTCTATGAAGACCAACCCCTCGGTGCCACTCTGCGATGGCTGACAGGGTATACAGCCATTGTATACATCACTTGGTCATAGTGTTTTGGCTGCTAATGATATTCCGCACGTCCTTTAAGGTTTAGAAATTTTTCACATTAACCTTTGCCAAAGGTGCAGACGAGAAGATCTCCAAAGGCCATGGGACAGAAATTAAATAACTTCAACTGCGATAAGAAAGAGGATGGAAATAAGAAGATAACTATACTGTAACTACTGCAAGAACTACGATAGAAACGTTGAAGATAATGACTATGAGGAAGAAGTGGATGTTAAGGCACAATAGGTCATTACAAATGGCAAAAAAACATTTGAAGCTCAGAACCGCAAGCGCTTTCAAACGAATGGCTGAAGTTTGGCGAGTGGAACCCGAACATGGGTTCGGTTCATTATGCAAATGTGTCATAATAATGTTTGTCAATTGACCTTTGATCCCAAATGGTTCCACTGAACAATTAAACCTGTGATTCTAAGTCTTTTGAATTTTTGATTTACAGTTGACAGTTGCATCATTTGAATTGATTAAGCAAGCTTGTTGAAGATTGTATAACAAAATTCCTCCCCCACAGTTGCCATTTAAGCTGATATTGCTACATGCCGACACCACCTGTATGGACATCTTTCAAAAATGTTAGTAATTCTCCATTTAATAGCATATTGTTCTTTCACCAGTTTAAGATGAAATAGGTCCTGTGTCTAATCGATGAACTCTTCAAATCAACTAAGAGAGGATATAAAAATTCTTCGGACGAAACCCTGTGATCTTAAAACAAATGGAAAAGTGGACTTTTCAGCAAAATTATGTAAAAGTATTTATATAAATTTACTTTTAAAGTAACAATTGATTACGGTGTATACGCTCATTATATATTTTTTTCTCAATAAAGTTAAATTGAAAATTAAAAATTGACCGTGTATACACTTTGCTATTTGTATTTTAGTTTTTTCAAAGTATTTTAGTTTATTGCTACTTCTTCAATAATTTCAAAAAATATATGTAGATTTTACAAAATAAAGAAGAATTTATTAATCAGTTGATTAATTTAATAAAATTTCATAAACCCATTGCTAGAGAAATCTTATGTTAAACAAACTAATAATTTTTTATATGTTTTGTTGGGATAGTGAAAGAGATTGCATCAATACTCAAATTATTGTCGTTAGTAGTTTGTTAAGGTTTGATCGCGTTGCAAGTATCACCTTCAGTTTATAAATGTTTCATTCAAATTCACTCGAAGAGATTGGTGTCTTCCGACGAACGTACCGCAAGTTCCGTTTCTTCTGACAGGTGAAGGATTCACATTGGCTTGTATTTGTCGTAGATTTGTTGTTAAATGCACCGGTGCGACATTCTCAGTCATCCTCCGACCTCCCCCACGATATGTCGACAGAATCAGTAGCTACCACTGTGACGGTAAATCAGCAACGATAATAAAACCACATTGACTTTGCAAGGACCGATTTCAGTTTCTTCTCCAGTTTATATTTACTCTGACTAACAACAATCGTCCAACGTCGCCAAATTGGTCGAAATGTGGTTTGCCAGATCACCCACTGACGACCACCACCAGGCCGACAACAACAAGGAAGACGATGGTGGTACCGTAGTCAACAAAAACCGCAGCCTCACTTGTTTGCATGCGCCAATGATAGTTGTGAGAGAAGAGAAGGAGGCAGGTGGTACATGGATCCAATGAGTGATTTGTTGAAGAAATCGATAGTTTTGTCATTTTACCACTTTTCACTCCTTGTGGCTACAAAGTCTTCTTCTCGTTAGCGAAAAAGTTTCGCGGAGGCCACAGAAGCTCTCCATGAAATGACTTCAGATGGTTTGTATTCGATTCAGCATAATAATATTCTCTTTTGCTCTATAGGATTCATGATTTTCCTGTTCTCATTACTTCAAAATTATCTCTATATAGATTGAAAAAGAAAAAAATGTAAAACAAATTATAAATAAGGAAAACCAACAAAAGTAATTAAATTTGATACTTTTGACAATGTTTTCATTTTGTTTTTATGCTTGTTGTCCACGACACGTGAGACACGATCGTGACGATTCTCAGACTAACTATTATAAATTGGTTTCGATTTCTTCGGTAACGAGATTTTCCCTGCACAAAGAATCCTAATTTAAATGACAACGTATTTTTTGAAATTAAAAATTTAGTCACTTTCGCACACGTTGTCGCAATAGCAAACCATAGACTTATGGCTAGACTCACACACACTCTCCCATTAATACTAAACTGGTTCAAGAAGCTTGAAATTCTCATGACGATCGGTTCGCGCAATGGTTCACGGTTTGGCATCTAAAATTATACTTCTTGTTACAGGATACGACGGTACTGACTTGCGCTCTTACCTTGTAATCACCTTTACCTTTCTGTCGAGGATGCGATGCGAATGAAATGAAAAATTCCAATTTTAGAAATGCAGAGAAGATGGGACTGAACGGAAAAGGGATGAAATCGAGAGTATTCGACTACTTGGGTATTCGATCACTTTCGATCAATTAAAAGCAAGAGAGCGTAGAAAGTAAATTTAAATAGAAATTAGAAAAAAAAAAATCAATCTGTTGCCCATAATTTCTACTCACACCTCTGACAAGAGTAAGCCCCTAAACAAGTTCCCGAGTTGGAAAAAGCGACACGTAACGCCCGATCGATAGGTTGCAAACGTGGGCGTCGTCCCTTAGCTTGGGGCATAGTTAGTCGTGGGTGTGAATTTCGTTGACCGATGCTCCGAGTCGTAATCAAGCATGTTGGCGCCAAGATGAAGATTAATTCATTTGTAATAGACAGAGGAGAAGCAGTGATATCTCTGGGAGAAAATGTAATTTCCGTTAGATGGCTTGCGAAACCATGGTTCGAGGGTTTCCCGCACCCAAATTACGTTGTCTGCGTGAACAATAATGCCGATAGGTGGGCGTTACTGAAGCATTAAATAGCCGTGTGGTATGGACAGTTGAATTAAGTAGTAAGCAATATTGACAGATCAATTCGATTGATTGTGACACCTGATTTCGAGGAAAGTATTATTTATTTCCCAAGCCTCTTTCTAATGTTCATTGGCAGCACTTTCGGTCATGATCGCATCTACCTTCATGAATATTTAATTAATCAATTGGATTGATTTGAAAGGATTTCGTTACACTCGGCTATCGATTGTAGTGAAATGTGATCGGTTTGCAGTAATGCTTAAGTACTTCGACCTATGAATTGAAAGAAGAATAAGGATGTAGTCGAATTCGATCTATCAAACATAAAATTTCTCTAGGTAGCCATTGATATTCGCATATTGGCCAACACATGGCCAACAAAACGACAAAAGTTGCCAACTGTGCGAATTTTCTTCGCCAAATGATTGCAATTGTGTGCTTCGTTTTACTTTCTTTTTTATTTGGTTTCTTTGCATTCCGTTTTCGATTTCATTGTGCTGATGACCAGTGTCACCAACCATTGGAAGAAATGCTTTTTCTTTACATCATTACAGTTGACCAAATATGGAATTGCATGCGATCGTGGCGATTGTGAGTCAGTCCAGTCATCGGTGGTTGATGGAGGTGGGTGCAGAATGCGGAGCAATGCTTGCGGATGCTGGTGAGGAGGAGGTGAAGGATGGATGCTGCTGGTGGCGCTCGATCCAAGCTGGCCCTACATATCAATCAACGATCTGACGAGTACGTCAAGATATGAAACTCGCTGTTGAATACAATTTCCCATATTATTCATCTTTTGCTGTCATTCCTTTTCGAAACGTATTTATCACCATATTTTACACATGCTGGTAATTTAATGACGATTCACATGAAAACTCTGGGTAAAACATTTTATACTCCAAAATTCGATCAAAATGCAAGATTTCGTTTCCTTTTGAAACCCCAATGCCTCACATGAACTCATTCGTTAGCAATGCTTCGAGATCAAAACGAGGTGCGGCCTAGAATTCTTCGAATTCGAATCGAGAACATGAAATCACATGCACAAGCTTCGCTTAGTTTTTCGATTGGCATAAATTAAATTGCATACTGATATCTGTCACATAGCATGCAAAATTTCTCAATAGTAGATTTATGAACTTCCAGGGCCGCAGGAACAGTAATAATAACAAGTTTCAACTCCTCGGAGCCATTTGAAAAATCAATTTCGCACGTACAACACGCCGCTCGATCACGGTTTCTCCCTTTGGCATTGTTGTTACTGCTGTGTTGGTAGTTGCTCCTCGAGAACTTTAAACACGATTCAATAATCCAAGAACTCAAGGCCCTGGTGACAATGGACACCGTTATGCTAGCGCCATGTGGTACAGAATATTGTAAGTGGGAAGTTGGGAATTGTTTTAACTGTGGTGAGAATATGAATAATGAATACATAATTATAGTAAATTCTTTAAAAATGTATTTCTAAATATAAAAATTCGGCTCCTTAAGTCATTTTACAGCACGTATAGTGGTATTTAAGTCAAAGATCATCTTATTCGACATCGTTTGTGAAACCTATTTTCACGTCACTAGTTTTTTATTTAATTTTTTGTATAAATTGGGACAAAACCATTTCAAATCAAATGTGTCATACCAAAAATATACTCAAATACTTTCATTCGAATTGGAACGTCTGGTTAACTGGTCCTAGGACGTCTCTATGCAGTGTGTAAGCTGTTTTGATAGCTGGACAGTGATCGACTGAAAAAGGCGTCACATCGGTTGGCAACCTGTTCCTTAGCCACGTTCATGTACCGCAACTTTGGTCGAACATAGATATCGTTTGATGGGTCACTCAGTCAGTGAGTTGTTGACTTCGGTTTCGGTGTCAAAGATCCGTGACTCAAAATAATCGATAACCTGCGCAATTTGTCATGGCGGCTGGTCCCTGAACTTGATTCAATCAAGCTCCCTGAGCTACATTGAACTGAGATGAATTACCTGGATCCTTTTGATGGTTGTGATTGAAGTGTCAATGAGAATCGAAAGTATAGTATAATCAAAATTCTGGTGGAGAAAGATTAAAACTCTTTGATGTATATGGTATATATCTATGCGGACAAACTGCGGGAACGACACTCGTCGATGTATAAAAGCATAATCAACAAATTGGCAAATACTTATTGTTGTAGGTAGGTAGGACCTCTGTCCACAATCCACTGTACCGTCGGCTCATTCATAAATTGCGCCGAATTACAGTGAAGCGCATTTCCCATTGCATTTCAGCCAAAAATTCGCCGAAAGGGTCAAACGTTGTGTTACCTCACGGTGTTGTGGCCAGTGTTGACGTTGCACAAGCAAGAGCCACAGCGTTGAGTGCGGGCCAAATTGTGAAAAAGGCATAAATTATGGTGCAGAAATTTTGATCGAAAAATTGCTGTGGGTCAAAATTTCATTCTGCGCGAAAATGAATTATTATCTGAGAAATCAAAAGGAAAAGACAGCGAAATAAGACTAAAATTTATTCATAATTTGATTACATAATTCGATGGAAGTTATCATAAATTTTGGTTTGGTTACAAAGTAATGTTTCTGTATGTAGCCAAATCAAACTTAAATACAAAAACACTCTTTAATTATAGAAAAATCCTACAAAAAAGACTTATGTCTGTATGAGTGGAAAGAGAACTATTAATAATTCTGCAAATGGATCTCATCGCACATGGAGTTTGTATCCTAGGTCTTTCGTGCATAATCAAATGACGCGTTCGTGTCTTAAGTCCGGCGAGCTTGTGCCTTAAGTCTTTTGTTTTTCCCACTCCATTCGCTAAGCACGTCTCTCTCTTCCGCCCATCAAGGTCAAATGGCTGATGTCTACAAATTGCCATTTCATCAACAACCATCTCCAACAACAATATTGGCAATTATATGCAACTAAAATGTTGTTGGTGTCGCTTTGTTTTTGTTGTGTTTGTTGCATAAACACAACTCGAGCTCGTAATCAAGAAAACTATGATTAAACAGTAGGAGTTTCAGATGTGGCGAATAGAAAAGTGAAGATGTTGCAATAAAGCTTACGGAAAGGGGAAATTATATGTTTACTTGTTGGACGTTTTCGTGTCACGTTTTCGGCGCATGCCTAAGTTCAGCTTCTTCAAATTTTTTGCTCACTGAGCGTTGCTGCAGTTGCTATTTTTGTCCGGTTGTTGTTGTGGTTATCTACAGTTCATTTGTACTTTTCTCTTTCTCTTGTTATATTATATTATGGATTGTTTTGGTCTGTTATCGCAGTCACCTGTAGTCAAAATCTTCTACAACAACAATAGCAGTAGCATAATTTACCATGCCGCCATCATCATCTTTGAAGGCAATGTTGATTTTGTTGTTGATAATGACTTGTATTCACAGTGCACGACCGCATTGCAAATTAATCATTATTCCGCAGTGGTTTTTCTTATTTTACCTTCTTCTCTGATTTTTGTGCATTTAAGCACTGGGGTCATCGCTAGTGTTCAACATGATGTCAACGATGTAACAGTGGCACAGTAGCTAATATGGTTGTTTTGTGGGCTCAGTTCCTGGTGGTATGAAGAAAACCCCATAAATATGTCTCTGTAACTTTCATGCAGTTGATATTGTGATTTTGTTCCATAGAATTAATGATCGGGTGAATAGATGTTGGAATCACTGGGTTTGATTTTAAATACTATTGAAAAATCCCAGATCCTGACTGAACAAGGAGCAAGAAACGCTGTATCATGTGACCAGAAAAAGTACCTGAATACCTGTTGTTTTTATTCTTTTAAATACATGAAATAAACGTTATAACTTTAGCAAAAAGTTAAAATGTAGTGAACACCATTTGGCCTTCTTTGCATTTCCCCCTGAGAAGTTAACTGCGAGTCGACGCCACGCATCACGCAATGGATCCGAATAAGTCGCAATATTAATTGAATTCGTCGTCCCGTGATTTCATTTATGATTTAATTATAATTTCGGACCTTCTCCAGGGCCACAGACATCGCTGCGGTTGATTGTGCCATCGATTCGTAGGGAAGACATTATAATTAATTTAAGGCCAATTTCGAACTTCCACAATAAAGGGAAAAAACGTGTTCTGAAATATCTTCATGAGTCGAGGGATCTTCGCAAGGTGGAGTAGAGTGTGCTTTGATCGCGGACTGGTTCGCACTTGTTCCTCTGTGATGGAAAGTTTCAACCGCATTCCTAACCATCCTTCAGTGTGTTCATTACTCAGTTCGTATGTTTGTACATTTGTCCGTCTGTCTGTACAATTGTCCGTCTGTCCATCTTCCCTGTCTTCCTGTTGCGCGAAAGCTAATGCGGAAAAAGCTATCAGAAAAAGTTATCAAACTGACAGAAAACTCTTCCTTTTTCATACCAGCATATTTTACTTAGGCGAAGGATGAAAGACTGCAGCGCGAAATGCGTGGCCGTCGAAAATTCACGAACCAGAAAGTGCAGAAGAGACAGATGAAGAGGGAGAGGGACTCATAAACGAGACAAAGCAAGTGCGTGATGGCTGGTGATCAGTGCAGACAGAGCAAACAAGAGCTGAGAGTCGGTAGGAATCAGTGAAAGATGAAAAGAAAAAGGCGGACGAAAGAAACACGAGGAGGCAGAGGCTTATGACAGAAGAGACAGGTGTAGGCGAGGACATTGACTGGGAAGAGACCGGTGGTTTCACTGGAATTTCCGAACGAACTTAAAAGCAGTTCAACATCAAGAATAGTGGTGGGACAGGGCAAAGACGGGTGCAAGAAAACAGAATAAAATTATTATTAAAAACTTTCGCTTTCATTTTCACATCCATTTCGCTTTCATTTATATTATCGCAACGCGGCGAATTCTTTGCACAAAGGAAGAGATCGGGAAAAAGAAATTGCGACTGGTGTCACAAAGGTTTCTCTTTGGCGAGATCTCTAAAGCAGAAAAAATCCAAACAGAAAAATAAAAATAATAAATATAAAAATGAAATTTCTACATCCAACAGTGGACAAACCATTGGACATGAGGAATATATATATATATATATATATATATATATAGATATAGGAAGGAGTTCTCAAAAGTCCAAAGCAGGCTCGAAACGATGGTGACGTCGTTGCCGACTTAGGTGATCAATATAGTGAAACTAGGCGACGTCCCACAACAACAGAAACAAGAGACGACATACTGCGCTGGGCCGGAAGGTGTGTCCCTTTTCAGTCCACAAATCTTTCTCAGGAAAGTGGGTTACTGGCGCCTGGTTAGGATCCGCGATCGTGTCATGTGATGTTTATCTCGTCGACGGCGTTGTTATTGTGGATTTCGTGCCTCGTAAACCCCATGGCGAAAATGTTGGCTCAAAGATCTGAGAACCTGAAGGGCTGGCCATGGGTGGAAACGGCTCCCGTGGAACATTTCGCGCAGGGTGTGGAGGTTCGTTTAGCTAGTGGCGGTAAGGTAGTAGGGAGTTACAATTGCAGCCAAAGAAAGGTTCAGAAATCGAAATCGTTGGCGACGGCTGTGAGTCAGAGGGTCGCCTGGATTCGTGTGTTTTGGTCTGTTGGTCTGTCAGTTTCGTTGAATATAAATAATGAACACTGACAATGTTTGCTTTGGTTTTTATTGTTTTTATTTCGATTTGTTGTGCTTGTGGCGTATACAGAGTACAGACAACCACTACAAAAACCACAAACATTGTAGCCGATTGTAGTTTTTTATACAAAAAGTACATAGGACAACGACATGAAATGCTTTAACAAAGTAGTCACGAGTTCAAATGAAACGCTACGTTTTTCGCGATGGTTTAGTGAACTGTACGATTCTGTTTATTTCTTGAGATAGATCCAACAAAAGATAGGTCCGAGAGTAAAATTTAATTAGAAATTTTAACTTTTGTGTTCTATGTTTTCATATTAATTTTATTTCTCAAAAGTGATATATACAGAAAAAGCACATACATTAAAATGTATATTTAAATTTTGATACACATTTAATTTTATACATAACTATTAATAATTATAAAATACCATTGTGATAAATACTTTCTTTGCTGACATTAGCTACGAAAACGAGTATGACCTTTGCTAAGTTTATTATTCGAAATGCGTTTTCATTTTCTTTCTTGACATCAGATGTAAACAATTTAAATTTACTCTCTGCACCACCTGAAATTTCAGATATCGGGAAGAGCAGAAGAATTTCGTAATTGAAAATAAAGTTACTGTAAAATTTGTGATTTTCCTCACTGTCATTCACTTTTTCTGCCAATTTGTCTTCCCTTTTCTCTGTCAATTACTTGTTCATCTTGTCTGCCTGCTCACCTGTCATATCAAGATTGTCTTATATTGTCATTCAGTGTTGACAACTTAATTTGGAAAGAAGAAAGGCCTCTGGATTGCTGGACCATTACATTGATGAGCAAGAGGTGAAGGTGAGCATAAAAGTAAGCTTTTACCTGAAGTTGAAAATTTAATTGAATAATCTTTCAAGCACGTGATAATGGAATTATTTAAGCACACTGTCCTGATGTCAACGATATCGTGAGTAATTTATTGTTGCTACTATCGTTGTTGCATACGAAATTCTTTAGAGGCAATTTTTGAACGACCCATAATAACTTTCGACTCAGAACGGAACGACAATTTGGTTTCGTAACCCTCGCTTATTACAAGTTATTTCTGCGATCGAACGGTGGTAGTAGAGTATAAATAATATACGTTTACTACTAAGAACCATGTTTGCAAACATTTGTCATCCATTTCATTATAAATATCACCTCAGTTGAATATTTACCAAAACTCAGTTCAAATATTTCCCTGAAGAAGGGGACGGATCCTCTATTGGTGGATGCGGAATGAAAGAGTTGGTCAATGGGAGGTGGAGGGACAGTGCGTGAGTCGACTCGGCCTGGCTCGGCTTCTCCATTAATTACTGCCGAGGGTTAAAGAAATTGTTTGGTTTGTTTACATTTCTGACATTTCTTTCTGATTTGCTGGTGAATTTCCTGGTGTTGGTAATGATGGCGGCAGTAGTGGAACTGCTCTGGCACGCCAACGAAATAAATTGATAGATTGCAGCGCGGTGATTTCCGTCGTGACCCGCGTGTGCTGCATGGAATGTGGACGAATGTGTGGGGTTGTTTGTCCGTCTTTCTTTTTTGTGTCTGTCCACTATTCGCCTGTATATCCATCGGTCGAATCATCGGACTTTTGTTTGTTTGTGCGGAATAATCAAAAGGAAATGAACTAATGACCAAAGTAAAGAAAGCGAGGCAGAAGTGTATTGTTTGAATGAAATTACAAATGAAATTCGAGAACGTGTTTCAATTATATTGCGCAGAAGTCGGTGAGGGTTTGTTATTCCAGCTGTCCTTTTCAGTCACAATTATTAATGTTATATAATGATGATAATGATAATGGATTATGGATATAAGCAGATAATATTTGTCTTCTTCTGCTCAAGATCACTTGTCAAATTGCAATGGAAATGGAACGGGTCTTCTGTTCAACAGGAATATAAGAGAAATACCGATCCGGCATGTACAGACACAGACATCGTGGAAAGATTCTCCATCCGTCCTAGTAGTATGCACAGAAAGAAAACAAATAGAACGAAGAGCCCTTCGTTCTATAGGATGATTTCCCGAGGATAATGTTTACAGAGTTTATTTACGAAGAGTTTACTCATATCTCTCGTTCTCTTAAATGATGTCCGCCTATATCGAGACGCCTCTGTAAGTTCCCATAGTTGCTTCCTTATTCTCAATGAATTAACCTCTGGTTGCTGAGCAGACATCGCGATCCCATGGTGTTGTTTGTCAATTTGCAAACATGCTAACCGTGATATTCAAGAAGCATATTATGAAACCGAATAGTCCAAAGCTGAATTTCCACCGTCTGGGATACAAAAACAATCACCAGGTGACAGACGTGCCTTTTAGTTCTCCTTGGTTTTATTTAATTCGCTCAGAGTTCCGATGTAGGTGGTCGTATGCTTGATTGGGGATTAAATTATATAAATCGTAATTCTTTCAACCATCATCCGAATCCATTAATTGAGGAAACCTTTATTCCTTCGATCTCTTGGCTATCATCGGTATATTTTCTGCATAACTTGAAAATATTGGTTCAGAAATATATCCATATATTATATTCGATTCGAACCGATTATTTTCCCAAAACTCTTCGCGATATTCTGATCGTCGAGAGATTATTTTATTTTTCCATTATGTTCTTTTATTTCAGAGTGCGATCCGCTATGATTCAAACTGATTTTCTTCGACCTTCCCTAAGATCATCATCGTGTTTTATAGAATTTGTTTCAATTTCAACAACATCAGACATCGTGGAAATTAGCTCGTACGTGCTTAATCTATACATAAAGGTTCCAGTCAGATCATGTTGGAATCGCTTCGGTTGTGTAATGTTACTTTCATTATTTTCTGCTTTCAATTTGTTCCCTTTCTTCATCATTTTCTTTACATTCTTTACAAAAATTAATAGAAGTGCAACTGGAATACTGACTCATGAAGTTGATATTGAGAAATAGTTTTTAAGGAAATCCATTTCCATCTCTATAACTTTAATGTGACATGAATACGTTCGTCTGTACCCTGCGTGGAAAATTCAAAGTACAAGAGTTTCGTCAGTTATGAAACCTTACATACAGCAACACCAATAACGTACTTATTACATAGTTTTGATCATTAAGAATGGGTGGATTAGGTCGTAACAAAAAACACACCAATCTCTTGGTATTGCTGTTGTTTTCTCTGCTGATATTTTTACCTTGTTGACAAATGGCCCTCAGATCTTAGTCAAAAGCAAGAAAGTAATGACACTTCAACTTAAAGAGCCGTTACGACTGGGATTACATAACTCAAACCGATGCCCCCCACGCCAATATTTGTTTCATGTTTGGAAACTGTGCCAAAACGCAGACATTTTACATATGAATGGTTTAGTTTGATTTGGAATTCACTTTAACAGGTGGATAGTTAGGTGAAGTGGTTGTCGGTACACCTAGCTAACGGGAGGGATTGTGATATATTTATTTTATGTTCTTAATATGCATTGTAAATCTTCCTTCTTATATTTTTAAAATAAAAAACATAAAATAAAGGAAATGTATTAAATAGTCCTCATAAGTAAATAGATACAGAGGGTACAAAGGGTTGTAATATAGTTATAATATATAAGTAATAAATTGTTATTTCTCAATATCAGTAAATAAGAAAGCAGAAGATGAAGTTTGGGTCGCGATCATGAATAATAGGTTCATGCATGAATCGATTGAACGGCATGAAGACGATCGTGTACCAATCGCAAGGGGTCGTCCGTGCAATCGCCAAAGCCACTGAAGAAGATACAGCGTGATAATTATCTCTATAGCTTAGTTTTTTTCTGCTAATTGAGCTAATTGAAAAAGTAGTCGAAGGACATGGAAGAGAAAAATACTGCGATCTTTATCTTTCGAACGGTGATTAATTCGTTAACTCGATATAGGAATTTCAACGATCAACAAGTTTGTTGAAAACATATTTTGTGCAGATAATTGTGTGTTTTAAAATTTCAAGGGAAAAGGCCTTTTTCAAAGGAAAAGGTTTAGTGTCATAACATCTAAGGACTCATCATGTACATTTGATGCAACAATGTCACTGAGATCGATAAAAACAGTTTTAATGTAAACTCTACAAATGTAGATCTGACAACAGCTGCAACATTGCTTCTCCCATTAACAATAATAAAACCCAACACTGCCAAAAGCAAACACTTACAAATGCGTTCATAAAATCTTCGCGAACATAAAACTTCATTAGGAAAACATGGAAAACAATTAAAATACCAATAATGTGTGTTAGTGTGGACTTCGCGCTCGTGTCATTTTTATAGTTGTGGTTAATGTTGTTTTCATAGTTCGTTTTGTTACTAATCTACTCATCGTTCAATTCCTCTGAGGACCTCGTGATGGTTTTCACAGTCGACTACAGTGGACAACTAAGAAAATGCAAGAAATAAGGAATACTTGTTTGGACAAGTTGACAAAACAATGTTTTTAATTGAAATACCTATATGTTTGCCTTGCTGCGTTGTTGGTGACTTTGTCCCCAATGGAATTATGTGGTCGAGTATATGTTGAATCGACCTCATGAGCCAACGTAATAGCAACATTTTGATTTATTCTATTCTTCAATATTTGTCTATTTATCCCTATCGTCATCATACGACAAACAATCCGAATTCGAAGTGGAACTCGCAACAGTTTGCTAATTTGACTTGATAATGTGATGTATTTTATTATTCTTATAGTTATTTTTTTCTGAACAGAATTTTCACCATAAATATATATCAACTGAAATTTGACATTGAGTAATGTCAACGAACTGATGATCCGTGAACTGCAGAGAATCCATTTTCTGGTGATGATCCTTATCGATGAAACAAGTCTAATTTTCTATTCGATACGATCGAAATTTGCATTATAGCCACCGGAGTGCCACACAAGAGCCTTGAGACACGAGATTAATGGTTAACGAGAGGTCGGGGAGCAGGAGTTGAGGAGGTGGTTACCGATTTGTAATCTATTAACGAAATTAATGCACCGATTTGATGATTTCTGGCAGGTTTATGAGCTGCCTGTGCCACACGGGTAGATCTAATGGAATTGATATGGATTCAACAACAACATTGACTTGACTATAGGTATTTGATGTTGTATATTTTCTATTTTCCTTCACAAGTGCCGTGTCGCAGTTGCCGTGAACCAGTTGATATTCATTTCCCTTTCACTCTTCGCTTTTCAACGGTTTCACCCTCGCAGACCAACCTACAGACAGACCACTTTCTACTATCCTAC
Organism: Coelopa pilipes; assembly: GCA_947389925.1. Classification (NCBI taxonomy): domain Eukaryota; kingdom Metazoa; phylum Arthropoda; class Insecta; order Diptera; family Coelopidae; genus Coelopa; species Coelopa pilipes. Next base: position 27,551,340 of record OX376699.1, on the reverse strand, counting down.
TGATCGAAGGCCTCGCTCGCAATTGTCAATACATCTCTTCACTGCATCTCAGGCGGAATCTTTCAAGGGTTGTCATGACCCGATCGCCTTCCAGCTCGTGATTCGTCTTCATAGGTCATCGTCTGTCTATCTGTTTGTCTCTTTCTGTCGGTTATTTAATAGTGTCAATGTCTTCATTTCCATTTATTGTTATTTGGATTTGATATATCGGTAAAATTCTCCGTCTAACTCTGTTTATTCTTTCTTTAAGTCGTTTATAATATTTGTTGACCTGCTCTTATTGCATAATTGAGTGCCATTCGAATTCATTCCTCCAACATTTTTCGATATTTTCCTAATGCAAATCCAGCCATGGTTTGTGATCAATGTAGGGGCCTTTATTTATTTATAATTTATTACCACGAGAAACTAAAGCTCTGCTAGAGGTTTTCTATTGTAGTAAAGTGGGTGGAACAGCCTCAGTTCATTAACTCTGAGTATACCGATAATTGTCTATGAATTCCTATCATCAATAAATTATTACTCTTAATAAAGGATGAAATCTTTTTATTTGTAGGAGTCCTGAGTTTAGAATATGCTTTTTACACTTTTTTGTTTTGTGCACATTCCAAGAACTTAGAACTGATTGCGACAGAGATATTTCATGCAAATATTTCTGCACATGACACAAATGCTGCCACCATGAGCTGCAGCGGGAATGGAGTTGTTCCAAATTCCTACAATACCAGTAGACTCCAACAGGTTCGCCAACAAGGGTCACTTGTGTCGGCAGCCGATGTTTGGTCTGCGTTGGTGGGTGCGAACAGCTGTTCCTTTCGCCTACACAAATAGCATCGACGCAAGATGGTATTTGCGTAGGCGAGAGATAGTTTTGTGCATAATTTGTCAAAGGAATCGGCGTCGGTAGTTGGTTTACATGCTTGTTTTTTTTTATGCTTGTTTTGGTTCGACTAATAATTTGACACTTTTCTTCAACTGTCGTCTCAATAGTCGTCTTCAAGTTTTCTTCCCATTCATTGATTGGATCTGACACCGACGTCAACCGTTACTGGGAATCACCTACCTACAACACAAAGCACACCATCTGCCGATCCTTCTACCTCGCTGATTTTAATTATTTTTAACCGATTAATCGAGCCGTTAGTTTCGAGATCATAGGCGAAATTCTTCACCTACTTCTCGCAGATAATATTGTGACTCTGGGTAAATCTATTGACTTAATGAAGTGTCGAGGTCAAAAATTAAACGTTTTCTAAATCCTTTCAAAGCTCTCACATATTGTTGCAAAAATCCTCACCGCATTTCGCAATCATCTAGTATTAATTACTAAGGATTCGGTTCTCACCGTCACAATGACCGATTTGTGACCCATTCAATTACCCTAATTTATAATCTACGGCGTCGCCTAATGCTAGTTTCGTTTAATGAGATGACTCATGTTTTCCTAGATAAATGTTATGGTCATTTGTTTCCTCCGCAGATAGCGACGCCGCCTATCGATAGAAACACCTGCGTGCATTCGGAGTCATGTGGCTAACCTTGCGATGGTTGTTGCAGCAGCTGCAACGGTGTAGGAAGAGCCTGTCATTATTAACATTTAGCTCCCAGCCCGATTCAGCTCGCATCTAATGGTTGGATTATTTGTAGTACAGGGAATTTCGTCAGAGAAAAAGGCATTGGCACCTCTTGCAAATCGTGAAAATCAATTTTGGCTCTTCATGTGTAAGAAGATCCTCGAGATTCAATTTGAATCTCATTCACATCTCGTTGCAGATTGTAGTAATATACGAAGATCCTTGTTGTTGTTGGCCACACCACACATGTTGGGAATATAAGATCACCTAACCTCTGCAACTCCTTCTTTTTTCCTCTTCTACAGCTTGGCATCGGTGGGCGACGAAATCGCCATGGGCAGCAATTTGTCGACATAATTCCATGACTAGACTAGACTGGTCTGAGAGTACGTCGATATAAAGCGAATCCATTTATTTAGATTGGCAACAATGATGACGAGGATGACAACAACCACATAGAGTCTTAAATGATGATGATTGCATTGCGCGTAGCAATTGAAATCTAGTTTCTTTGATGGCGAAGCCATGAATAAATAGTGGTTCGATGCACTGAATGAATGCATAGAAGGAAAACCAATTAAAGGCCAAATTATCTAAAAACCAACTGTATTAAATATTGGAAAACAATCATTTGATACATAATTCGAAAATGATTTTTAATTATATTCTCTTAACGGCTATATGTGCCGTGATAGAACCTGAAATCTTTGAAGTATGTCTAAGCATGAGTGCCAGAAATGATGAGACGATCGATCAAGTTTTTATTCACTAAAGGATCATCATCTCGCATAAACGGAAAAATCATTCACCACATAATAGAAGACAACTAAATGAAAATTGAGAGAGTGCAACAATAGTAAAACGTCTTATATCGTCCAATGCATGCTTCCGAAGAAGCATGTGCTAGTGAAATTTCTGGTGTATACGAGACACTCATAATTTATGAAAATATCCAGCTACCATAAAAAAGGATGATCCTTATTTGCATATTATAATTTATTATCACTTTCTAGGCGGACAAACAGTTTGTATGAGAAGAAGAAAAAAGCACAAACAAGAAATGATTACCACTACAAAAACAACGACATCAGTACCTAGTGCCAACAAGAATTTCTCTATCCAAATGTAAGTGGAAATCGCCGTCGTCAACAGAAATGTTTTCAATGACAAAAAGAGGCAGACCGAATCTAATGAAAAGCGACGGGAGATGGGATGGATGGGTGGAACCGATCATTATGGGAGGGAAGAGTTGATCCAAGCACTTCCTACGATTCGCAAAAGTTTAATTGAATATGAGTTTCAGTTAATTCGGTGTGGAAAATCGGAAGCGTGTCGAGGTAGGATAGAAGGACGGACAGGAGATAAGTTCGTAAAAGCGGTAATCCGAGAAGGTCCATCGGAATAATTTTCCTTACAAATTTTTATTTTAAAACGTTGCGAACGCACCTTCGAAGTTTTGCCTCAGTATGACTGGTTTGGCCAGCCGCAATGAATATGTCAGATGCTTTCATTAATTGCAACCGCATCCAACGGTTTTTAATTAAGTTGCGCCTCCGATGTCACCTGTCGTTGTTGGACGAATGCGCTTGCGTGACAGAAAGGTTTCATCAGACAGTTTACAACAGGTTACTCTCTCCCACACTCACTTACTTATTGCTTGCATAGCAGTTCCCTTTTTCTTTGATTTTAAAACTGTTTTTATCTCATTGTCTTACTGTCTCCATGGAACTTTGTATTATTCCATAACTAATTCACGATTTCTTATTGATCAACTATATTAAAATATTATAAAAATAAAAACAATAATTGGTGTATAGACTGTGTGAGGTTCAACCTGAGGTGAAACAGTGATCAGCTATCAACAGGTATATGACCTATCGTAATGCAGACCTATATCGGAATGCAACTCTAGTTAAGGCTTACTCAAGGCTAAAGGAGATTTAGCGTTTGGTTTTCGATACACATACTTACATATAAACGTAAAATGAAGACTACATTTAAATCGGTTCGAAGGTCTTATTTCTTCAACCTTGCTTTCATTGTGATCTTTGCTCTTCAGGTTCCTCTTTCCATTTCGTTTCTTCCATTTATCGAATTGCGAATTTCGGTATTATTGACTGTTTATAATACCGAAAAGAGAATGTGATACAAAAGCAAGAGATGGGCTCGTCTATGAAAAATGCTGAATTTATATACACAGATATAAATTCAGACTACGACTTCGATATAAAATGGTAGATGGTGTTGCTTGAAGAAATAAAAAAGGAGAAGTAGTAACTAAAATACACTAAATTTTAATGAATGCAACGACGGCTGAACGGCATTTTGTTCCACATTATGTGTGAATTACCCACGAGGGTTTAGTGTGGAGGGGAGAGGACATGTTATTCTAAATGATAGTCTAAAGAATTTGATTATTTTTATACTTTTTCTTCTTTCTTTTTGATTATGAATTATGAGGTTTTAATAATATCAAAATAATAAAGGATTACGCTAATTTAGGTCTTGCTTTAATTATGTCTTTATTCCCATAAAATTTATTGATTGTTCACCACTTATCCAAAATATACTTACAAATTGACATAATTTGCATGCACTCCATCAACTCTCTTGACGAACTGAACCATTAATTACCGCAGATTATAAGCCAATAACTAAAGTACAATAAATCCAGAAATTAAAAAAAATAAAAATCCGCTGGCAAGAAAGTGAAAACAACAACGACCACTACCTGTAGCATGATTTACTACAAGGATCCTCCAATATGCTGTACAAATTAGTGGTATTTTCATTTTTTTTACGGGGGATCAGACCGAAGTTCAGGCGATACAAAGCATTAATAATTGGTAATAAACGTTTACACTTATTTATTGACACTAAATCTATGTTTAGTGATCGTTAAGTGTGCCAAGGTTCGACAGGTTACAGTCCCGATATGCTACCATCCATGACGGTGAGGAGGCGAGGGAGTCATATACGTCGACCATTCGGTATTCCGGTTTCAACCACGGTCCGAAGATGGTTTATGAGGATGAGCTAAATTTATTACGTATAGGTGCAGGCAATTCTTTTTCATCAACTGTTACAGTTCAGGCAAAAACGGATGGTTTTATCGATAGAACGAAATTACAGAGATTCTTCACATGTTGTCCGCATTCATAATTTGCTTTTGGTATTGTTCTCTGTTTGGAAAATATGTTTCTTCTGCCGTCTCCCGTCGCCAAATATGTGAGACTTTCTTCATTAATCTGTAGTTACTGTTATAATAAAGTAACCACCATCATCGGCCTCCTTCTTGCTAAACTTTGATTTCGGAAGAAATGAATGAAAAGTGAAAGGAGAAACAACAACTCGGTACGACTTCGACCTGTAGCCGTTGTTAATTTCGGAAAAACCGTCAAAATTTTATTTCCTTATATGTTCGGCATTGATTTATTCAAGAAATCTTTACTGTGCAACCTGCACACCGGACTAAATTAAGGCCAACGCTTCTCGGTCTACTTTCGGTTTCTTCCTTACTAGTGATGCTATTGTCATTACGATAACTATCACGCAGGTAAGCTCTAGCAAAACCATCCAGGCTAGGTCAGTAAATCTGGCGAGGAGTGTATTTTGGCTGAAAAACCTCAACATTTTCCATGCCTTCGGGGTGAGTCAATACTTCATTACTCAAACTGGTACCACCCCCAAAGTACCACAACTATGGTTGGTGTGGCTTAAACTAGCCCATCATATATAATACCTTGGTTTAATAAAGTCTCGTCCTGGTCCGTGCCTCTAAATGTATTAATTTATTTAAACCAAGTAACAAGATCACTTTTTCAAGAGTGTGCATAATATTTGAGAAAAAAGTTCATCACAGAAAATACGTACAATTTATAATTTTATAGATTTCAGTTAAATTCTGCATGGTGCAGACATAATTTTGATCGAGGTTTCTTTTTGCATATAGTAGTCTGATATAACCGAAATTGTACGTGTACTGGAGATAATTACAGGAAATATTGGAATACCTGTTATAATTCAATAATTACAACCAATATTCAATAATCGAAGAACAGAAAATGTTCATTCTAGTCTAGTATATACCAAAACGTTGGTGTAACTATAAATTTGAAAAATTTCATTAAAAATATTTTATACATCATTCGAAACATAAGTCTATTTCAAATTGAAATTATTATGTGGTTTTAGGATATTTTACTTTCTACACAACCTTTCTCTACTTCCACCGAGAGATCCTTGGATCATGATGCATAACTCAGTTGGAGAGAGGCATGGGAAAAAATCTTAAAAGAAAAACTAACATTTCGCTAAAGATTTATTATCCTTTTCGTTATTTTGAACTTAATCGCATAGGTAAAATTTTCACGAAATTCCTAGAAAGTGAACGCACAAGAGTGAAACATACAAAAACAATGGAGAAAATCGGCCAAAACAGTAAGCCATTGTCAAATTATATTGTTTATGTAAATTTGTCAAGGAAGCCTTGGAGAGCTTAGAGAGAAGTGTAATAAAACTGCACGTAAATCACGAAAGCAAAAATAAACAAAAACGGCAGACAGAGAAGATAGAAGGCAAAAATGTTAACGTGCTGCCTAAAAAATAACAACAACATATGCAACTAGTAGCGGAAGCAGTTTTTCGCAACAACCTGTCGAAAGTAAGAGGAAGACCATTGTTTACAATGGATCCAAGGCTTACCTTTGGTTGTCGCTTTTACTTGAGCTTTTTACTGAGTAAAGATTTTGAGACCCTCCAGTATAATTTATAATTTATATTTTATGGACGAAATACATTCGTTTTTGGAAGTTTAATATGTTATATTTAGTAGTTTCATTAATACAGATTGAGAAGCTCATAATATATCTTCGGGAAGCCGGACCAGATGGAGAACCTCATTGTTGTTTTCAATAGATTCTGGAAAATTATCTCTTGGGAGGACTGCCTCTCTGAAATGCTATATTTTTGTGTAATGATCTTCATTTTATTCGTATTTTAAGCCTACTATGTATATTTTTCTCCACTCCGTCGTTAGATTTTCTATGTTTTTGTCCTTTACGGCCGTCTATAAAAAGTGTATCGATATATACCTCTTCTCGTTTGATCTTCGGCTCCTATACGTCTCTCTTTTTGATCATGCGCCGTTGATCTATATTTAGTGTCCGTTCTCTTCGTCCGTGATGATTCTCATCATTATTTTTATGTCCGGCGCATGAATCCTAGCCTAAGAGGGAATAAATGAAAACACATCGAACATAAAAGAGTTAAATGAGCAAGAAATTATTCACGGGCAAAATGAGTTTTGGCCGTGTTTAAGGTTGACGTCAGGGCTGGGAAAAAGCTGGGCGCTTACATTTTCCTTTCTTTTATTTCGGATGCTCTTGAAATTTTTCTTTTTCAGAAAACAAGATTAGTCGAAGAACTCATGGCAACAACAAAAACACTCACAGCACTACTAACAAGTTGCGAAGCAGCTCCAAATCTGGCCAAAATATATGATGCCGCACAAGACTGCAAAAAACTTAGTACGTCGTCGCCGAAGATCGCGTTCGGACGAGACTCCTGTGCGGTTATTGGTTCATGTCCAATGTCTGTCTGTACACATTTATTTGTTTTTCTCTCTGACTCTTCGTATATCTTGATGTTTGTCTCTGGATTATACTAAAGAAATCACGTTTGCGTTTTTACGAGTTTTCTACAAAGGAAACACTAGCTCTGTTGTTGCTGGTAAATTTATTGTTGTTAGTATATTTGCTTTTGTTACTTTCTATATCTCCTCAGGTATAGTTGTGGTAGTTGTTTTTGCTGCTAGTTGCTGAGGTTGTCGCTCGGTCTGAGGATTTGTTTGTCTCGTCATCGTCAGATCTGATGCAAGTTCGCCATACATGGTTCACGGTCGATGGTCCATAGCATATGTCGGTGCACGAGTTTTGCCAGCTGTTGCGACTGCTAATGCTGTTTCAATGAAATTGAAAACAAAATCTGTTTAGAATAACCTTTCCTTTGCTTGCAGTTATATGTATCGAGCATTGTCTTACATCTGATCAAATATTTCAAAAGATTCCTTAATTAATGTGTGATCCAGGAGTAGTTCACTACGCACGATAATAACGCCCATCCATCAGATCATCTATCCATCAGAGCCTCCCCATTAGATTATCCATCCATCCGTTCACCGCGATCTCATCAAGAGATCCCACTGAGACTCCCCCGGCACCAACTTCAAAAGTTAATTTATATTTTTTCGCTTCCTTAGCCGCGTGTGCTTCGCTTGATTCGTGGAGTTCAAGCTGTGACGAGGCGTCGGACAGCTGCAACAACAAATATTGCAATTGTGGACTCTTGAGGTCGCAGGGGTTGTCTATTAATTTAATTGGTTTTCAGTGGATACAGTGTGGTAATTACATCATAGCTATATATGGTAGGGTTAGAGATGATCTGAAGGAATTCGAAAGCATTGGTTTCCATGAAGAAGCAGAGAATTGAATTCTCCTATGAAAATGTTCAATTGTTTTAATAATGAAGATAGAGATTATATATCATAGTTCAATCGAAATTACTCTTTACAATTTATATTGAAAATATTTTCAAACTTTCCTTGCTTGCGATGGTATTGACAGTGTTGTGATCTGGTATGATACTTTCTTTCTCTATTCGAAGAAGAAACTTTCAATTTCATCCGACGTTTGGCGATGACAGCAATGTCTCCTCTGTCGTTGATGTCGTTGGTGGAGTCGGCTCTTTAGCATAACATCGTCCCGTGACTCTTCATGAGCTATTCGATTGATCCACGAACGTGGATATGGCAATGTTGCTGTAGCGTTCAAGCAACTTGATACCTGAGTGAAATCGTTGAAATCTTTCCTTCTCCTCTTCTATTTCTTCGTCTTCACGTGCTTCATCTTCATTATTTCCTACGTATCAATGCATCTTTCTTCCTGGTAGCTCTCTATTAGCTGTTTCTTCTGTTCTGATTGAAAAATTTTGAGTTGGGTATCTCGGAAAAGAGAATAAACTGAAAAAATAAATTAAAAATATTATAAATTTGACAAAACCCTGATTCAACAGTAATCAGGGTTTTGTCAAATTTATAATATTTTTAATTTATTTTCAATGGGTTTCAATTTACCTTCAATGGTCGAATTGTTGGATAAATGTTAATTCACACTTCTACCATGGCCTTTCCGTGAATACCGTGCGATCGATAACAAGTACAAGTGGGTAGAATACCAATGTTGATACTTGAAGTGTACTACTGTCAGAAACGGTTGGGAGTGATTTTAGAAACCTGGAAACCCCGGAATTGAGAAAGTCGGATAATCGAAAAAACTATCACATGTATATTTGTGAGTGATTTTTGCTTACTCCGAAGCTCGAGGTTCCTTTCCTCCTCGTCGGCGGTAGATGCAAATTGTTTGCGAAACTTTAGAGGATCCTGAGTTACAAATTACACCCATAACAGTTGAAATCAACATCATCGACACCTTTCTTGACCTTGGTCCCAATCTGGACCAGGCTCAAATTGAGAGGCTGATGCCAATAGAAATATCTTATCGAGAGTTACTTGAGAGTGTTTTTGTATTTGTGTTTTCGTTGCCGGATAAAATGTAAATAAGTACTTTGAGCTGTACAGTCATTGTACACGGAAAACAACTAAAACACACATCAGCAATAACAGCAAGAGGGCAAGTCTTGTCGATCATACGTACAATCGCAGAATTGAATGACAAGCAACTATTGCTGTTGCATTCGGGGATCCTACAATAGTATCTCGAAAACCCTCTTCCAGCTCTTCGAGTGCATGTAAGTAACATGGGGAAAAGGGGAACATTTGCATATTTTGTTTCCAAATTTTGAAACAACTGCCTGATTGCCTTTGAGGTAATTACATTGGGTACACATGTACATAAAGGTAATTATTTAAATTAAAAATAATAATTTATTATCAACATAAAACGTATGGTGAATTAATTAGTATTTTTCGATTTACTATTTACGAATGGACAAGTACTCAACAACGACATGTCCAGTAATAAAATCACAAACATATAACTACTTCAGTGTCTTCATCAGAAACAAATTGAGGCAATTCTAAACGGTATTTGCAGCTAATACCTTAAACTACTGAGGCGATAAAAAAACTGATAATAAAACTGATTAAACAGACAGATGCGGATTCAGAGGCTTCGATATTGAGCTTCGAAGAGGAAATTTCACGCATACTTGAACTTAAACATCATCTTCTACTATGATATAGGTCTTCAGAATGTAAATATATGAACACTAAAAGAAGAGATTCACACATAAAGCAAATTATTATATATAATATGAAAATGCAAAATAATTCAAAATGCTAAATTTAACCTACATTGAATTCTCCTATACAAAGAAATAATATTTTATGTTACGTATACGTCGTGGAATTATTAAAAAAATTAAACTAAATTTATCACACAATTATCTTTTAACCGTGGTAAGATTTATATGTCCGTAATAACTGCACAAATTCATCACTTTACTTTACTCATAATTAATTTCTGACATTCATTAAGTTCAATGGTTCAAAATGTAGGTCTCTCATGTGAATCTTGTTATTGCATTTTTCACAACATTGGCTAATGCATTTGATGCGAAGAAGAACTGGATAGGTATTATTGAATGTTTTCGTTATAAGACGTATCCATCATTGTTGGCTTATTGGTGGAAATTTATACCAAGATTTCATAATAATTCGTAGCATTTTCCTTACTCAGTTTCAATTAGTTGAGAAATCAAAACAATGAATCTTGTTGATTTTAAATTCCCCCCAGCCATCGTCTCTGAAGGCAACAAGCATCAACCTCCAACTGGAGAAAAGTCAGTCAATGCGCGAATTCCTAATTCACAGTGTCCTCTATCGGCAAGGAAGAGAGTCGGAAACCTCAATCGATTGATTAACCAGTAGTTCTTCGATGGATGATTTGTGTTTTTCACTAAATGATCACTTTCTGATCGTTCCGTTCACGTCCCTGTCTCGATGCGCTGATCGACGCTCATTTGGGGCCTGTTTATCTCGTCTACCAGGAACCCGTGTGGTTCTGCTACGTGAACCTCGTGATCGGAGAGGAAGGGCTGATGGTACCTGAAGCCTGAATCGGAGAAAAATTAAATAAATGACATTTATTTAAATACGAAAATAAGTTTCCCATATGAATACATGTTTTTAAGAAGAATTTGTACCTTTGGATAAATATTTTTTATCATCAAAACAGTGAATTTTATTGAAGCATTATGAAAAAATTTGGCGTGTTTTTGTGGAATTGGAGATATGTTTTTTGGAAATATTAATTCATAATATATTAATATTCTAAAGTTGTAGAAAAAGAAACAATCAGCAACAATTGTGTAAAAAAATAAATAAGTGCTAAGTGAGTGCTTGTCTTCCATAACTGCAATTGAGAGATTATTTGATCTACTTCCATGGATATTAATTAATTTATTTTTGGTGTCGAAAGGAGGAACGGTTTTGTAAGGTATATAATTATTGTCTATTTTGGTAACTACACTACAGACCTTACATTCTCGCAATTCATAGTTGGCACAAATGATAGTCTGACTTTTTTGTATTACATTTGCACCGCAATCAAACTTCGGCCGCCTACAGTAATCGCCAGCCTGGGAGACATTCGCAATTACACACTAACTCCGAAAATGCGCAGCCCCACTATTCAAGGCTAGAATAGCAGCTGCCCTAGCCTCTGGCATTCACGGGTCCGACTTTGGACGCCTTCTGTCCTGTGCTGTCAGTGCTGATTTTGTTACCGGATATCGCAGTTTAATTGCTCCAATCATAATGATTGGATAATCAATGGATTTTATACAGATTCAGCTTCATTCACATGCCGATAGCTGTTGTTTTTGGACCTGCAAATATTTTTGCTTCACACACTTGATGTTGGCCATGCTGATGTTGTTATTGCTACTTTTTGTGGGCAACTAATATGCCTACGATATCCGCAATATTGACACAGATTATTTTTCCGCTCGAACTCGACCTCCTTTCCCTATCACAACCTGAGTTTGGTAAAGTGTGACCTATCAAATGTTCCCAGACGTATTGTCCAACATGGGAGTACCATAGAATTGGATCCGTGAAAATACCTCCAAATACACAACGACAAGAATAACGACAGAATAATTTCTATGGCTCCAAGTCGCAGTAGACTTTTTTATTTGCATCTCAATGTGTGCACTTCGTAAATATGTATGTATGTTTGTGTAAATATTTCCAAATTAATTGACTTCTGCGTCGATGAGTTATGGCCATGTCTATTCGCTGGAACTGAACCTCATGACATTCGATTTCAACCCGAAGTCTACTACAGCAACTTGAACAATATCCATCGGTGATTATATGATAGACAGCCAGAGTGGTTAAACAATAATAATAGCACTGCAAACATAAGGAAATTATACAAGAATCTGATAAACCAAAGAGAAGACATGGAACATCGAGACAGACAGTCCGACAGGAAGACACATAGTCAGGATAAATATTTGAGCGTCTAGTAAGTCACGACAAGTGTGGCAGCCCTGTCCCGTGGGCCGGCGGAATGATAAGATGCGCGATTGCACAGAGATTTTCGGTCTGATCGAACACTTCTGGAGCCAGTGTGTGAACAAAAATTACTTCGGCTACAGCTACGACAACCGCGATTTATTATCACCAACTGTAATAATGGCGACCGACAACAAGAACAGATCCTTCCACGACTATCTGATTCTAGCATTTTTACATAAGCTAACACTGATCACGTGCATTTCTGTCGTTCGAGTTGATCATTAGTGTCTCCGACCAAGTACTAAACTGAAGACACTTATTACGAATGTGGGATAACGGACAATATTTTGGCAATCATCATGTTCGACACATGGACTCCGCCCACAGTGCAGGCGTTGCCAAAGACCGCGCCCGAAGGCGGTTTGACAAGCCCACGATTTATTGTTCTCATACATCAATAATGACGAGTCTAAGTCATCAACATTCATCGTCATGACCATAGTCGTCACCTTGCGATTGATGAGGGTCGCCAACCACAGGCTAAACTAGACACTATTGGCTCTTCCCATCCTTGATGACTCTCCTTCTTACAGCAAAAACTGAAAGCATTAATAAAAGAGCATTAAGTGTAGAAGTTGAAGAAACAATAAAGGATGATAAAGCAGGTGAAGTCTCCGCTTGCATTCTCCGCGATCCTTTTCCCTTGATTGATAAGTTTAATTAAAAGTGATCGCTATCGTTTTATACAAGGCCAAAATTATGTCAGATATTGCCATAATAATTGGTACTGATCTTAATTGAAATAACTAAGGCAGGTGAGAAGAAGGATGCTAATCATATTGCCATGAACCATTAACCTAGTTTATGGTAAAGATGACCATGCTGATTAATAAAGTAAAATATTCATTATAACAAATTCATGTTGATAGTTTCGTAATATCGAATAATCATTAGGGTCCTGGCAACGCCATTGCATCATAATGAACCGTAATCAATTTTACAATATTATTATATAATGTATGAGAAGTATTTTTCTCGGAAGTGTTGGCCGAACTATATTATTAGATAATCCGAGAATTGATGGCGATATAATTGAACTTTGGTCTCTCTTCTATTTATATTATTTCCCTTTTTATCTCTCCTCGTTGAGTAATCGTTGAAAAATCTCCATGATTTGCATCTCACATATTTATGTCATCACTATTCCCTAAGTACATGATTTCTCGAAGCAAATTTCAATAACTATGTTGTTAGCAATGTTGTTGGCATCTTAAACAAATACCACTCATTTAAAGTTTCGAATTTCTCCACGTTTATCTTTGCCAATTGTGCAGGCGAGGAGTTATGCAAGGTCATGAGACAGGTCATGAGACAGAAATTAAACATCCTTAGCTTCGATAAGGAAGATGCTGGAAACAGCAAGAATGACCATAACTACAGTAATAGCTTTGGAAACAGCAAGAATGAAAATAACTACTATATAATGACCATGAGAACCAAGCACAGGAGGTCATCACAAATGACACAAATAAATTTGATGCTCTAAGCCCCAAGCGAATATTTCTGAAGAAGTCTACGTGAAATAGAGTTTTAAGCATAGAGAAGGGATCTGAGAGAGGAAACGATCAAGAGGAACATGAACGTGCGTTCAGTTCATTATGCAAATGTGTCATTAGAATGTGTGTCCATAGACCTTCGATCCCAAATGGATTCGACACGGAAAACTACCTCAAGACTCCTCGTGCGTGAGAGAATTTTTATCATCTTCGTTAAATAATTTGACCCACATTTCCTATGAGAAACCATTTCCAATAATAGTGTCTTTCTAACTTGGATCTGTGATAATCGCTCGTACATGTATTCGGAGCCTACTTATCAGGGCAGAAGAACATAATATTTTAAATGGAAAACAGTAAATATTTAAGGTTTTTATAATTTCGATGAATTCTTCCCGAAAAATAGAATTTTGTACATTGTTAAAAAATTTTCACTTTCTTTTCGGAAAATATAATCTATCAAAGTGCCTTTTTATTTCTTTTTAGGAAAATTCCCCATTAATCAGAATTCATTCTAGAACACTATTTTGAATTTGGATTTTTTACACATTTATAAATGTGAGAGTTTTGTTTTGTATTTAAGATATGAATTAAAATATTTTACGAGAAATGAGGGATAGTATGAAATCTCTGATTTGTACGAAACATGATTGTGAAGAATACGTTTAAGTGTAATTAAATGGCATCACCGATTGAAATTTAGTAAAATGTTCACAAAATCTTGATTGGCTTCAGATTTCTCTACTCTTGCTTTTCCTTTTGTAGTTTACTGGCATGGTCCGGGTCAGCCAAAGCCCGGGCCGGGTCCGGGCCGGGAAATGCCCGAGTAATCGAGACCTCTGATTGCTACTATAGCGTATAGTATAATGCCATTACCACAACTCAAAATTCAAAATTGAAAATTTTTAAATTAAATATTAGAACAGATTTTTAATCGATCTTCAATTAAAATTGGTGTAAGTATCCTTACTGTAGTAAGTATCCTTACTGCCACGTGTGCAAGACAGAAGACTTTTTGGATGCTCCCCGCTGACTCATCACGTCGTATCCGTGTGCTCTGGATGACTAGCAATAATATCAACAATTGACTAGGCAAACTCTATATGCATAACTATTGTTGCGTAAATCCTTAAAAAAAACAACGAACGAAAAATATAATTTTTTGATATTTTTCCAGAAAGCCACAAACACACAAAGCTTACATGATCTCATTCATTGACAATCGTTCGAGATCCAAACGAGGTGTGGCCCAGATTTCGAATCGAGAACCGCGAAACACGGACTCAAGCTTCACAGTAGCAACAATTTATAGATTGCTATAAATACGATTACATAGTGAAATCTGTCGCAAGAACAAGCAAAATTTTTCAAATAAGATTTATGAACTTCCAGAGCCGCAAGAACAATAACAACAACAATTGCAATTCCTCGGAGCAATTGGAAATATCAATTTCCAGCGCCCTGCGGATATTATGGCTGCTCTTTTTGGTATTGTTTTCGGTGCTGCACTTTAATTCCACGAGAGTCAACACGAGTTCCAACACGAGTCAACAACCAAAGCCAAAAAATCCATGCCCATAAAGGTACTTGGGGAAAGGTGTCCTGAATGCTCGACAAATAATATGAAATA
Source organism: Coelopa pilipes (assembly GCA_947389925.1). Lineage (NCBI taxonomy): Eukaryota > Metazoa > Arthropoda > Insecta > Diptera > Coelopidae > Coelopa > Coelopa pilipes. The sequence continues at coordinate 27,536,037 of OX376699.1, read as the reverse complement.
TATACGCAAATGACTTTTACCAAAAATATATCCAAATAATTTCATTTGCATTCCCATCGACTTCTGCGTCGGCTTTGACATTGCCCATTCAAAGATTTGTCAACAGATGCTCGGACATGTTCATGTGAAATGTTTGCGATTAGAGAAAAACGCTGTTTTGACAGCTCCTCCTCTAGCACCGCGTCCTTGCGGATATCATCGTGTTTGGCTTCGGTCGTCAGCGATCGACTGAAAGAGGCGTCACATTTTTTCACAACCAGTTTCCACGCCACGTTCGTAGGAACCAAACCTGGCTGGACATCGACGTCGTTTCGTGGGTTACTCAGTCAGTGGGCCGTTGACTTCGACTTTGGAGGTAAAAAAATCGTCAGTCAATCTACAGGCCTGTTCCATTAGTCAAGACGACAGGTCCCTTGATAAGACATGGATAAACCTAGTTGGAGTATTTATATTGCTGTGGTTGTGTTTGCTTCCATGGAGTCGATTTGAGTCAATGTAAATCTAGTATACAATAGAGTAATATTGTTAAGTGGAGAGTGAAAATTAGAAGAAAAAGTGAAATCAATTATGATAAGAGAAATTTCAACTTTTTAAAAATTTTGTTCATGAGTTTTTTGCAAATAGGTAACTATATGTTTACTTGCTGTAGTTTACGTTGGAATGTTGTCCTGTAAATTATCTAGAATTATAAAAAAGACAGAGATGTTACTAGTAATTTCGACTTCATTCGTGTTTGCTGATAATCATTGGAGCAGAGAAGAGCAGTGGGTCGCAGGAAGGCGAGTAAAAGAAAATTAAATGAAAATGGTTGAAGAAAGAAACAAGACGAGAAGGAGGTCTCGCAAGAAGACAGGTGGCCATTTCACAGAAAATCCCTAACGAACTTCAAAGGAGTGCCACAATCGGAAGAGAGAGAGGGGACAAAACAGAATATTATTATAATTATTTTACACTTTCGATTTCTACTTCCATATCGCCTTCATTTACTTGATCATATTTGAAAAGGCACCGAATTCATCGCACAAAGGAAACTCGAAATCGCGACGATTTCATTTTTACCACAACTCCAAAAAATTAATAAAGGAAAAAGAAAGGAAAATGTATTTCGTCTACCAAAAGAGGACAAATCATACGAAATGGTGAGTATATATTTGGAGGATCCCTGAGTTCGCCAAAGTTCAAAGCATTTGGGGAATCTAGTAAAACTAGACGACGTCCAACGTGCGCAGAGCCGGAACGTGAGGAAAAACTCCCTTTTCGGCCAACAAACCATTACCCGGAAAGTGGGTTACTGGCGCCTATTTAGGATTCCCGATCGTGTCACGTGATGCTTATCTCGCCGACAACGACGGCCACGACGTGGATTCCGTGCCTTGTGAACCCCAAGGCGAAAATGTTGTCTAATGGATTCGGGGACTTGAAGGGCTGGAAGGCCATGAGTTGCAGCTGCTCTCGACGAACATTTCGCGGTGGGTGTGGAGGATTGGTCGGTTAGTGGAGAGAAGGAAGAAGGAGGAAACATTTGCAACCAAAGAAAGGGTTCAAAACTCGAAATCGATGGCGACGGCTGTGAGTCAGAGGGTCGGCTGTAATCGTGTATTGTGGCCTGCTGTTTCGTCGCATAGAAATAACGAACAATGACAATGTTTTTGTTCTTTTGTAATTATTTCGGTTTGTCGAGCTTGTTTCGTACACAGAATGTACACAATCACTACAAAAACCACAAACATTGTTGCCGATTGTCACTTTGTATACAAAATGTAACAATAACAATGTAATAACATTAAAAGCTACTCCAAAGTAGTCACGAGTTCAAATAAAACGCTCCGATTCTCGCAATTTGATTAATAAAGTGAGCGATTCTGTTTTCTTGAAATATTTCCGACAAAAGTTTGGTCCGAGTTTGGTTTTAAATAGACTGATTATATTAAATATGATTAAGGAACATCATTTTATTATTTTTTAAATATTTTTACAACTTTGCACACTAATTATTATTTTATAATATATTTTCATTATAGTAAAATATTGCTTATTATACTTATTGATACTTGGTTTTATATGTTAATGATTTTTAAATACCAAATTTTAATAAAAATGTTGTGAATCACATTTTTATAAATTTCACTTTTAAAAATTTCCTTTCTTTTTGATTGACTTACTCCAACGAACTGTATATAATGTGAAATTACTAATGTGAAGTACTCAAAATAGTATATGCTTCCATTTACTAACATTATCTTCGATCATGAACTTCGCCAAGTTTAACATTAAAATTTCATTTTAATCTTCCGTCCTGTCACAAGATGTCAGCAAATAAATTATTTTCCTTGCCAGTCGATTATGCAATGTTTACGGAGTGACAAAAGCTGTCAACTTCGCTAAGTCTTTCTAACTCTATGCAACTCTTACCGCTGTCTGTCCCTCAAACTGCATCACGCCGAAGACTTTCATTGTTAACTGAAAGTTATTAGAGAATTGGTTACTCTCACTCTCTTTCTGTCTGGAAATTTGTCTTTCTCCTTTCTTTGTCAAATTCCTGTCTTGTCTACTTTTCAGTGTCACATAAAGATTGTTTTGAATTTTCATTCAGTTTGGACAACTTAATTTAGATTATCTGATGAGTGGCCTCTGGGATGTTGGTTCATTACATTGGTGAGCATTGGTGACAGTTCTTCAGGTAGGCAGGTACTAAAATTTACTGAGTCGTTATCAATCTCCGTGATCATTCATGTTCCGTCATTCATTACCATATTATAAATACATACTCCTATCAATGTATTTCATATCATTTATATAATCAATGTTCGACAAATTGGAACGATTATATAAATATTCATATATATATTTGAGGCGTATATGTTATATATTTGAGGCGTATTTATTAAGAATATATTTGTATCATTGACATTGTTTAATTAATAAACCAGTCTTATGCACCTTTGCTGCAAGTTGTGGGTCGCGGAGAACCGATATTAATTATTCGTAATAAATTGTTATCTCTGAACATCAGCGGACATGTAATTAGCCCATATTTGCATAATGATATCACTACTCCGTTCGTAGGTTTACGCCCCGATTGATTGAACGACATGAGCCGGTCGCCAGTCGCAGTGGTTCCGAAAAATACCAATATCACCGATGAAGACGCATCGTAATGATGAATATGGGTAATTAGCTAAAAATGAGTTCAGTTTTTCATAAGCTTCATTCTTTCTTTGCAGCAAGTCAATTGAAAGAGTAATGGAACGATCAAAGAGTGAAGAAGAACTGTCACAATCTCAATCTCTCCGATGGAGCAACAGGTTCGTTGAAAACAGACTTCCTAGAAATAATTCTAGTATTTAAGATCTCATTAGAACTGGACGATGGAATTATATAAAGTCATAAGAATTTCTGAGGATAGATCAGGCAAATCCGATCAACAGCAACTTATTAACGAATATCGACAGATACAGCTCCTACATACGTTCTCGATTGGTAATCGAAATTGTAAGATCTGCTAACCTGATATCGCAAACACCGGCATAAGCTGTAATATTGCTTCCTCCATTAACAAGAGCACTGCCGGTACTCATGTTCAAACGTTTACAAACACGTTCATGAACATAAAACTTCATTAGGAAAACTTGGATAACAATTAAATTACGAACAATAACTATAAATAATTTGTTTAGTGTGGTCGTTGTCATCGTATAATTTTTATTGTTGTGGTTAATGTTTCGCTTCGTTACAACTCTGATCATGGTTTGATGCCTCGATGAATGGCTGCAACTGAGGACCTAATGATGATTTCACACAGTGGACATTTAATGGACAGGCGGAGATAAGCAAGACAAAATTTACGTATGATTGGACAAATTTACAACAGGCTGTTCAGATGGAAAAATGATTGATCATTTGAGGGATAGTATTTCTTATCGTAGGCCAATAAATTAAGGGTTTGGTAAAGAAAATCCGTCGGAGCGCCACACAAGCCAAGCGCCTGAATAAATGAAAAAGGGACACCAGATTGATGGTTGGAAAGACGGAAGGACAGGTAGTAGAGGAGGTGGCTCCCGATTTATGGTCTGTTAACGAATTCTATGCGACAATTGGAGGCTTCCTGTCAGGTTTATAAGCATTTCGCGCCACACAGGAAGATGGCGTCACATAGATATGGATGCGAAAGCCATATTGACAGAGTCTCAATGTCTGTAGGTCGTTGCTTTTTATTTCCCATTTTTCTTCACAAATCCCGTTCGCTCTCAAAGGTTGTCTAACCGCGCCATCCCTTGAATCGTGGACCCTTCTCCTAGGCTGTCGAATTATCTGTTTCTCCATATATCTGCTTCTCTGTCTATCTATTTGTCTCTTTCTAACCATTACGTAATTGTGTCAATGTTTTCATTTCCGCTCATTATTATTTATTACCGTCTTTTTATTATTGACTTTTCTTTGTCGGCGAAACCCCTTCCTGTTTTTTTCTGGTCTTCCTATAGTTGATATTTTATAATGTTTATTGACCTGGTGATATTGCATAATTGAGTGCGAATCGAATGAATTTCAAATCGGCAACATTTCGTTTTCGTTGGCATCGTAGCACAATCGATTCACATCTTCATCACTTTCTCTCTCTGCACCACGCCATCCCTCTGTACCAACGACTCTATATTGTTCCTTGTGGAAAACGATGTGTACCGACACCAGGTTGCTGATATACAGATTTTGATAGGAGAAATTCTTCATCCACTTTTCGCGGTCAATTTTGTTGCCATCAATGTTGATGCTATATGAAACAAATTTGAATGTTTTTATGAGGACGGACTTTGGAAAGATGTGAAAAATTAAAATTTGAGCTTTTTCTTAATACTTTCAAACTCTCTTAGAAATACGCGCAAATTGTTAAAATCCTCATCGCAAATGGCAACATTTTCATCCTTTGGTTCCCATCATTTTCACCATTTTCACCATTAACAAATTTATGATTCATTGATTGGCGCTAATTTAGAGCCTAGAGCGCCGCCCAATCCTAGTAGCACTTAATGAGTTTTTGCACTTCATTCCTCCATGCTATTGATTAACTATACGTTATGATCAGTGGCATCATCGACCGATTGTGCCACCGATCGATAGAAGCACCTGCGTTCATTCAGTAATTTTTAACCTTGCAATGGGCGGTGGTAACAGAAGCTGCAACGGTAGAGACAGAGACTGTACCTACCACGTTCCCACCTAGGTTCGGCTCGCATCTCTTGGTTCGATTCACTGTGGACTAGGGAATTCCTTCTCAAAGAAAAAGAACAGGAGCGCTTGAAAAATCATGAACATCGATTTAGGTCTTCTTGTGTAGGAAGTTCCTAGAGATTCACTTTGAATCTCGTTCACACCTTAATAATGTTTCACGTTATCTTCCTTTTCACTGTCTCACTCAAGGTGATTCTCCTTTCCTCTTCTCCATAACCCAGCTTTAAATTGGTCGGCAACGTAATCGCCATGGGCAGCAAGTTGTTGACATCATTCCAAGACTAGACCAGACTGGTCAGAGAGTGCGCCGATATAAGCTGAATCCATTTATTTCAATTGGCTACAACGATGTAGACGATGACACACGTCGATGTCTAAAATGACGATGATTGCATTGCCCGTATCCACTTTTTCAAATCGAGATTCTTCGATCTTGAATACATGAATGAATATTTCAACGAAAGAATGGATGAAAAAACACCAATGAAAGTTCCAAAAAACTACAAATCAATTGAATGAATTTATTCGTAGAAAGCTTAATAAACCTACTAGAAATGAAAAATCGATAATAATGTATTAAATGCTTTACATTTATTAATTTCAGACCGCATTTCTAAATTAATAAAATTAATTAAAAAATATAATTAATAAAATACAAAACGTAAAATAGATCGAAAGTTTAAAAAATGAAATAAAATATATACACAATTAACAGCAATACCACAATAGAAGATCTCAACATAAAATTGAGGGAGAACGATAAAAGTGAAACGTCTTTTATCGTCTACTCTCCTCTGATCATCGTGTCCCAGTGAAATCTGGTTTATATGAGACACTCACAATTTATGAATATATCCAGCCGAACTACAGAAAGGATCATCCTTATTTGCATATTTTAATTTATTATCACTTTCTAGGCAGACCAAGAAAAAGAAACACAAACAACAACATGTGATTCCCACTACAACTACAGTATTTCTCAATCAAAATGTATGTGAAATTACCATCACCGACATCAAGATTATTTTTCAATAGTAACAAGAGGCAGGCCGAAGCTAATGAAACAAGAAGGGATCATCTATCAGTATCGTCGATTCCCAAAAGTTTAATTGAATATGAGTTTCAGCTAATTCGGTGCGGATAATCGGAACAGCGTAACTAATTCTTTGGATCAGACAGCAAGGAACGACGGATTGGAGATGCGTTCACAGATAAAATAATTCTTGTAAAAAGACATGCTGAATCGAATACCATGGTCCAGAGTAATCATAATTTCTAGTAACTTTTTCTGAAATTCAACTATAGTTGAATTGAAAAACTTTTCGAACGCGCATTCATTTAGCTGCTGTCATTCGTTGTTGTTAGAAGAGCTTCATCAACACTACTGGTTTGGCCAGTCAGAAGCTGTCATTAATTGCAACCGTGTCCAACGGTTTTTAATTAAGTTTATTGCATCGTAGCTGCCCCATGACATTGTTAGACGCATGCGCTTGCGCGACTGACAGGTTTTACAAAACGTTTTCTTTGCACACACTGGTCTCACTCACTCACTAATTGCCTGTCTAGCTGTTCTGGCTTTCATTGATTTTAAAACTGTATTTGCTCGTCTAAGATTTTAACGACTTAATTCGAATCTCTCCTCTCCATCCATCATATGTCATGGTATCCACCCCATTCATGTGTCTGTTCACATCTTACATTCTATCTGTTAATTTTTCTATTCATCTGTTTACTAATCAATATGTTCTGATGCTCTAGTATCATCCGTCTACGGCTCAATCCATGGACAAGGCTACCATAGTAGCGTATTAAGTGTGGGGCGGTTGCCGAATAGAAGACCGCTGACTACTCGACCTTTCCCTATCACCAAACATTTATTATTTTAGGATAAATATTTAGGAAAAAATTATTTTAGGATTTGATTTGATTTAAAGGAAAGGTGAGGAGTGGTGATTAGTATAACAGTCCTGACACTAACCGAAACTGTAATAATTAGAACATTGTATACATGTCAATCCGAATAAATCTTGGCTTATGCGAGTAATTGGTATTGGTTAAAAAGGCATTAATAATGTATCCATTTTGTCATTGATCTAATGATCACGTATTCAAAATAAATTCTACAGACAATTTTTAATAATTTATATTTCTCAATACCGAGTTTCAGTTGCAATTTTCTATTTGGAACTTATCTGATTATTAATCTATTACGGTTCATAACATTTATTTAACCACAATCTGTATCTTCGGTTCATTCCAGTTCACTTCCCTGCGTTGGAACCACATCGTTCGATACGGACGATAGATACGTATGTGTTAATTACCGTTGAATACAAATCATGATAAATCAATAGATGTATTTTTATGTATGTATTTTTATCACTTACACGACGGCAGTAGTTGACAACGGAATTTTCTTGGCCTGAAACGGCAACTCATCAAGTGCCGTTGAGTCGCAGAGCCATTCATAATGTTGCATGCAATTTGCATATGTAGCAACAACTATTGCTTCAAACCCAAAGGCAACAACAACAAATATCTTCTGCTTGAATTCGATCGCCTTCGATCGTCAATTTGCCTTTGATTTATATACTTGATATATTTGTTATTTGTGCTGCTGCTGCCGGCTAGCAATAATAATCTATGTTGGTTGTTTGGATTTCAATTCAATTTGCGAATGCATTAAAATCACTTGTTTCGGTTTCGATTCCATGTCTCTGAGAAGCTTAGCCGCGGTGTGGGTCATCGTGGTCGTGGTTTATTAGCAGGTTCCGGAAAATTATCTCTCGGGATATCTGTACGCCTGAAACCAGTTCATTTTTCTTCCTGTTGGACTCTTTTCTATTTTTCTCCCTTCATATATGATTTTCTATCTGTTTTATGATTAGTTCGTCACTCCTCCAGTAGGGGATCATTAGGCGTTTACGATTGCTTATAAAAATTTTTAGTGCCATGTCAGTCTCCGCTTACTTTCAACTGACCGGTGTCAGTGCAGCCACCGCTCGTGTCATGGCAGGTGGAGGTTGATCGGCGCTGTTGATCTTAGCCATTAAACAAAGCAAGAAAGGAAAGATTTGCGGATCAAACAAATCTAAGACCAGAAAGGGAGCGAGAAACAAAGTATGTACGGATGAAATATAATTTCTCAATATTTGACATCGATGAAAATAAAAACGCCCATAATATCACATGGGAAATAATGCTAAACAACATTTTTGTAGAACTAATTATTTATCATCCTAAAAATTCCTTGACTTTTAATTTTTATGATACTTTTTCCATCGTTGTTTGAATTTCTTCGATGGCTTTGCAAACGCATCCTACGTTTTTACTTTCGAATGCTCTTGAAATACAAACACTTTACTAACAAGTCGCCAAGCAGCTCCAAATTTGGCAAAAATGTGTGAAGGTGCCGCCACAAGTCGGCATAAAAAAGCCTGGTGCGTCGTCGGTGGAGATGGCGATCGGACGAGACTCCTGTGCGGTTGTTGGTATCGGTCCATGACCACTGCCTGTCTGTATAGTGGCATATACATTTGTCTGTCTTTCTGTCTGTCTTTTATCTCTGTGATTTGTGGAAGAAATCGCAATTTTTCGGCATTTTTACGAATTTGCTATCGACGAAACGGTAGCTTTTATTTTTTGTTGCTACTCTTCTTGTTTTCAGTGATTTTGTTTGTGTTATTGCGCCTTTGCGCCTTGTCTGTGTAGTTGTTTTTGCTGCGACTCTTTAAGGTTGTCGCTGGCAGTGATTAGTGGTTTGTCTCGTAATCATCCTCATCAGATCAGATACAAGCTCACAATCCTCGGATCACGGACTGTTGCTACTGCTGATGCTACTTCAACGAAAGTGCATTCCAAATTAGATTTATTATTTCACTAGCTTTTCAATAGAACTAAATTGGACAACTACAACAGTTGTAAATACCCTTACAATAAGGAATTACAGGATAAACAACACAGATGGCTACGACATCTGGAGAACAATTGATCTCAAAGACATCGTTGTTGTACAACAGGTTCTTATTGATATTGTTATAAATATTATTATAATTTTTTTTGAGTTTTTTTCTATTGTCAGAATTAATAAATAAACGACTAGTAGTCGGTGTAGCTTTTGTTGCATCCATTGGCGTTCCATTAAATATCGTTTGAAGTTCTGTACCTAGTTAAAGTTCGCCATCTTTTCCACCTTTACACATTCTGTTCATCAGACTCGACCTGGCCGAAAGAAAACCATAAACATATTATCCCTTTGTCAATGAGACGCCCATGTTGTTACAAGGGAAGCAGAGTCCAGATTGCTTGACTGATCAGATCCGCCTTCGTTAGTCTCGTGGCCATGGTAGTCGATAAATGCGCAATTAGCGCTATAGCGACCCACACAACGGTGGCAAAAATAAATTGAATAATTGCCTGAAAATCAAGACAGAAAGACAATAAAGCAGAGAAACAAAAAATAAAACAAAATCTGCAACAACAACTGGAAGCACCTCTTACAGACGGATGCTGGCGCCTTCTGAAAAGTGTTAGATATGGTCTTTGAGTTTCCACACCCAGAAAGCTCTTTGTTGTTATTGTTGCAGTCTTGTTGCTTGATATCCATTGTCTTACGGAAGCCAGAAGCCATTAAAAATTACAAGCGATCAAATCAGAATAATAACAAGTAAAAACAAAGAAATGAAATCACAGAAAATAAATGATCCAGGCGCCACTTTGTTGCTATTGTAGTTGGCAGTGCTCTTGTTGTCAATGTTTTACATGCAATCAGGCAAACACCCACATCATTATCGATCATATCACAAACCCACCAAAAACACAGACTTGGTAAAAGCGTCTTGACCGACAACTTGAGGACTTCATTATCGGTTATGTGAGAGTGACAGAGAGAGAAGAGAGAGTACTAAGAGTGAAAGGAATGTAACCACAAAGTAAACGTTTGAGCCACAGTAAGCCGAGCGGATTGGAATATCACTGAATTCTCGGCGACGACATGTGAGAGAATACTCTGATGATGGACCCTATGGCCAGTACCAACAGTACTAACCGAGCTTAGGCTTCTGTTTCCATGCATAATCGTCCCATGGTCCCTCCCACATTAGACCATCCATACGTGATCTCATCAAGAGCACCCACTGAGCTCTTCCGCCACCCCCTTCAAAAGTTAATTTATTATTTTTTTCGCTTCCATAACCGTGTGCGCATCGCTTGATCCAAGGAGTCCAATTGTGACGTGTAGGCGCCACTCTTTTCTTCCTGAGACATCTGACGGTCTAGTGTCGGACAGCTGAAACTGCATTGGTGCATTTGTATACTCCTTGATATAGCATAGGTCTATTAATATACGTGATCTCAAGTCGACACCATGTCGTAATTACAACAGAGCTGCAGGAGGTACTTCTGGAGATGGCCGATAGGAATTTGGTAGACAATAGTTAGCTAGAGGGAGTACAGAGTTTAATTTTCAAAATTTATATGGCTTGGTATAGAGATTATAGAGACAGATTATGATTATGATTATAGAGACAGAGATTTGATTTCTAAATCTGCATATATCTCTCGTTTCGGGTTTCTTCGCCAATGCTGAATAGTATAAAACTTAAAGTGTATATGGATGAATCTCGGCTTTAGCTTAGGAAGACCTCCAAATCAGGAACTCAAAGAAATTTGAGGTTCAGGAGTCTCGTTATGGGCATTAAAACACACATGTTATTGATAAAAATGACCTTAATTCAATGCTCTCCAAGATATCAGAATGTTAATTGATCCTTTTACCGTTGCCTAATCTTATATTTACTGTTTATCAAAATTTATTCAATGACAATGAGAATAATTTATGATACTTGTATATTAAACTTTCGGCTTTGTAGTTTTATTTATTATTTATTTTAGATGAAATTAAAAATGAAATTTCTTAATGTCTGGTTCATTCAAATATATTCGCTTACTTAATTTTCTTCATAATTAGTTATATTACATTATATTTCATTCCGTTTTATGAATTAATATAATATTAATTCTACTAAACTCTATAATAGAATCAATATTCACTTACTGCATCAATAAATGTGCAATTCAGATGTAATAGTTCTCCATTGGAATTTTATATAATGTCCTGCAACCTCAAACCATTCATATCAATTGCAAAATGGAACTCGAATTGCTCGATCGCATCATTGATTGTTTCTCTTTCAATATCTTATTTTTCTTGTTTTCTATATAGTTGCTATCTTAGTTGTTGTTGCCGATGTTGAAGTAATTCTAAATGTAATCGCTGATGATTACCATCACCTGAGAAATTCTATTCTCATATATTTCGAAACAATTTGTCGTCGAGGTCCACCGGTTGACGATGGATGGTTTTCCAAGAGATCGATGGACATGTGACTCATGTGATTAGTGTCAACCACATTTTTGACATCTAGTCGTTATTTGCTGTTCGATCGATCGATCTTCTCCCTTCTGTGCTGTTGATTCGCACTATCTTGCTAATCATTCAATTTAGTCCCGCGATGCATCCCAGGTTACCTTCAAATGACAACCGCTGAGCAAATCTCAAATCAAACCAAATCCCAATTATTATGTTTAACTAAATTGGATTTAATATATAGAAAAACGTAAATAAAAACAACAGTTTTGGGATACATGCAAAAATAAACAAAAGATAAAAACAAAGTTCAAAAAACACCTAAATTCAACTCGATCAAAGTTATTGATTTCAAAATAATAACAAAAAAATATTGACGGCTTTAAGAAATAATATATAACAACATCAAAAATATGAAGTAAAAACTGTCGACTAACTGTATCCGTATTCCGAGAGCCCGTAATCAAGGACTGTGCGATTTCGGCGACCGATGGGGCGATCGACATCAAAGTAAATTACGATCAACGTGAGTCGGTAACGCCGCCACTCAGCACAAACGAGAGAGTCATGGAACAAGCGATTCATAAAATTGCAACGAATTAAATTGAAGCGCAGTTTTCATTGAATTCAGGAAACATTTCGCCGACGGATAAAAACATTTGATACCTCGTCATGTGAATCGACTGACAATCCGAGGATTTTGAGGTGAGGTATGACTAGATAGGGTCTTGCTGGGGATGGTAGTATCTACCATTATTTACGAACATCCTGAGGGCGTTGATTTTATTTCATTTTGCGGTGAGATCGCGTTACAAGAGAAGCAAATAATTGTGTTCACAAACTTTAAACGAATTACAGCAATGAATAATAGAGAGAATGAAGAGAGGTAATTGTTTCCGGGGTGAGATGGAATTTGGAGGGTCGTCGTCGTAACTGACATCATGAATGTGAAATGGGAATATTGATTGATAATACTAGGATTTTCACAAGGATTTTTAAAATATCAAAGTCTGTCAGACCAAAAAATTGCACTTTCTAGAGGGATCCGCTTACTGTTCTTGGTGCGGACTTTGTCTCTGATCTTCGATTTACGATATACTTCGTATGATTTGCATTTTTCACATTGCAGTTGCTAACAGCTGCAGGAGTTCAACTGACTGATTTATACTTGCTGCAAAGCAGCTCGTGGTTTCATTCCGTCTCGTGGGCGGTGGCTGAGAAAGGATTGCGGAACCATAGAGAACCATGAGTTGGATAAATCACTCCCATAACAAGTGACGTCAACATCGTCGACACCTCCTTGACCTTGGTCCCAATCTGAACATTTTCTTGAGAGTCACTTCAGCATGTTTCTCTAGTTGTGTTTCCATTGTTGGTCCATATGTAAATAAGTAATTACCGCTAAAGGACCATTTCTGAAGTAAAACAAGACATGTAAATAAACAACTTCAGGTGAAGTATCGACGATGACACGTGCAATCGCAGAATCCAATGCCGGGTAATTGTTGTAGCTGCACTCGGGATTCAGTGGCGTAGTAGCTCGAGACACCCTCTTGTCATGCAGTAAGCAACATGGTGGAACGCAGAGAAGGGAACATGTACATACGAAAGTGTTCCAAATTTTTATATATTATTAGTATTATTATTATTAGTATTACAGTATTAAAATTAAAAATTATTATTAATATACATCTTATGATGATAATGTGTTAATTAGTATTTGTAGATATTTAAGAGTATTGAATCTATATATTTATTATTCATGTTTCGATTGACAATTCTGTCAATTTAAAAAAAAGATAAAAGAACTATATTTAAACTATGAAATCTATGAAATTATTCATATTTTTTTACTCCTAAGGAAACGATTAAGATGAGATTGTTATAATTCATTAATTTGTTGTTACGAAAATAAAAATTCATGGTGACATGATGATGACACTGAGTTTGTGTCTTAAGTCTTTTGTTTCCACGATGGCAGTTGCTGCAACTCGTTGTCGGGAAAATAATTACTTTCGTTGATGGCGACGATTATGAAACAGTCAGAGCTGACAACGGCTTTCATAACCCTCATAAGTAGCACCTCGCTGACATCAACGTCCTCTGTCTGCCCCTTCCCTACACCTACCGGTCACCAGATGCATGCGCTAGAAATCCAAATGCATGCTGAAGACTGAAAGTGGACTCTGGATCAAAGCTAAAGCTGCATTGGAGTCGGGGTCGCCGGTGTCATCGATGACAGCTTAATTTGGATAACGAGCGAGGCCGTATGACGTCGGGTTTTCATCTCATGAGGCTCATCCGACTACATTACATAACTATAATGGAGAATTCATCCAACCAATAAGTTCTCAGAGAAACTGACCTTCGTCCCTATTCAGTTATCAAGGGATTTACGATATTACGTAAAGATAAGGGCCTCAAAACTATTACAGCATTTAAACTGAACTCATATATATCTGCATATATTGGTTCTGACAATTTAGTTCAAGGCCTAATAACGAAATTGGACACGAAACGAAATGGGGCATTTTTTTAATTCTATCCATTTCCTCTCCTCAGTCATCCTATTTTGACACCTATACTCAGAAACCGAAGAGATTTGGATTACAATGAAGAAACTTTGGGATGAACGTAGTTGTCTAATCGACTTCTGAAGCCAGAATAGCTTTTTGCACGGCAACATGTTTTTCCTCACTGAATGCTCTGTATTTATAGATAAATAACTACTCTCCATTTCATTATTAATTTTTATTAATTTAATGGTCTATCTCTAATTTCCACACTTCTGAGATGATCCAAAACAAGTGTCTATGTAAAAATATCAAAAAGGGAATACTCTCCGTAAAACTGGTCTAAAGACTACATCATTTCAGATATCAGACTGTCTCTAGAAATGTTAAGCTATTGTTGGATTTTTCTCCTCTTCTGTTTATGCTCAGCAGTGTCTGCATCCATCCAGTGTCTCCTCCATCTCTGCTACCATTTGAGACCTCTAGTTGAGTCTGCAGCCGATGCTTTTGGGACAGAGAGAGCATCATCGTCGTCGCTATCGTCGCTGCTGTTGCACTGACTGCGGCCTAAACAGAACTTGCATTTCTGCTGCCGTCGTCCATTTCGTTCGCTCGGTTGCTTATTCGAACGTCTGCTGCCAACGGTCTCGGACGCCTCTCGGCATCGCACAGTTTTTGTTGTTGTGCACTACTGTTGTGCAATACATCAAAGGTTCATCAAAGTTTGAGGAGATAAATTCAAATAGTGAAGTACCTGTGACGTATGAAGAGATTACAAGATATACAATTAGTGCCGTTAAGAAATTTTTTTTAAATAATTATTAAATTTTTTATATGTATACAATAATATAAGAAAATTTTGTGCTTCTGGAATAATATTCCTTGCTAATCAAAAATGTGAATTTTAATGAAGATTAAAGAATTAATATCAGGGATTAAAAATCTAAATATTTTTGTTTGATATATTAAAAAGTGAGTTGTTAAATTAAATTTAATTAAATTAAATTCCGTTCTTTTTAAACACTAAGTTCTCTCTCAAATGTAAAATTTTGGTAAATAATGAACTTAATATTTTTGTCAGATTTTTGAAATTTCTAAATTTAATTTCATCCAATACTTGGCACATTCTTTCGATTCCTTCTCATATGGTGGACTTACAACAGAAATCTTTTCACTAATCTTTTGCGATTTCATCTGCCGAAATTCATCGTTGAATTGTTTGTATTCCAATCAATTTGCTTGTTGCCTATTAATTTAATGCTTTGATTTTTCGCAACGATGATCTCGAGTTCCTCAAGTGCTCGACTTGTTTACTTCTTGTTGATGATTTGTTGAATTTTAATTGTGATGAATTGGTTGTTCGTTGACAGTTTGTAGTCGTTCGTTGACTCTTGTGGAGCCTTAAGATTTTGATGATCGTCGTTGCGATCACTTATATTATGGTGTGAAGGTCGTTCGTTCGTTAGTTTCCCGTTGCGATTGCGATTGAAAATGCACAACATGTATCATCGGGCCTTCAATGGAGCAACTAACTCTATCGAGGGATTTTGAGATTCCTTATTTGCTACACAAATAAAATTAAACAAAAATGAAATCAGAAAAGTTCTTTGATATATGTAAATGTACGGCATACTTTGTGAAAATCAACTTCAACTACTGGTACTACCGACGTCCACACCGTGCACGTCCACCATCATTTTTCCACCCACCCATGACGATAAATAGCGAACACTTTCGGCACGCGATCGGTCGTTTAATTAAAGTATAAATTTTCACTCGACTGGCTACCTTTTGCATTACGATGCAATGCAAGCCAAGTCAAGTGTCGAAAATAAAAACAATACATTCGAGACACCATCGAATCGTTTATGCGGCGGGGTCATTTGAGAGAGGAGGTGGTAATGCGTTATAGACTGTTAACCAAGTGAAACTCCGATTTGATGCTGTTAAGTTTTTCGTATAACATAATAGTATAAATCGCACACCACAACAATCTGAACGATCGAACTGCAGTACTTCACAGCACAGTTGTCCGTGTTGGTGTAGTTCTATTTTTTACGACATCTGCAACATTCTATGGAACTGTTGTTATCACCAAACACCATTAGGCTGGTTTATCAGCCCCAGTGTGATAGATGGAAGATATGCAATCTAGGTGGAATGCTAATGATGAAAAAACTGTAAAACCAAATAATAACTTAAGCTGGTGGGAAATTTGCACTTAATGACTTTACGAATTTCTGTCCATCTGTCCATACGTTTGTCTAAACGAGACACAAAAGCTGAGCGTCCAAATGGGTCAGGGACCTCATTAAGACGCCGCCGAGAGGCTGCTGTCGAGTGACGGCTATGTCTCTCTGACAGATCCAAGACATCTGGATGGTCTCGAGGCATCGAGAGGCTCCTGCGCATTCCTTTAGATGACTGCATGTGTCTACTTTTGTCGGAATTGCAGTTTGCGGTCAAGATTCTTCTGCTATTCACACGATCGCGTGGGACGAAGACCTGATGCAGGCGGAAAGCAATCATTCTGGGGGCTATGAATGGTCACAAGGATTGTGTAGTAATTATGGTGGTAGTAGTGGTGATTATAAAGATTCTTATTTTCATGGCGAATGTTGCGGTGAATACATTCTTTTTTAAATCTGTTCATAATGATTGTGATTCAAATTTTTTTTTGTGTTTGTTGTTTTCAGCATCGGCGACTTCAATTGCAATCAACAGTTACAAGTACTGTTCGAGCAACATTAACACAACTTAAAGATAAGCAAAATCATACGAGAAACCAGCCACACAAACGTTGCCCATCGTTCGGAAGAGAGTTCTCCAGACGCTGGTATGACTGCAGGACATGAGTCAATAATAGTACACAGTTACTGCAACAACACATCAGCAATAGCGCAGTAACCACTAGAACAAGAAACACATGTTCCATTTCATTGAGCTTCTCCAGATGTTGAGGCTTCTGGACATTCTTTTCTTGTTGGAAAAGAATCAGTTTCCTTCTATATCTTCGCAGGCAAATGGCAATTATATTTATATTCATTTTCAAATAGTATAGCACGAAGTGACAAGAAGAATGAGAAAATGTGTAGATAGAGAAGGATGTCAGTTGATGCTTTTTCGACCCACAACCAGAGACAAAATTAAAAATGACTGGTGATTGCTTCGCATAACTGTTGTATTGTGAGAAGGATTGGGATGTATTCCTACCAACAACAACAATTGTGGTTGCATTTGTTGCTAACATTCACTAAACGACAAGAAAGATTCTCGAGTCCAGAGGCTATAGTTAGAAAATATCACCTCTTTTTCTCTTAAGCATTCTTTATAGTTCTCTAGCGATCTTCAGTCGTTATCTAATTACCGTTAGTAACTCAGAGTCATCTGAAATCTACATCGTCTGCTCCTCATCCTCGTTTCACTCGATTGATCAATACATGAATGGTTCCAGCAGCTGCTTAATTATTTTACTATCTACTTAATTTATTATAATCGAGTATCCTCATGAATATATAGTTGAGATATATCTTCAGACCTGGTGAACAGTATTTCTTCAGTAGTTGCACCTCAACTCCAACGACTTTGAACGGGTAAGTGATTCCTAATAGAACCGCATTTTGTCTTTTCAGGTGAAATGTATAATTTCTCGCATCTCAACGATATCAAATGAAATAAGGAAAAATTTTATTGCATTTGTTTGAAGAAACCGGATCAAATATATTACTGTATTAAAATCTGTATATAGCTCATCATGTATATTTTTCTCAATAAAATTGAATTAAACTTTGAAAACTGAGAATGTACTGAATAATTGGATGTATAAAATGGTTTATAAATTTAAAAAATTATTCGGTCAAGTAAATCTCAGAAGAGAATTTTGAGAGAAAGATTGTGTTAAGTAGGCTGATGATTAATGCCTTCGAATTTAACTTTATACATGGATCTATGTTGGGAAAGTGAAAATGATTGGTTGATACTATTGCGTATAGGACAAAGTCATTGATGCAATACGGAAGCGATCATACGATCGAAATTGGCAAATTTTAAATTTAAATTTCATGTTCTTTTTATCACGTCTAATCTGCGCTAGACTAGCGCAAAAGGAATAATTAATTAGGAAGTTTACGGCAATCTAGAGTTTGATCCTGAGTTAGTGGTGGGTGCTTTAGTGTTGGTGGTTTCAGATCCATGCCGCAACTTTTGCAATATATGAGTCCTTATTCGGTGAAACCAAAAAATGATCTACATGGGCGGGTCACGGGAATGAGGTGGAAAAACCTCCACATGAAAGTAAATCGCCTTACGCCGATCGCCGTCACATATGCGGCCTCCGGCTGGACAAATCAAATATACATGCACTTTCAAATCAAAAACCGATGCCGATTGACACGACAATTTGTCATCGGCGCACTTATTGGAACCCATTATTAACGGGGTGCCACCTATACCACCCTCAACAGCATCTGCACCGACTAAGGCAACAGCAAGTGGCTTCAGCATATGTAGTCTATAAGACACTTGCTACTTTTCAATCCTCGCGGCCGTGCACTTAACGCTATTATTCGCGAAGGCCTTGCCTTCCTTGGAAATTAAAATTAAATGAAAATGCAATGAAATTAAAAAGAATAAATTCTTCGTTTTGATTTGATGTATTTGCATTTGACAATCATTAAAAATTGGTTTCAATTTCTTCGGATAATTTGTTGATGCCATTTTTTATCAAATTGATAACTGCAACAATCATAACCATTGCAATTATGGCAAGCCTAACGAAATATATATAAATACAATACAACAACAAGAATTGAATAGGAAAAAGGAAACTCAGTACGCACCCTGTTCAGGGAGCTGGTAATTCCCAGGATGATCGATCCTCCTCATGATTTACGGTCTTTGGTATCTGAACTTGCCATTCAAGCGTAAAATGTTTGTTGCTGGAGATGACGGCACTGACTTACGCTCATTTACCTCTCACTGATTCTGTTGAGGACATTTGATGTTGCATCCAAAGTGAGTCGGAATGTTAGGCTAAAAGTCATTTGCGAAGAAGGAATGGTTCGAGGGCTCTTTAAAATTGATCGAGAGGGAAAATGAGTAGAAGGTAGAGCGATAGGCTATCCGGGAATTCAATTCTAGCATTCAATTTAAGTAATTCAGCTCTAGCATCGACCTGCAATCGAAATATTTTGCAGGAACAAAATAATTACTAAAAATAATTTGAAAATATTGTAATAAAAATAAACAACTAAATATTTCTAAATGAAAAATACAAACAGAAAAACAAAAAAAAAAAAATGTCAAATGAACAGACATTTCTCGACGTTATTGGTCGGTTTCTTCATAATATTGTTTTCTTTCATTTCTTAGTTTTTTTTTTAGTTTTTATTTTTATATCTCTGTTAGTTTATGTTTGTTTTTGCATTGCCTTTTCGATGTCATTTTGATTGTTTCTTGACCCTAGTTATCAACCATTGGAACAAATAATTTCTCTTTCCATCATTACCGTTGACCAAATATGGTCATAGCGCTTGTGTGTCAGCTCTTCGAGTGCCGCTGATGAAGGGAGATGTGGGATGCTGAGGAACGGTTGGGGATGCTGGTGAGGAGAGGCGGAAATAGTGCTCGATTCAAACTATACTTGCAGATCAATCAACCAATCAAACCAAACCTGACCAGCACGACCAAATGTGAGTAAATGCAATTCTCATGATAATATTCATCTCACACTCTTATTCCTTTAATGATAATCTATTTTTCTATTTTTTTGCTGCATCTCTGTTTTCATCTTCTCCCTCCTCTGGCAAATTAATGACACTGAATATTTGACCTGGATTTTTTTTATGTTGAACATTTTTCCTGTCCCATGCGACCCTCGATTCCCAGCCAAACGCACTGACACAGTTTATAGTCGACCGATAGTTTTTATTGCTTCACGTTCGCCAACCGCATTTCCTTTCGTTTGCTCTCACTTTCAATTATTACTGCTGAAATACAAATAATCTCACGTGAATACAATATATCGAATCTCAATTATTTTTCTTAAACAGTTGAATTTAAACATGTACAATTTTACAAAACAGATTTATTAACTACTAGAGTGGAGCTAGAACGGAACAAGTTGCAATTCCTCGTTTCAAGTGACAAAGGTATAAGCGATAATAAGTGAGATAAAAACGTTAGGTTTACGACGTTTAAGAGTTGAAAATATAGCTCGAATAAAAATTCATGATATATAAATAAGTTATACAAATGTCTCTTACCGAAAATATACCCTAAACCTTTCATTTGCATTTCCAACTACTTTTACGTCGACATTGATACGGCCAATTCAAAGTCTTGTCAATGGATGCTCGGACGCGGTGCGTTAGCGATTTGAGAACATAGCTATTTTGACAGCTTCTCCTCTTGGACCTCATCATTGATCGTTGTTAGCATCGGTCGTCAGCCATCGACTGAATGAGGCGTTACACCATTTCAAAACCTGTTGTCAAGTCACGTTCGTAGCAACCAACATCGACATCTTTTGGTGGGTCACTCAGTCAGTCAGTCGTTGACATCGGCTTCGGTGATCAAAGAATCGTCATTCAAACTATACGGCTATCTGTTCCATTAGTTACGGTGACAGGTCCCTCGACTCAAAGCAACCAGGGTCGTATGATTCTGATTGAACTTGGATGGACCTAGGTTGGCTTGTCAAATTGTTTGTTTCGATGCTGCCGAATTGAACTAATGTGTCAATGATATAATTCATCAATGTTGTGAAGTAACGAGAGTGGAGAAGCAAAATTGGAAATATGATTCTTGTATTTGTTTTTTATGTCGTTTCGTAGACTTTTTCAACACTAAACATTTTTTATGTATATATTTACAATTATCAACAAATTAGAAAACAGCTATCGTTGGGCAAAGAAACTTCAAAATTGTAAACTGCATTATACTGGAAAAAGCGGGAGATGTAGGACGGCGCCGACTGATGACCGCCACTTTACCACCGTCCTCGGCTCACTGCACATAACAGCCATTCGTAAATTGCAGTGAATTACTGTGGAGCGGAGTTCCCATTGTATTACAGCCAAAAATTCGCCGAAAGGATCCAAAGTTGTATTACCTGACTATGTTGCGACCAGTATTGACGTTGCATACCAGCGCTTATAGCGCTGGGAACGAACCAGATTGTGAATAAAAATCCGAAATTATGGTGCAGAAAATTTGGTCGAAAAATAGCTGCGGGTCAAAATTTCATTTTGCGTGAACATGAATTATTATCAGAGAAATCAAATAGAAAGACTAAAACTGAAACTAAAATTTAGTCATGCGATGATTGCGTAATACTGGGTCGGATGCAAAGTATTGTTTCTGTATATTAAAAAAACAAAATTAAATACGAAACAAAAGCGTTATTTAGTAGTACAAAACTCCTCTTACTGTAAATAAGAAAGCAGAAAGAATTATAAATAATTCTGCAAAGTCCTCTCATAAGAGTTCGTGTCCTAAGTTGTTCCGCAGAATCATAGCGTTCGTGTCTTAAGTTATTCCCTTGGCGAGTTTTTGTCTTAAGTCTTTTGTACTTCCTCTCAGTTCGCCATGCACTTCTCTTCCGCCAGTCAAGATCAAATGGCTGAAGCTTACAAGTTGTAATTTCGTCAACAGCTATCCACAACACACCGATAGCAATTATATTCAGCTATAATGTTAGAATGTTGTTATGTTTGAGAGACATGATTGCAACCGGTGATTTCGTTGAAGAAAAATCTCGCAATATTAGCGCAAGTGCGTTCTGGAAATTAACTGTTAATTTTCAGTTTTTCTTCCTTCTTCTTTCGCAGCTTGTTTATGTGCTTTTGGATAAGTCAATTTATATCAGTATATGATCCTTGAGGATTTCGAATAACTTTCGAAAAATCTTTGTATATTTACAGGACAGAAAGCAAATAACGCTGAATCATTCGGCCATGGAACCTTCAAAGACCTGTAATCCCCTTTGAAGAGCAGACCTTGAAAGCGGCATCGCTTAAATTACGAGCCTTCAACTGTCATCTCAACAGGGTTATAAAAATATGTTTTTGTTTTTATACCGCTCGTTGGACTGTTAATCCGAAATCTGTTGGAAAAATAACATCAATAAGAAAATATTTGCAGTCAATGAATATTGCAATTATATGTTGATATTGTTATTGTCATTGGGATCCTAATCTTATTGACAGACAGACAGAGCTGTTGTTGCGACTTCAACAACAAATCAACGATAGTGCAATATACCAGATCGCGTTTTGACTGTGTTACAATATTCCAATATTTCCTCCGCCGCTCTGCCGTTTGTATCATAAGAGAAGTAAATAAGTACCAATTCACAAATAAAATGAAAACTTTTTGGTGGCCTGCTTTCGCCTTCGATCCTCCCCCCTGATACAGATTTGTAGCTCAGCAGGAGGTGACGCCACCCAATGCGTGGAGATCCGCTGTCTGTCATCTGTCGCAATATTAATCGAATTTTCATCGGCTTACAAATTCTGATTTAATTTAAATTTCAGACCGTTCCAGAGGTGAAATGCTCTCCACGGGTCTTCTACATCCATTGATTTCGCTGTGGGTTATCGTACCATCGAAGCGGAGCAAAAAGAAAAAAAAATGTATATTTCAATTAAGGATCAAAGAGTGAGGAACAATAAGAGGCGCACAGAGGAGAATTGTAATCGATCGACCATAAAACCGGGTTCTGAAAGATCTTCTTGAGGCGTGGGATTTTGGCAAGGTGGAGTAGAGCGTGCGTATCTCAATCGCTGACTGGTTCGCACTCGGTCCACTGAGATGGAAAGTTGCAGCCGCATTCCAACCTTCCGTCTCTGAGTTCGTTTGAACATCTCAGTGTGTTCGTATTTTTGTGCACTTTTCCGTCTGTCTATCGCCTGCGGAAGCTTATGGGGAAAAATCTTTCAGACAAATTTTCATAAATAACAGAAACCTCCTCTTTTCAAACAATACTTCACACTCCTTGGATGAATGACTGCGATGCGAAGTTCATGGCCGGTCGACAAGATACGAACCAGGCGGGAGGAAGGACGAAGGCGCGAGGAGTTAAAAAACGACACAGAGAAACGACCAGTGATTTGGTTTTCATTCGGAGAAATTGCGTGGTAGAGCTGCGGGTCGAAAAGAAAGGAGTAAAAGAAAATGAATACAAAAAGGTGAAAGAAAGAAAGAAGAGCAGAAAGCGATCTCACAATGAGACAGGTGCCCGTGAAGACATTGCTTGGGAAGAGACCAGAGGTTGCACTGGGATTCCCGATATCACGGAGGACAAGAAAACAGAATAATATTATTATTATAAACTTTCGATTTCATTTTCACTTTCATTTCGCATTTATTTTTATTATTGTAAGTCGTATTCTTCCAATGCAGTATTTATCGGAGGAAAGGAGAAATTTTTACCAATTTCAGAAAGGTTTCTCTTTCGCGTCAAGGCAAATAACTAAAAATAAAGGAAATAGAAACAGAAAATAACTATAAAGTATTGATTAAAGGAAGTAAAACTTATTTGAATAAGTGAAAATTTTGTCTTCCAAAAGAGGACCGACCATTCGGCATTCGGTATATATTTGGAGGATCCCTGGAGTTCGCTAAAGTTCACAGCATGTTCGTGACGATGGTGGCAGCGTTACCAACTCGAATCTAAAGAAACTAGACGATGTCCAACATCGTTGCGCTGAGCCGGAACGAGAAGAAAAACTCCCTTTTCAGTCAAGAAACCAATGCCCGGAAAGTGGGTTACGGGCGCCTGTTTAGGGTACGCGATCGTGTGACGTGATGCTTATCTCGCCGACAACGACAGCGCCGAAACTAACTCAGTCAGAGGCAATCCAAGTTGGTCGGTGATTGCCGTTGTGAATGTTGTTGTCGTGGATTCCGTGCTGCGAGTTGTCAATGCTCCCGGCGAACATTTCACGTTGGGTGGGGAAGTTCGGTCGGTCAGTGGAGGTAAGAAAGCAGGAGGTAATTGCGGCCTATGAAAGGGATCAGAAACGAAATATATGGAGACGGCTGTGAATCAGAGGGTCGGATCGCCTGCATTTGTGTGCGTTGGTCTGTCAATTCCTCGAATATAAGTAAAAACATTGGCAATGTTTGCTTAGTTTTCTTTGTGTTTCGATTTAAGGTGCTTGAATTATACACAGTGTTCAAACAAGAACTATGGTAACAGAACCAAAGTCGTCACTTGTTTTATAAAGAATAAGAACAACTACCACAAAAACGCCATCCACCATCTTGCAATTTGTTTAAACAAAATATCTGTTTCTATTTTTTGTTTTTTTTTAAACAGATCCTACCAAGTTTGGTTCGAGTTTTAAATTGATTTAAACCAGTGTCTTATATTTATAAGTATATTTCGTAAATGCCTTCTCGCTGTCTGTCCCTCAACTACATCTCGCCGGAGACTTCATTATTGAATAAAAGTTACTGTAGAAATCTCAATATGGATGTTCTCAATCTCAATTTGGTTTCTCATTTACCACCAGTTGAACACCAAAGTTATAATATATACTCTTTAATATGAAATAATTGGCCTAATCATTTCCTTGATTAATTTTTCAGACAGAGTCAACTCCAAGACAAATGTACGTTTACAGAGGAGTATAAGGGAGGCTGTTCAGAGTTTATTTATAATGACGTTGATGACCACGTATTACGTTTCGGGTAAATTTTCCTTAACCTAATAATATTTTTCCTTGAACTAGGACACCTGTGATTACCAAGAACCGTAATATACACCGTGAAGGTCATGAATACTCCTCAGATATCAAACATTAACCTTTTGGCCTCCTGTAGACAAGAGACTTCCTTTAATTTTCAGACAAAATTCTTGTCATCAGAAACCAAGATGATCTGTTCAAGTTGTATTTCAATTATACGATCTGCTTCGGTTCGAATCGTGTGTCGAGTGATTGTAAAATTTGTTCTCCGCAAATGGAAAGTTTAGTTGTGGATTATAGGAGAAGATTTTACTATGTTTATAGTTGCTATTGCTTCGATGTTGAACCACATAGTGTCAGGCTTTTGAGTTCCTTTCTACTTATGTGTATTAAATGACATCACTTTATTTGCTTCCTGTTTAAAAATTATTTTTGTTCTGTTTTTCGTATTATTTTATTTTTTATTTCTCATCTCATTGCCATTCTCGTTCCCATGTTCTTGTTCTCGTAATCCCTCCGAGCATCATCCCGATTCATGACTTTATATTTCCCCTATTATTCTTTGGTCTCGGCGATCATCGGTGATGTTCGGTATTACTTGAAATTACTTTTCCACGACTATTTCTCTCATCTGTCTCTTCGTCTCTCTATTACCATTCTAATGCAAATTTCCACGGATTTCGAAACCAATTGTGGCTTAATATACATATTTACTTCGTGATTCGTCCTCAGGTCCTGGCCATTGACTTCTCCCTTTCTCCCTCTCTCACGAGGTATAATAGCCTTGATTACTTGGTAATATTCGATTCGATGCGATTATTTTCCCAGAACTCTTCGCCATCTTCCGGATTGTAAAGAACTTATTATATTTTTATTTTATTTTTCTTTTATGTTTCTATTATTTCACTGCACGATCCGCTGTGAACCAAACTGATTTTCTTGCTTCTTCCTTATGCTCACGCTCAATCGATACCGTGTTTTCCTAGAATTTCTTTCCATTTCATGGTCATCAGACATCGTGTATGGGACATAAGCTCGTCCATGGAAAATCTATACAATACGGTTTCAGTTAGATCACGATGTGTACACTTGAAAGATTCGATTGTGTAACATCAAGAGTATGAAAGTTTACTGAAATACTTTTCTCTTCTTCTACAATTTACTTATTTGGCAGATCGTTACTTCTGTTTGAAATAAAACCTTGAAATAAGAGCATCAAACAAACTGCGATAATGTCTAAGATACCGAGTGCATGGTTTTCATGAACTATTGTAAATATTTTGCCGACTGCATGTGGACAACAGCAATATCTACTCAATATATCGCATGCGATCTTTAAGAACTTCCTTTACTATGATTCTTTTAAAAGTGATTTTCAAAAATAAGAAGATAATAAGAATCTTCACTGTCTCCACTGTTAATTGATTCCATTGAGGCAACCGTAACGTAGTTATATTAAATAAATAAAATTTCAAAGCAGACTGCTATTAAAGTATATGTTTTTTCTATGATGACATTGTCATCTTATTTGCATAATCGATTTTTCTTCGACAGCGACTCGGGCGATTATTTATGTGTCTAAGGCATATTAATTAACTATTTTATTTGAATTGATGCAACAATTGTTATTGCAAGTATTATATTTTTGGCTATTATAGTTAAATTATCAATACCTGAATGCCCAAATAACAAAAGATATGCGTCTTTACTGCAAGTTGTTGCATATGTTACCCATGATGAAGCCATTGCATATCGTTTCGTATTCCACAGCCACGCGATCTTTTGAATCAATCGTGTGTAGGAAGTTCAAAAGTGGCACGATCAGTCGTAATAAATTGTTATCTCTCAACATCAACGAATATGTAATTAGCCGATATTAGCATAACGAAATTACAACTTCGTTCGCTGCCAGAAGGAGACAGAAATGTTTGAATCTCGTTCATGAATGGTGCGTTGTTGCATCAATCTCTTGAACAGCATGAAGCCAATCGTGTGCCAGTTGCGGTGGGTCCCAGTAATTGCCGAAGCCACCGAAGAAGACACAGAGTGATAATGATTATGGTAATTTACTGAAAATGAGTTCAGAGTTTCTCTTTAGTTTCGTTCTCTCTGTCAGTTGCAGTATTAATGGAACGATCTGGGAGAGATTTTCTTCATATTTTCGACGTTGATTACTTCATTAGCTTAAATTTCGAGGAGCAACAGGTTCATTGGAATGAGAATTCTTACATATAATTTAGCGAGCAAGACTTTACTAGAATTGTTCGATGGAATCCAATCTGAATTTAACTTAGGACTTCATATGCCCTAGGAGGTTTTGTTTAGAAGAAATAAAGGATACAAGTTCGGGCAAATGGACAAAGATACGATTAGATAATGTCACAATGTCGCAAACCCAATTCCATATTTCTGTAGATATTGTCAATGCTAAGTTTCGAATAGAGAACGAAACCTCAAGGTGAGCAATAAACGTTAAAGAATCTTAATAGCAAAGTACGTCTTATTCATGACCACTTTGGCGACCCCTTCTTCACTGTGATTGATTTTAATTTCTCACCGAATAATGGTCGTTGTAATCATGACATCTCCTCGAGGCAACTTGACTTATTTTGTTTCTTTAAATTTATTACCGTATTTATTTACTGCACCTCAATTGCATTCATGCGACAGCGATTATCAATGTGCCGATATGAGTTTGGAATATTTTTCCATTATTTATTATTTTTTCACTATTTATTATAATTGTATATAATATTTATGATATATCACTAAATGCTGAAAATGGTATTTATAGTAAATTTTCCTGAATGAAAATTTGCGAAATTTATAATGGGCTACAATAGGCTACAACCTCTTTATTAATTCTAAGGAATTTTTATTGTTATATTAAATGTTATTAGCTAATCATCAACCTCAACATAGTGTAAGAGAGTGAAAAATTATAAATTCCACTCAGAACGCACAAGTAAAGTGGTACAAGACACCGACAGCCGCTAGATGTCTATAGGCATCAATTGCATCCTAGGGCATACGTTGGTAAAATCTATGAACTCATTGAAGCCTGGATAATGAGTTTGAGCCTCGAAAGAAGGAGGATGAATTACTTGAACGTCATGACCATTTATTTTATCCAAATATAATATATATATATAATATACCAAATATATCATCCAAATATGAATTCCGTATATGTTCATCATTGATTTATTCGCGAACTCTCTACTGCGTAATCTGCAGACCAAAGCATTTTTTCCTTACTAACGATCACTGTTGGTCACTGCCGATCCAGGCGAGGTCAGAGAATCCTTTGGGGGTATGTCGGAATCCTTTGGCTACTCATTGTGCCGAAACTTTGGAATAAGTCAATCGGTGCATTTTACTTTCTTTCTACTTCTCCTTCAAACGCGAGATCTTTGAAATATGGTTTATATGTTAGTTGGAGGGAAGCTTGAAAAAAACTATTTAAACACAAAAATTTCGTTGAGGATTTGTTAGCCGATTTGTTCGAACTTTATAGGTGAAATTGTCACGGGAATTCCTAGGAAGTGGCCACACAAAACTAAAACACACAAAAACAATGGAGAAAAACCTTCAACAACTTTGAAAAATTATATTGTTTATGTAAATTTGCCAAGGAAGCCATGGAGAGCTATAAGTAAAGTGGAAAACAAAAGGAGAAATTGGAAAACAAACATGTTTGAGAGAAATATTTTAATGTGCGCTGGTACTAAAAAATTACAACAACATACTCACTAAGCAGCGGAAGCAGTTTATCGCAACAACCTGCCGAAAGGAAGTTGATACCATTGTTTACAATGGACTAAAGGTTTAACTTTTACTGTAGCTTTGACTCCAGTTCTTGCGTAAATAGCAATGCATGTGGAAGCCATAGGGATTTTGAGAGACTGCAGCATTGTGAGTAGATTCATACGAACAATAACTGTCTATCTCAAGTAGCTTTAGTTGATAGTTATCATCACAGATGATTATCCTTTAATTCCTTACCATATTCCTCTCGTATTCATATTCATAAAATGGTTAATATAACAATTTAGAAGAAAATTAAAATTTAATTGAAATATTCTTGAGGCCAATGATTTCAAAACAGACAATTAATTATACAATTACTATAGACAAATCGACGGGCATTAATTTGCAGCACCTATTAGGGGTTTTATACCGAATATAAATGGGAAGATCTGTCTATCTATAGTTAGTACAATTGACATTACGGACTTTGTAATACTTCAGCCACATTGACAAACTAGACAAATCTAGAATAACAAGATATAAAATACCGTTGTTACTTCATAAAAATCATCAACAGCAAAAGCATCCGCAATAACAACTACGATTACTTTACGCTATCATAAGAAAGCTAAAGCCAGCAATCAGTTTCTTACATTCGATCGACTGTACTTTTGGTGCGGTTCTTAAATTATTACTATTATTATACTTATTATTCCCTTGTTCGGTTTATCCGCAATGGATGATTTTTGCTCCCGAAAAAATTTCATGGCTAGACACTGTATTTACTGAATTCTCTGTCTGTATTTCTGAAGTAATTATTCTTTACATTTCTTTTAAACGAAACCACATTTCCACGAATTTAATGTGGTCTAAACCCAAAACCTATGTAAAAACTTCGAGAGAGTGAGAGAGACTATTTAAAAATGCTGGTAAAATACAACACATTTTTAGTTAACAGACAAAACTAGAGGTCTTTCCATTGCTTGCAGTCTCTGCAAATGGAAAGCTTTTGTCTCACGTTTTCTCCTTCTCTGCTCTAATCAACACGACCTCCCCTTGTAATGCTTAAGCTCCAAATTCTTGTTCATCTCTGCTCCCAACAGCAATCTCTCGCTGCCTCTGCAGCAACAGATTTTGGGGTAGGGAGAGCAACAACGTCATGGCTATCGCTACCTCTGCTGCTGCAGTAGCTGCAAATGAGGGAGCGACTGCATTTCTGCTTCCGTCGTCCATTGCGTTTGCTCGGTGGCTTAATTGAACATCAGCTGCTTACAGTTGCGGGAGCGATTTTGGCATCTCACAGCTCTTGTTGTTGTGTTCTCCAAGATTGTTTTGAAAACTAATTGTGGAAATAAATAACTTAAACATATTTTAGTATAGAACAATTGGTATTACAGGGAAATATTTTTGATAAATTTATGTGATAATGTATAAAAGAACAATTATGAAAAGAATTAATTTAAAAGTGTTAAAGTTCCTACTTTTAACTACTACAAACTACTCCCGTCGGGACGACCCAGGTCTCGTGAGCGAAGTATAAAATGTTGACTTTTATTAACGTATCTCCAAATAGCTTCCGATCAACTCTGTGAGAAAGCCATTCATTTGAATACGACGTGACCCTGACATGGGGTTCCTTATTAACTTCACAAATGGTATAACCAAAATGTTATACTAAAAAAAATTAGTATATAGAAAATATACGTAATACCAAAATTCCTTACTCCTAAAAATTGGCGTCCACATTCTATACGTCGTATTCGAGTTTTGGCCATCGTAACCTAAATAATTCGCAAAAAGCCAAGTGTGAAATAACGATTTCAGTTGGAAATAAGTTTAATTAAGGCCTAATACATGGAGTCAGATTATTATGCCTTCGAGGTCCGAGCCAGGAACTCGGAAACCACAGAACCGTTATCGATCCATTGACGATGGAGAAATGGGAGAGGCGTATAAAATTCCTTTAGTCTGATATTTAATTTACTGCATCATACTGGAGAGGAATCGCTTTGTCGGCCAATGAAAAATACGACACTTTTTCAGAATTTATTTCCATTTCTCGATTTCACTTTAAAAGGCATTCGAAAGAGTGTGAAATTGGAATAAGGAATTAATCTACTTCCCAATTCGATGCGCAGTCAGTGAGATACCGGTCCTTCGCTCCTTCTTCTGCTTCTCATTTCTGTACTCAAGATTCTAAAATTGTACCACAACAGCCCGAGGATTTCCTCTTTCACTAGAATTGGTTTTTATCGCCGACTATAGATGGCCATGTGGATCGCAATTGAAATTATTCTCATCGTTTTCTCCCCCTCTTCCACAGTAGTATTCTTCATAAACTCATGAAATTCATGGACAGAACGAAGAACTGTGTAGAAAAACATTGTTCTAAATGTTTGTTTGTTCTTTTCTGTTTCTTATTAAATTTATTTTAAATCCTATTTAAAATAGTTTCTTATTAAATCCATTTGCCATACGTACGGCAATCTTCTTTCGATAGCTCGATACATCCTCTCCTCTATGAGTTTGGCCCCATTCTTCTCCTACCTTTTATTTCTCTCTTTTTTGTTGGCTGGAATGTCGGATCTCCAGGTGCGGCGTTGATAGCGATGCTGTCACTTTGTTGCTTCTGCGGCGCCGGGTTATTAGCGCTTTGCCATGCCCATTGTCGATGTAGCGGCTTCGTCTCCCTCTACCCCTGGAGTGACTAATTTTTTTACCTGAAAGCGGTAAAGCAATATTGCTCGAGACCTATGATGAATGGCCGACGAATGCGTAATTAATTCGACGCATGTTGAATTTCTTTTGTCTTTGAGGTAGGTTAGGACTTTGGCCTAGGAGCGGAACGAATGGGCAAAGGGATGGAAGATGGCGAATAGTAAAAAATGCAAATGTGGAATAGGTTGTTGAACATGGATACAGATGATGGTTGATTATGTATGTATTGTTGTTGGTTCATATTGTTTTGGCTCTTACGGTTGCGGCCATTACCTGCATAAATTATCACTGGCTCAAAATTATCATCCTTTGGCTCGAACAGAGTTCATGTGGCACCCTTTTCATTGCAGGAGTGAATTCCGCTGATTCATCTAGCGATCTTTTGATTTTGATATGAATATGTTGGCACGTTGTTGATGTTGTTCCTGTAATTCGTTTTGTTTTCTATGACTTAATTGTTTATTTCAGTGCTCATTGCTAATGTTTCAATCATCACGTTGTGCAAAATATCTTTTAGTCAATGATCAATTGAGCGATCGGTCACATGATTATCACATTTTCAGATTTTATTAAAATTCCATGAAACTTTGCTCTGACGCGGTTTTATCTTGGCAACCCCCCCACACATCGACAACGACGAGGAGTATTCGCTGGAGTCTGAGTAGTAGAAAGTTAGAGGGGACATCCGATGCACTCTCTTGTATTCACCACCGGCGTGTGAATCTCACTGTTCTTCTACCGGCCGATCTACAAAAGGCGCCAACAGCAACTTTAAGCTTTTCCACCTGATGAAAAGTGTAAACATAGTTGCTGGTATTTTCGATGCTGCTGTAGCTATATATTATATTGCGATCTACAAAAGTTATAAGCTCGAACTCCATCGATCAAATGTGGTCATCCATTCACCTTGACATTAAACTTCGTATCAAGAAAAGTAACAACCAGCAGACTCTATAATATTCAGCAAGGTTGTCTCGATGTTGTTACTGCAGCAGTTTCGATCGCTATACACAGTCAATTTGATGCCTCGAGTACCCTCTCCCTGCCGCCTCTAATTGTTTAACGTCTGCCGGTGTCACCGTGTGGGTTGAAGGCTACATTCGAAGTCAAGTTCAGACCTTGCAATGGGTTCGAATCAATCTAATGAAATCATATCGTGGGATTCTCACGTACGTCTTATATTATGATGATGTTCTACTAATTAGGAAGCTACGATGAGACCTGTGCAGTTCCCTCCTCCATGTGTCGGTCTCGGCATCTTTGAGAATTTCTGCCATTGGAAGGTTTCTTAATCATTTGCTGGTTGTTAAAGTGGTTTTAACATCGTTTAAACTTCCGTTTATCGTACACTTTCGTTTAGGGGCATTCGATGTGTGTCGTCGATCTTGTCTTCCTTAAAATAACCAGACTTCCTATTAGCTTTTCATCCCCGCTTATCTTTCCCCTCTGTTTAGTTTATTACCTGACGTGGAAATTTATTTTCGGCATAAAGTCGCCGATCAATGATCGCGTCCACCCTGGCGCATGGAGTGAGTTGAAATGGAAAGTTGTCTTCAACTCCACCTTCGCCTCACTGGTGATGATCGTTGATTCAACTGTCCAAAACTTTGTGAAATTAAACTTCAGCTCCTGGTATAACAGACATCCGCACCTTCTCCTCACTACCCTTTTCCCCACCCACTAATGACAATCAATTTCGAACGCTTTGGGCTCGAGATCGGCCGTTAAATTAAAGTCTATTTTTACACAGGACCACCGACCACTATTTACACTGCATCGTGAGCCAAGCGAAGTCAAGCGTCGAAAATAAATATATTCGAGACACCATCGAACCGTTTATGCGGGCGGGATAAGTTGAGAGAGGAGGTGGTACCGCTTTATAGACTGGTAATGCTCCGATTTGAGGCTGTTGAGTTTTTCTTACCACATAATAAGATTGTATCGCACACCACAACAATCTGATCGATCAACCTGCTGTACCTCGCACCATTGTTGTCTATGGAAGTTATCTGAGTTTCGTTCATTCGATCATTGATCTTTCTGTCGCTACTCGATCTGCATTTTCTTAGTTTGGTATGTTTTCTCCCCCTTCGTGACATTGTCTCTCGGTTATGTTTTTACCAGTAAACTTGCTCCGTCCTCAAAGGAGTCGACAAGCACGAAATGGTTCTTGAATGCGTTTGTGACCATGCCGTAATTAAATGATTAATTAAATGCATGTTGTTTTTTTTCATGTTGTTAACTAAGATATTTAAAATTTTTTATTTAAAACCTGCAATTCTCAATTTCAGTAAATATAATACTGGCTTCTACTCATACAATTCATTCAAAACCAACAACGTCCGTGAAAAATTTAAACTAAAAACTATATGGCGATTATAATTAAATTTTGTTGCATTCTTTTGATATCTCCCTTAAGAATTTTATATTCCTGTTCATCGCTGACCCAAATATATATTCAAATTTTTATATTATAATTGCGTGACCTTCAAACCACCCAATAGCCCGCCTACATGGACTGAAAACTAGGACCCACTTGCAATTGAAACCAACGCAAAAAACAAATCTGCGACAGTAGAACGACATTAGAGTCGAGGCTTGAGTAGCAGCTACCAGCGCATGAGAGACTCCAGCAACCAGGACCTCCACGCGGTCGACTCTGATTTCGACATTTAAAGTAAAAGGTATGTTCTTCACTGCTCTAAATTCATGTATTTCTCGATTTCAGCCCATCTGTATCTCGCCAACCTCCTTGTCATTGTGTAAGGTATCAAGGTCTGTCTGCTACAAGACACCTTTGCCAGCCGCAGGGAGTAAATCAGTGGACATTAAGAGAAGAGACAGTGGACTCTTGAATTCCCGTGATTTACACGTTCAGTTACAAGCTTTGAAGACAGTACATTATGTCCGATTATCGAAAAATAAATAGTTGTCATTAATTTTGCCCATCAATACCAGTTACACCAATTATGACAGTGGTCACTGAAAACAACAATCATTCAACACTCTATCGGTGTAAAGAAAATCGACATTAAAAAATGTGAACATTTTAAAATGCAACCATTTTAAATGAGTTTAATAATGATGGCGACGAAAACAGATAATGAGATGACGACGAGAAGACTGATCAAAATCAGCATGAAAAAGGAGAATATATTTCCATCAATGGAATTGATATTAATTTCCATAGCTAGGGTCATAATGACACAAGGAGGAAGGAAGGATGCAAATTTTTGAAATATTCATTACTTTGGTAATGGCTATGATAAATATGAGATGTTTTGAGAAAAGGGAATGACTTATTACCATTAACCAGTTTATAAAGATTATGGGCATGTGTTGATGAAAAAACTCAAATATTAAATACAACAAATTTATTATGATCGTTTCGTAATATCAAATTATGAGGGTCCTGGGAAAACCTTTTCATTACATCATGGTGAGACATAGTGAATTGCAAAATTCCGTGATGTAATGCATGTGAAAACTATCCAAGTCCACGAGTGTAGTTTCCCCGATGGTTTTTGCCCGAACATTATACGTGAATTGAAATCCTTCCATGAGACACTTGGTCTCTCCTTCATTTATATTACTTCTCCTTTTCTCCCTTCGTTGTGCAAAATAATATCAGATTTAGTTGAAAAATCTCCATAATTTGCATCTCGCATCTTGATGTCCAGTTTAACACAGTTCCCTAAGTGCATGATTTGTCAAAGCGGCTTTTCAGTACTCCGTCTCTGTGATACCCATTCTCTCTACGATCCTCATTATACACTGTCAGGCATTGCATACATCAGTTAGTCTTAGTATTGTGGCTGTTGTTCGGCAACTTTACAAAATACCACTCGCTATTTAAGGTTTCGAATTCCTCCATTAACCTTTCACAATTACGGAGACGAGGAAATCTCCAAAGGTCAAAGGACAGAAATTAAACATACTTACTCTACACGTAGAAAATATAATAACGATGAGGAAGAAATGATTGTAAATGAATGCGATCACAAATGACACAAATAAATTTCAAACTTAAAGCAGCAAGCGTAGATTTGAGAAAGGAGTTTATAGTTACGAAGAATTGTAAGCATTCGTGAAACGGAGAAACGATCTACTGAAGACTGACCTGTGTACACAGAACTAGCGTCCAGAGTCATTAAGCAAAGGATCCAGAAGATTCCTCTTGCAATATGAAGAGTTTTCTGGGAATTACAAGTTTTGAAACTATACTTTCATACTGCTTTATATTTTAATATATAATCTAATTTTAACCTAGAATTATATTTTTGGACAGACATTTACGTTTCTACTTGACTCCCGTACGGCATTTCAATTTTTTACCTGGTATTTATTGTGGGTTTCTCGTTTCAATTGTTGTATTTTTTTTGTGATTTTCTACTAATACTCGATTTTGAGTCATTTATGTTGAGTCGTTTAGGAGTCGTTGACATTTCGCATGCGATCGATATCTGCAACATGTTGGAGGAGTACGTTCACCATCTAAGATATCGCAATGACATCCAGCTTCAAGAGTTTTTTCATGTGAGCGATAGTCATCAACAAATTGATTGTGACTGTATGTATAATTCAAAAACGCAAATGACAGTTCAATAGTGAGAAACGTAAGATCATTACGATTGGATTTTATGTGATAATTAACATTAATTAACTGACTGTAATAGAAAAACTGAATTTTTGTAACTCTTGATTTTACTGAGATTTTTGATGCATTTTTAAATGTCTTGACGAGAAATGAGGAAAAGTTGGAATTATGTAACATGATTGCGAAGAAGACGTTTGAGTAGAATTTAATTACACCACCCATGGATATTTGTAAAGATTTTATAAATCTTAAGGATTCACCCCCAGGAATATTAGTTACTCAACTCCTACAAAAATAATGGACCATATTTTATCATGTGCAGATCAATGGACGTTTAAAAATGTTATTTATTACAAATTTAACATCAAGTTTTCTTTCGATCCGTAGTTAATGAAGTGGTCTCTACAAATATAAGCTCTTAAAATTGTACTAGGAAAAAGTAACCATTTGTTATTTTCATGCAGATTCTTCTAATATAAGAATATATCACAATATCTTCACATCACAATAGCACTCTGAGAAAAAAGCTATTTAAATTAATACAAAATACCATAATGACATTGATAAAATACGGAATCAAAAACGATCGATAATTGGGAATTGCCTCTAATCAGCGTGAGAGAAGCGCAAAAGGAATTAGTATTTAGGATATGGCAAGGTGCGAAGTCTACTCAATCGAACTTGGTTTAGAGTTATTGATTAGTGTTTGGAGTTGGTGGGTTGGAGTCCATGCCGGCGCTTGTCCAAAACGGGAAGCCTTTTTCGTCGTTCTCAACGATTTGTCGCCATTCGTGCAATCTCGTCGTGCATTTTGGCTGGTCGTCGGTAAGAGTTCAGGCTCTAATGAAACCGAAATGTGATCTACATGAGCGACCCACGGGATCGCAGTGGACGAACCATACCGGCAAAGTAAATCCACTTACGCTGATTGCCGTCACTTTTGCCCTCGGTGGACTAACTATTTAAGAAATACCGCCTCCTCGGATATTGCCTATATGGCAATTTATTTCTATTGGTTTGACACAACTACTCGTCGCCAACAACCTCCAACTCTAACGAATCCAACAACACCAAGTGGCTTCCACAAATGTTGACACCACCAACATTGATCGTGTTAATTTCCGTCAAAAGCAAATAAAGTAAAATTACTTATAGCGATCTCTTGAACTCACCACCGGTGGTGTTTAGTTTTGTGAGGTTGAAGTCGTAGACGGGGCCTAAGTACAGGTGTTGATTCAGACAGAGATTTACAATCATGTCGATCTATAATTTTAGTTCCGTTGCATTGCATATCATAAACCCCCAGGCCTCTTCAGACATTTTATTTTTTGATTGCGGTTCATGTTTCACTTTTAGTTTATAAATCTAAATCAGTGGAAGAAATTAGAGTCTTGCGTCAAAAGTAAGGAAAATACCTCTTTCAGAGAAATCAATTAAACTATATTGTCCTTCCTGATGTATTTAAACTTTAAATTTGCCAGTCCTTTTGTTTTTCTTACTGTTTGATACAAATTAGCTTGCTAGTCCTTTTGGTTTTCTTACTGGTTGATACAAATTAGCTTGCTAGTCCTTTTGGTTTTCTTACTGTTTGATACAAATTAGCTCACAGTATTGGGAAATCGCGTGGTAATTTGCCGGAAAAAGGGAAAGAGGTTTTTGTAGACCTGTCCCAATATACCTAAGTTGATTGAAACACTTTCCCCTTCGACTAACAACTGTTGCTGATTGCTGACCTAGGCGATTGCACCTGGCTTAAATTGAATTCGTTGACATCCTCAAACGAAAACCTCTCCGCCTACAAACATCATCTCCCCCTCCCCTCGGCATGTCTGCAGAATCGGTAGCTACCACGGTGGCGGCAAATCAGCAAAGACAACAAAGACTTCGCAAGGATCGATTTCACTTTCTTCTGCAGTTTGTATTCACTCTGGCTAACGACATTTATCCAACATCACCAAATTGGTCGAAATGTGTTGCCAGATTTCTCACTGACGACCACCACCAGTCGGCAATAGCAAGGAAGACGATGCGACGGTACCATAGTCAGCGACATCCTCAAGCCTCACTCCACCACATGCGACAATGCTGGAGGAGAGAAGAAGGAGTAAAGAAGACGGGTGGTTCATGGAACCACTGAGTTATTTTCTGAAGAAATCGCTAGTTTTGTTTTTGCGACTTTTCACTCTTAATTTTTCAGCTTCATCCAGCATTTCGTTGGGGAAACAGTTGCACTTGACGATGTTAAACGAGAAAGCAAGAGGTGCTCTGCATGCAATGGTATCGGGTGGTTGGCATTCGTTGGAGTCTTCATAAACATCATAATCCTCTCGTTGATTTTATAGACTTCTTCTGATTGGTTTCCAGCATTGATGTCACCAGCGTCACCACCCTCTTATACTTGTCCTTTACCTCAGCCATATTTTCCATATCGTTATCACTATTTGCAATTTTACCATTTTTTCTGCTCTCTGTCGATTCAATGTGAATGAAATTCACATACATCATTAAGAATTGCTATCGTTTTCAACGGATTTTTTCTTTTTGTCTAATGTCTATGCGCCTAAGTTAACAATTGTGATTACAATGAACACATTTGCAATAATAACTCCAAAAGACAGAGAAACTCTATAAGCATAACAATTGTTGCGTAAATCCATCTCCTCGCTTGCATCCTGTAGATTTCTCTCCAACTGTGATTGAACTCTCGACCATACAGGTGACTGGTCGTTGGTCACCGATGGACTGGTGGTGGTGGTGGTTTGGCTTATCGATTGGGAGTGATTGATGAGCTGAGAGGCAACCGCATCTTAATCTGAGTCCGACCTTAACGTAATGCCCCCATGACGATACTGCTAGTGATGAAGACAACTGCGCGGTACCGTCCGATGGCAGCCAATTAGTGAAATACTTTTTTTTATCGAATCAATCTGTTTTCTTTGTATTTCACCGATGGAGTCATTTGTTGGTTTGTTGATAATGAAACAAAGAGCAAAATAATCTGTTAGTAAGCTAAGAGGGAGAAGAGAATTATAAATGGATATGAAGGTAGGATAATCCATAGGTACTCTACTTTAGAGGTTGACGAGATGGTTCGGAAGATTTCGCAAGTAATTTGCAAACTCGAAAGAAATCTTGACTCTCAATCCTGTAATCAGGTGAATTATACAAATACAACCACACATGAGAAAATGGAGTGCAATGAAAATGAAAAAAAAAAAAATTAAATTCAACACTTATGACAATTTCTTCATTTCACTTTTATGCGTAGTGTTTCGGGTCACGATTCTCAGAAATCGGTTTCACTTTCTTCGATAACGAGAGAGATTTTCACTGCATAAAAAAATCCTTCAGTTGTAACCATATTTGATAAAAATAAAAGATTTATGTTTCTCAAACGCTCTGTTGCAATAGCAAGCGTTAGGCCTATAACTACACTCTGGCTTAGGCTTAGGGTTAGGTTCAAGTCCCATTGCAGTTCAGCATCACGTTTCGATCAGTATCAATGAGTAGCAGAAGAAAAACCATAACCGTTGCAACTATTGCAATACAAACACAAACAATAGAAATCTCATTGGAATTGTGGAAAATCGAAACCAGCGGAGTTCAAGAAGCTATAACTCTCATGACGATCGATTGGCCTCACCTCATGGTTCACGGTATTTGCCATTCAAACTTACCGTTGAAGCATAAACTTAGTGTTGCTGGAGACGACGGCTCTGACTTAGGCTCCTTTGCCTCGTACCTTCCTGACCTGCATGACGAGTTGGCGACGCGGTCGCGCCTTCATGCCGATTGCAAATTCAAATGAAAAATTCGCATTATTAACTGCATTAGTTCCGATTGCAACAAGATCTCGAAAATAGTTTCGGTACAGATTCTGAGATTCAATGTTCGCAATATTATGGACAGAGGGATCTGTATGTGGGTGTAGGCGAAATGGAACTGGATGTTAATTGCATAATGAAAACGGGAGTGTGAACGTGACGAATTGAGGGAAGGGAAACGGGATAAGATCGAGGTGCATGGAATGCATGCTCGAATATAGAACGCTCAACTACTAGGGTATTCGATTTTTCAACTATTCCGGTAGTAGGACATATTTGTGAAAGAAGAAATATTATTTAGAAATTAATTAAATATTAATTATTAAATATATTTTAAAATTAAATATATTTTTGGGAAAAATTTTCTCCTTCGGCATGGAATGGAGTTTCTTATTCACAGCTTCTCTCTACACCTATAGCAAAAGTCAGTTCCTCAAATAGCCGCCAAGTTGGGTGAAACGACAGCCAACGTCCGGTTGCACTCGTGAGTGTCGTTCCTCAGCTTGGGGCATTAGGTAGGTGTGGGTGTTAATTTCGTTGACCGACGCTGCGAGACGCAATCAAGCATGTTGGCGCCAAGATGTCTTACCCAGATAAACATTAATTAATTTGTAATAGTAGCAGTTCTCGTTAAATGGCTTGCGAAATGGTTCGAAGGTTTCCGGCGCCCAAATTACGTTCAATTACGTGTACATATAGGATAATGCTTATATGTGGGTGTTACTGAAGTATTAAATGGCCGTTCAGTGTGAACATGGAGCTGGGTTAAGTCCTAAGCAATATCGATAGATCGGTACGATTGATTATGGTTCGTCATTATGGTGTGATTTTTATTCATTTCCACACCTCTTTGTTCAACATGCTAAGTTCATTGGCATCGTATGCCGTCAATAAAATCATTGATTTGAAAATATTGCATTCCACTCGATAATTGATCCTTATGATCATTTGCAGCAAACCTCAGGTCCCTTGATCTATGGATAAGGATAGGGTGAGTGCCGCTGATTTTTTGCGATGGATCATATCGTGGGGATCTGTCAAAACATTTGGTCAATTATTTTGTTAAAATGACTCCAGGTATCCGTTGATATTTGCATATTTCACCGTATCAACAAAAGGACAAAAGTTGTCAATAATTGTGCGAATTTTATCTGAATTGAATATGTCTGATTTTTGTATGTATTATATTGTATTGTTTTAGTTGCTTTTGTCTCTGTTCATTTGGTTTTTTGCATTGAATTTTCGATTTCATTTTCATAGTGCTAGTGAACAGAGTTGCCAACAATGGAAAGAAATCGTTTATTTTCACATCATTATCGTTGACCAAATATGGAACTGCTGGCGTTCACGGCAATTGTGTGTCAGTAAAGTCATCGATGAACGTTGACGTCGATGGTGGAGGTGGATGCTGAGTATGTCAATGAATGCTGGTGAGGAGGAAGTGAAGGATTGATGCTGGTGGAGGGGACAGTTCAGTTTCAGTTATTCCTGCTGACGAATAAAGTGCTCTGACGGGCAAATGCTTTTTATCTCATATTTTCCTGAGTATTGAATGAAACTGAAATCTTCGATACTACTTACTCCATTTTGAACCTCTCTTCCGACCCATGGGACCTTCGATTACCAGTTTGAGACAGTGAATCGTTAACTAATAGTAATTGTTGCTCACGATCACCAATTGCTGGATACGCTGGAAGGTACGCTGACAGATATTTAAGATGAATGAAGAAGTTTATATGAGGTGGTCCAATAAGAAGGCTATTTTTCGATTTGAAAGAAAAAAAAAGCTCACATGATTTCATTCACTGACAATCTTCTGAGATATAAATGGGGTGTGCCCAAGAATTCTAGAATTAAATCGAGAACCTAGAATCATGAGCTCAAGCTTCATGGTAGATACTATTTTGTGATTGCCAAATAAATTACACGGCATACAGAAATCTGTCACAAGGCATGCATAATTTTTCAAAAAGATTTATGGATTTCAGAGCAACAAGAACAATAAGTTGCAATACCTCGGAGCAATTGGAAATATCAATTTCTCGCGCCCTGCGGACAACACGTTGCTCGGTCACGGTTGCTCCCTTTGGCATTGTTGTCTCCACTGCATTGGAATTTAATCCTCAAGAGATTCAAACACAATTTAACAATGCAAACAGTCGTGAGCCTAGTGAGAATGGACACCCTGATATCAGTGCGAGGTGGTTCGGTATGTACATGGGAAACCTCGAATCGTTTTGATTGTGGAACCAATGAATGTAATTATTAAATTAACGTACATTGTTCTGAAACATTTTCTCCGATTATTTAAAAATAATACTATCTCTTTACAATAGGTAGTGTAAGTTTCTTGAGGAATCTAAATATAAAAGTGGTCAGTGTAAATAATGTTCCAAAAGTCCTTCTCAGTCATCTTTGATGTGGTTGTTGAATACAATTTTGGGAGATTTAGAAAATGTTCATCAATGTCTATAAAAGTGTATGGTATGGTGCCTTGATTGCTCGATAAAAAATACAAAATATATGCAAGAGTTAAACAAATGTCTCTTACCAAAAATATACCCAAAAACTTTCATTTGCATTTCCATCGACTTCTACGTCGACATTGACATGGCCAATTCAAAGTCTTGTCAACGGATGCTCGGACATGTTCATGCGGTATGTTTGTGATTAGAGAAAATCTCTGTTTTGACAGCTTCTCCTCTTTCCCCTGATCCTCGACATCGGCATCGGCATCGGTCGTCAGCGATCGACTGAATGAGGCGTCACATCTTTTCACAACCTGTTTTCAAGCCACGTTCGAGGCACCAAACCTGGACGGACGGACGTCGACGTCGTTTGGTGGATTACTCAGTCAGTGATTCGTTGACTTCGGATTCGGAGATCAAAGAAACGCCAACCTGTTCCATTAGTCCAGACGACAGGTCCCTCGACTCGATCCAATCAGGGTCGTATGATTCGGATTGAACTTGGATGGACCTAGGTGATCTTGTCAATTTGTTAATTTTGATGCAGTCGATTTGACTTGATGTGTAAAGTGGTGAAATTGGAAATATGATCTGTTTTCGTTTTTCCTATATCACCAATAAAGGATTCAAGCACTATAAATATCTGTATAGATATAAAAACTTAAAAGACTTTCGGTCCGATACATTTTGATTTCCGTATGGAGAGCCATAATCAACAAATTGGAAAATACTTGTCGCTGGGCAGAGAAGCGATCAAAATTGTGAATTGCTCCAGGAAGAAGCAGGAGCCGTATAATGACCGCCCTTTACCCCCGTCCACGCCTCAGAGCCCAGACGGCCCATTCATAAATTGCACCGAATTACAGTGAAGCGCAGTTCCCATTGCATTTCAGTCGAAAATTCGCCGAAAGGGTCAAAAGCTGTGTTACCTCACAGTGTTGTGGCCAGTGTCGACGTTGCACCAGCTGCAATGAGTATGAACCAAATTGTGAATAAAAAAAACTGAAATTATGGTGCCGAAGAATTGATCGAAAAATAGCTGCGGGTCAAAATTTCATTTTGCGTGAACATGAATTATTATCAGAGAAATCACAGGCAAAGGCAGAAAAAGTAAGACTGAAATTTGTTCATGAGTTGATTTCATAATTCGAAGGAAGTTTTCTCAAAATTTGGTTGAGTTACGAAGTGATGTTTCTGTATAAAGTATTTAATACTATTAAACTCCTACGAAAAAGAACGACTTACAACCATAGCTTTAATTATATGCAACTATTATTTTACATGGTTTTCGCGTTGTTGGTGTATTTATTGCATAAACACAACTTGAGAAATTTTACTTGTAATTTATTTGTAGTCAAAGTCGGCACGTTTTTTAACATTTGATATTTTTGTCTTACTGTTGTTGTCGTCTATTTTTTTATTGTTAAAAAAATTAAAATCTTACTAACAACATTAGCAGCAGGATAATTAATTACAGGACAAATTACCATGTGCATTTTAGCTCCAGGATTATCGCTAATGTTGAACATGTTTTCAACGATAATACTGATGATGGATTTGAAAAATATTCATAAATTGAATTGATTATAGTTTGGGAACCACTACATGCGCATTTTCCTTGTACTCTTCAAACAACTTTCGAAAAATCATCGAGTCCTGACTGGGCGAGAGCAAATGATGCTGCATCATTCAACCATTCAAAGGACCTCCAACTACCTAAAGTTCATGTCCCAGCAATTTCCCAATCATTGTGAATATTAGCAAGAG
The DNA here is from genome assembly GCA_947389925.1 of Coelopa pilipes. NCBI lineage: Eukaryota > Metazoa > Arthropoda > Insecta > Diptera > Coelopidae > Coelopa > Coelopa pilipes. The sequence continues at coordinate 27,492,116 of OX376699.1, read as the reverse complement.
CAGACCTCAAAAGTGGCACCGCGCTAATTGCGAGCCTTTAACTGTCATATCTTTATTCAAATATCTTTCTTTATCTCGATCACGATACCAATCAATCTGAATTTTGTAGAAGAAAGTAACACCAAATAGATAATATTTACGAAGAAATTCCATGATTGATTCCGATTGAATTCCGTGATTGATTGACGTTATTGCAATTACATGTTGCTGTTATAATAGTCATTGTGATGTTGCTAATATTATTGACAGGCAGACTACTATGAGGTTGACCGACTGACTGAGAGATCACATTAACATGGCCAACAACAGCTTTAACGCTGCGTACGAGACATTTGGAGATTAGAAAATTGCGTTTCCATTAATTTGTAAGTGACAAGTTGTATGTAGTCATTTGTTGCAATTCGCAAATCATCGTGAAATGGCTGCACATTAAAAATATATATGATTATGTTTATTACTAGTACAGAAAGCAATGTGATGAATTACTAAATATCTAAATAAAAATTACATGAAACTAAATATTGCTGAATTAAATTTTGAAAAAAAATATGTATGCAACTATTACCTGGAAGGAAGTATAACAATGTTTAAATTTTATTTTTCTTATCTCCCAGTGGATTTTTGTCGGCTTGAAATTATATATTTAAATTAATTAAATTTAAATTCGGTTTAAGCCCCTCTTGTACCCTTCCACTGTTTTATAAGAGGAAGCATAAAGCACACGATTCACAAATAAAGTGAAAACATTTCGGCGGCCTCTTTTCGTCTTCGATTCCCTCCTGAGCCGGATCCATCGCTCAGCAGGAGCCGACGCCACCCAACGCGCGTCGAATCCGCTGTCTGTCGTAATTTTAATCGAATTTTCGTCGTCTCGTGATGTCTGATTCAATTTATACTTCGGACCGTTCCTGAGGCGAATTGCAGATGGCTCTTTCAGATCCACTGCTATCGCTGTGGGTGATCGTGCCATCGAAGTGGAGGGAAAAATTACATTTCAATTAAAGATCAGTTTCGAACTTTCGAAAGAGAGAGAGGGAGAACAAGTGGGTGACGAAACCGGGTTCTTAAAGTTATTCATGACTCCAGGGTGAGAAAACGTATGTGTAGCTCGACCGAGGACTAAACTCCAGTCGATCCTCTGCCGATGGAAAGTTGCAGACACATTCGTAACCAAACTTCCTTCGGTCAGTTGGTCTGCTAATATGACAGCGTGCTCGGATGTCTGTCCATCGACCCCGTCTGTCTGTTTCACGGAAGCTTATGCAGAAAAAGCTATCAGAAAAAGTTATAAAAACAAACAACCTTCTCCTTTTTCATCCCGACTAACAAAGCTCGGGCGGCGGATGAAAGACTGAGTCTGCGATGAAGGTGACAAGTGTTTTTGTTTTCATTCGGAACAAGTGCGTGATAGATGATGACCAGTGCTGAAGGAGCAGACAAGTGCTTCGGGTAAGAAGGAAGGAAGAAAGAAGATAAGATGAAAAGAAAAAGTGTCGGACGAAAGATATAAGAGGAGACGTAGGTCTCTCAAGAAAACAGGTGCCGGCGAGGATATTGACTGAGAAAAGCGGTTTCACTGGGATTCCCGAATCAACTTTAATGGAGTGAAACCACCAGGGAAGCGTAATGAGACAAAGAGGGAGAGGGTATCAAGGAAACAGAATAAAATTATTTTTATAAACTTTCGATTTCATTTTCACTTGCATTGCGCTTTCCTCCATATTATTGCAAGACGCATTCTTCGCACAGAGGGATATATGCGAAAGAGAAACTGCAACGGAGGTCAGAAAGGTTTCACTTTTGCGACATCTCCAAAGAAAACAATTACAAAACAGAAAAATCGAAAAAGAAAAATAAGAGTAATGAATAATGAATAATGAAAGGAAAATTTATTTCAATAAGTGAAAATTTCGTCTTCCAAAAGAGGACAAACCATAGCGAAAGGCGAGTATATATTTGTAGGATCCCTGAAGCAGTTCGCCATGGTTCAAAACGATGGTGGTAACGATAGTACATCTAGTGAAACTAGACGACGTCCAGCAACAACAGTAACAAGAGACGTCATGCTGCGCTGGGCCACGGAAAAACTCCCTTTTCAGTCCACCAATTGTTCCCAGGAAAGTGGGTTACTGGCGCCTGTTTAGGATACGAGATCGTGTCACGTGATGCTTATCGCGACGACAACGACAGGGACGCAGACGAAGCGAACCAAGTTGAACGGCGGAGTTCGTGCCTCGTGAACCCCATAGCGAAAATGTTGGCTAAGGATGTGGGAACTTGAAGGGCTGGCCATGGGTTGTCGAGACTCCCGACGAACATTTCGGTTTAGAGGTTTCGTCGGATAATGGAGGGAAGGCTGAAGGAGGGGACATTTGCATCTAAAGAAAGAGCAGAGAGTTATAGACGAGTTTCGTTGAATATAAATAATTCACATTGACAATGTATTCTATTATAGTTCTTTTGTTTTATTTCGATTTATCGTTCCTCTGCGTACCTACTATAGGAACAACAACATCAGTACATCATTTATCTTTCATCCCACGAATATTAAGACTGTGATTTATATCTATGAAAGAATATATTTGTGTGCTACATTTTCGCATAATTAGTTTTTTTTGTATTTATTTTGAATTTTTCATATACATACATATTTTTGGATTTGTTCTTATATTTCATTTTTTAAAATCGCATTCAGTAATTCACTTTACTAGGAGCCTTTCACATTTGAGTCATTGCTGGGGATCAACTGTTGGTGCCACCAGATGTCACCAATTTCATTACTATCGTTGCTAGCGGCGATTATGCAACGTGAACGCAGTGTTCGATGAGCTTCGTAGTTTGTTCCCTGACCTACCTCCAAGCATTTCTTCCCGTGCCTCCAACTACGATGTTTATTTCTGATCCGCTCATGGGATGGGATAATATTTGACTGACAGTTAATGGAGATTGTACAATCTTTCACTCGCACTTTTTTTTCTGCCTATTTGTCCTTGGCCTTTCTCTGGAAATTACCTGTCTATTCATCTGTCATCCCAAGATTGTTTAAAATGTCATTCAGTGTTGACAACTTAATTTGGATTGTCTGAAGAGCGAGTGGCTTCTAGCTTGATGGTCATTATATTTAAATAAAAGGCGGTGCAAATACACAATTCAATGGGTTAAATACGTATTTAGAAGCACATATTCATATATTCCACAAGAACCAATTCTACAATCATGCATCTACTTAGCATAAACAACGTTCACGATTGTCAGTGTATTTTATGTCTCCAGTTTGCGCTGAGTTAAAATTTATCATGTCCAAAAAATGTATCAGGTCGATGGAGAAGGTAAGGCGGATGGTGCGAACTGGTTTTGCTTCTTCAGTAAAGCCGACTTAATTTATATTACAAATTTGTTTCTCTCATGGTTTCAGCTTTCCCTGTTGTTTGTAAATATTCCGTTGTTGGTCATCAGCCTCATGCTCTGAAGACCAACAAAATTATATATAGATGGCAACGCGGCGGTGTGAATTAACGTATGGAGTTGTCTCCCGTCCACCAATTGCCTGTCCTTCCATCCATCGTCACTCCATTGGACTTATACCTGTGTGTGGCGGGAAATAAAAGGGAAACAATTTAATAACTCAAGGACAGGAGGAGATTCAAATAGTGAAGTCTCCGGTGATTATTGCAAAATAAATTGCAAATGAATTCCGCCTCCTCAATAACGTGTTTGAATCACCTATGGAATTGTCGGTGAAATTTTGTTACTTCAGCTGACCTCCCTCAGGTAAGATGGACCCGCTGAAAGCACCGCAAATAACGATCGAAGTTTCATATCAAACGCAAATCTCTCGTGGAACTTTTCTTATGTACGAAGTGTTGACACCTTTTAACTCCATTGCATTTAAGACGCAGTGATAATTCTGACCCTCGATCAATCAATCTGATCCTTTTCTGATCGAAGGCTACGGTCAAGACGAATCATATATGGATTTGTGATTTGGGGACGTGTCGACACTTGGTGGGCGAGAGCAGCAATTGCTGGCACGTCTCGCCAGCCGAGACTCTGGATCGTGGGCTCACCACAGTTACAGCAATAATCATTGTTGGTCATGGCGTTGTACATGAGCAGTATATGTATTGTTTGATGATCGCCGACTTTTATAACCTGCGATGTTTGTGTTTGTCTGTTCGTCTGACCATCTGTCTGTCGGCGTCCTGTAATTCAGGTTATATGACTGGTTGTCCGTTTGTATTGATCAAGCATTACATTCGATTTGCTGACGGTGAACGAACAAGAGAAATTTGTATAGGCGTAATGGAGGTAATATAGTAGTAGAGTGGGAGAAGAATGGTAGATACTTGCGGAGGCACAAAGTGTTTTATCGCAATTGCACCAAATTAACGGGATTTGACAGACAGATGGGCAGATTGAATTTATTTCGCAGTCCGCTCATGTATCCCACAGATCTTAATTCTGTATAAAAGAAACTATTAGAATTCTATAAAAAATCACAAAATATTTTCTAATCGAATTCATAAAAGAATGTATAGTATGTTTGATTTCACACTAAATTCAGAAAATTGTGCTACATTTCTAGAATACATTTTCTAGAATATTATAGAAGAAACTACGAGTATTTTTATTGCAGATAAAATTGGAATGAATTTATTAGGAACTCAGTGTTTTCCTCAGATTCTGTCTCTAAAATAGTATACTTGTTCCAATATAGCATTTTATTTTTCATTTCACCACTGTTATAAATACAGACTTTTAGCATACTTCAATGCTCTTCTCTCGCTTTGGGACTGCGTCCATCACAAAAGTCAAAGATACTGACTACATTCCACTTCAAACGCAGTATCTACGCTTGGGGGCACTATTTAGTATCATCATTGTTGTTGTTTTTGTGTTTTTTGCATTTCAACTGCTTGAGTTATTGTTGCTGGTCTTTGTGACCTATGTATGCAAATAAGAAAGGAATATAATTGCGTGCGGGGGAGGTGAACTGTCGAGTGTTGTGAAAGTGAAAGGACGAACGCGTTTTCAAGTGCGAAGAGGAGAACAATGAACTTTTACCATTTTCTTTCATCCCATAGCATTGCGAAATGTCTGAAATTCACAGAAGAAATCAACAAACCATAAACAAGGCGAACCCTATTCAAAGTTAGGAGTCCTTAACTTTTTGTTTTGTTTATATTACAAACATGAGTTCATAGGTTTGTGTATTAATATACTGGAAAACACTCTTAATTCATCGGTGCTTTCCACTAATTTTCAATTCTTCGCACATAATGTATGGGTAGCAATTAAAAGAATAATGCAAAATTTAGAATGTTCATGTCATCGTTGCCGGGACTCAACCACCCAACCAGCGCATAAGAATGCTGGTTGTCCTTTTGATGCAATAGTCTCGCATTCGTTTTCTCCTTGGGGTTTTATTCCATGAAATTTTTCGATCGCCTCATAGTAATGTGTGTTGTAACAATTTTAGTGACTGGTGCTATCACCGCTCTCGTGGCTTTTATTTACGCTAAAGTGCTCTGAACTCCATTGAAATCAAAAATAAATCTGAAATTTCCACCACGGTATTTCCTCGCTGTAACATCCTCTCCTCCACTATCCTTTCTTTACTTCATCATATGTTTATTTCTTCTGCTTCCTGTTCTTCGTTTGCGGAAACGTGTTTGGCATTGATTCGTCTTTGAAATTACGTGCAATCAATGTTAATGTTTATCTCATGTTTATGTCCGATGTTTGCCTCCACGACCGGGATTCCAAACAAATCGCACCGAATGCCTTTGAGCGCCGGGAAACGAATCGAGTTAACGTGCCAATGTCTGCGGTATGTTATTTTAATTTGTAAACATTATGCAGAAATGTTTTTATTTTGCAATTCAAATATCAGTTTGTCTGTTGATCTATCTTGATATGCCATGATCCCAACAAGATCACAGGCACTCACACCAGGGACTCACACCAATAATGTCTTGCGATTAGCTTTCATAATGACGATTGGCTTTTTCTCGATCGAAATTCATGAATGACGAATAACCGCTTTAAAGATCGTCTGCATAATGTTGCAACTCTCGTTTTGCCGGAATGCATTCTTGTGAAGGATCCTTCATCGATCAATGGCGACTAATGATCTGGACTGTGAGGTTTTCGAGGAGAGAATCGATAATATATCGAGGAGGTCATCGATGAGGAGTCATTTATTGAGGGAATGTGAATGCCATCGTTAGCATTCTTCACCTTACGATTACTAAAAATATCAAAATTTAATAGAAATGAAAGGAATTTTTTCTGCAAAGAGCTCGAGCAGGTCCTCGTCCTGTCCTCAGATACCGTGTTCAGTCTTTAAATAAACTCATTTGTGAAGATCAGAATTAATGTCAAGCGATACACCATGTATCGAGTGTTGAATGATCGTAAAACTTCTATTCATCAATTGGCTTTTAGTTTATTTTAAGGCGGTTGTGTGGATTCAATTTATTTTTGTTGTTGGGCTTTTAGTTGGTATTGCTGTCTGCACCACCCATTCGTATGAATTGATGTAGAGCATTATAATGTCATAACTTTGAGCTTTTTCAACTCAACTCAATTCATTTTAATTGCCATATTTTTTTGGTTCTCTTTAACTTAGAGTATTTCTGTTATTTTCTTTTCCTTGCCATTGCTATTCTATGTTCCCAGGTCTAGTTCTCGTCCAAACGATTTATCCATTTCTTACCCAGTATCCATTGTCTTAGTATACATATTTATTTCGTGATTCGTCCTCGGGTCTTTGTCCCTTAGCATCTCCTTTTCATCGTCTCTCATGCGGTATTATCGCCTTGAGTACATTATAATATTCGATTCGATGCGATTATTTTCTCTCTAACTCTTCACCAGATCGGACAGAGTTTATTAGATTTTTTTCTTTTGTTTTTGTTTAAAGCCACAGCACGATTCACTGTGGATCAAACTGATTTTCTTTCGTTTTCCATATGTTCAAGCCCTATAGATTCTATGTTTTCAAGGATTTTCTTTCCTTTTCATGATCATCAGACGTCGTGGATAGGACATAAACTCATTCATATCTATACATAAATTTTCTGCCAGATCGTTGTCGAATCTCCTTGGTCAATAGAATTGTGTAATGCCCAGAGCATGACGCAATATTTTCTCACGTTTTTTAATACAATTTCTCTTCCATAATTACCTTAATTGAACTTCCATTAGTTCTTTTTATAATTTTTCCAAAATTTATCTATGGTATGTTTTTAGCATAGATAATCGATTCTACTTGTCATCGCTTTCTTAACTGATACCTGGTGCACCCAATTAAAAGGCTGAAGTTGCCAAAGGTGAGTGTCTTGCGCGAGGTCCAATTTTTTCCGGAATAAATTGTACTTTCTCCACCTTCCATCTCTGACCCATTTTTCTAAGATATCCAAGCAACAACAGTAATTATGAAAACGCAATCGAAATCGAGCTTCGAAAATGTTTACCAATGGCATGTTCAAAGATATAGAATTACGAAAGAGAGACATCTTATGTATTGGAGTAATTTCATTGGACAAATTGTGTAAACCCATGTCGAAGAAGACACCACTCCACCTTTGAAGAAAATGAGAAACAGAAGAAGGAAAACAAGTAACAGGACCTGTCTTCGAAGGCGTACGACAAATTTATGGCTGCCATTAAAATCACATATGAATACCTTTGGGCTGAAATACAGACATACCAGCAGGAAGATCAGAAGTGATGCCAACACAAATATAAACAACATATTTTGCTCATTCATTGCATCTTCTTCATTAAGAATTTCAATCACAGACTTTCTGTATTTGTACTTCCAAGAGGGTTTTTCATCGAATTGCCCAATGGATAAAAGTGATAAGTTGGTTTGAAATTTCAAAACTCTAGAACCTGTAAAGTAAACCTTGAAATAAGAAGAACGAACTGTAACAGAACAGGCCAGAAGTCAATGTCTCTCACTTATTACCTCTAACATATTGAGCTATGTCATAACTCACCATGTCTTTCAAGTTGACATGAATGCTTTGTGCGCACCTTGCGTGGAAAACTCGAACTCCATGAGTTTCGTCAGCTCTTGGCAACATGTTGCCACCTGCTTGTCAACAATTATGTAATCTTACAGAGAGCAACAACTACATGATATATTGCATGAGATCATTAAGAATGAATGGATTATGACAACAAGAAAAAAATTGTTTGGTATTGTTGTTGTTTTAGTTTCCATAAAATTTACCTTGACAAATGGTCCTCAGATCTTCAAAAGTTGTTGCCGCCAATTTCACCCAACCGATTTTCCATTTCCTGTTGCATACAAAGATTTCTCCCACGCCGACTCTCGTCTAATATTAAGAAATTGCGCTAAAAATTTACATATGAATGGATTTGGAACCCACTTTAGTAGGTGCATGGTGAGAGGCGGTGGTTATGAGAATACCTAGCGGGGACAGATATTTATGTATATATTATTGTAATATTTTTTGACATATTGTAAATAAATGTTTTATATTTTGAAAACCAAAAACGTTCACAATGAAATAAGTTCTAATAGTTTTCTGCGTTATATCATTTCACGTATAAGACGATAATACCACAAATTCCTTCAATATCAAACTTTACATTTTTCCCAGCCATCCTTAAATGTGAGTTTTCAATCCAAATATCCATTGCCATTTATTTCTCATAAAGCCAACTATAGTATCATCCACTATGGCACCATGAGGTGTATTTTCATATTCCTATCAATGATAATCTTTACTCTGTGATGACGTTGTCATCTTATTTGCATTATCGATTTTTCTTCGAATGAAACTTGGGCGATTATTTATGTGTTTGAGGCGTATTAATTAACTATTTTATTTACATTGATGCATAATATCTTTGTTGGTATTGTAGTTGTTGTTATTTTAGTTATGTTTTTAATATACATATCAGTATAGGAAAATAACGTAAGACATGCATTGCTGCAAGTTGTTGCATATGTTAACGTGATATGCTACCCATGATGAAGCCATTATACATTGTTTCGTATTCCACAGCCAAGCGGTCTCCTGAAACGATCATGTGTAGGAAGTTTAAAATTGGCACGATCCGTAGTAATAAACTGTTATCTTCCAACATCAGTGGATATGAAATTAGCCGATATTAGCATAACGAAATCACAACTTCGTTCGCTGCCAGATTGAGAACGAGCTCGTGTCGCGATCATGAATAGTCGGCATATGCATCAATCGATTGAACGGCATGAAGCCGATCGTGTGCCAGATGCGGTGGGTCCGAAGCCACCGAGGTAGACGCAGCGTTATAATGATCATGGTAATGAGCTGAAAATGAGTTCAGAGTTCCTCTTTAGCTTCGTTTTCTCTGAGCTGCGAGTCAACTGAAAGATTAATGGAACGGCCTGAGAGGGAAAAATTACTGTGATTATTTTGATTTTTTCAACGGGAATCACTATATTAATACGATGCAGGCATATCAAGGACCAACAGGTTCGTAAATATAATAAAATGTTTGTATAACAGAATATTGATGAAATAGGTGGAATAGATATAGGTTATTGACTCCGTGTATAACGCTATTGTTCGACCCATAGGGAACCAAGGATCCTTTAAGTATCCCACAACAGTCCTCAAATGGTATTCACTTCAGTGATCGTGAACTGCTCGGAAACATCTCCCTACAACACTAATCTCACCATAATTTATTTATCTCCAATTCATCGATTGGAAATAAATAAATATAGAGATTTAAGTGAAATTCTCGCAGATAATGTTGTGGTTCCTTTGGGTGTTCCTCGATGTTGATGTTGGTGATGTTGCTACTGTTTTAATTCAATTTACTTTTATCAAATTCAATCGATTGGCAAAAATATATCGAAGCTCTCCCATTTAATGTTTTAACAGATTGGCATGTAATTGACTACCATCGTCGTCGACATCGAAAACTGGAGTACGTCCTTTCTCCGGAGCCCAATACAGAAGCCGGAGACAGAAGCAACGATTTGCTATCAGTGAAGTCAGTGAGCCGTCGCATAAAAAAAACTCACTAAGAAGAAGTGTATCAACGTTAGGATGGGAAATTGAATTCAATCTCAACGATCTGTAAATCCATCCACCGATGGCTAGCGACTTGTTGCAAGTATAAGGCGGCCATTAAGAAAATGTTTTGGCGCTATGCGAAACATGAGTTACGTGCACAGTAAATTTTTGAGTTTTTGCAATTTATCAGTTGTCTTTCGACTAGTAACCCGCAAATTGGCGACATGCTCCGGAGTTCCATTGGTTTCGCCTTGCATAACACAAGAGTATCAACTAAAAGAAGAACATCAACAACTACCTAAACAACATTAGAAACACCATCATCAGCATCAGTAGACACAAGCTTAACAGTACTGGGTGTGTGATTCAAATGAAGCTCAAAAAGTCAACGATATGCCGAATTAATCAACTAGACAATCCTCGATTAGGAAACTCTAGTGTAAGCGAAATGTTTGAGATTGTAGTTGTAGTTGCAGCAACATAATAATATACTTATAACTAATTATTATGCAAATCTAATTAAATGATTTAAAATATATTATAAATCTCGCACTCATATGGAAAATAGGCTACGCGTTACACTCCAGAGATTTGTGCGGTAATGATGTGTTCATATAGTAATATAATTATGGATACAGTAAAAATAAAAGTATGTGATAGAGTGATCAAATAAAAATTCAACAAACTATATTCCTAGCTAATAGTTCGGTTCTTACTAGAGGTCTCGATTTCGGCCCGGGATTTTTCGGATGCACCGAGCCGGCCTGGGCCGATCCGCACTTTGGGTGACCCAGGTCGGTCGGCTCGAGAATCGAGCATTCGAGCATCTCAAGAGCGAAGTAGGTAGACGTAGACTGGTTTTTGAGCGATGTCCGTTGGTGATCCCCTGTGTTTTTGTGAATCTAAAATGCGACGCGTGTCAATCACCGCTTTGTGTTGAATTTGTGTTTGTTTTGCATATATGAGATTGGGATTCTGCGTATGTAGTTTCCTAAATTAACATGACGCACATATGCCGCGCCGGTCTTTCGGTCAGGCCCGGGTAATCGAGCTCTCTAGTTCTTACCGTCCATTGATCGATTTATGATCCATCCATTGACTCTAATTTTTAGCCTTGAGCGCCACCCAAAGGATGTCTCATTTAATGAGGTAGAATCACAAAAAGGTGAAGATGATTAGTTTCATCCGCATCTAACACCACCACCTATCGAAACACCTGCATGCAGAGTCTCAGATTCAAGGCTCGATCCCACGAAGGATGGTTATTGTAGCAGCTGCAACGTTAAAGGTAGATGCTGTCATCAGAAATTTTCTACCTGTGCTCAGTTGCAAATTCCGGCGAATTCATCGTCAAAGAAAAAGAGCAGGAATTATAGTACATTTGAAAAATCGATCGTAGGTCTTCGTGAGTGGGAAGGTCATCGAGATGCAAACTGAATCGTATTCACACCTCGTTGATGTCAGTACACTCTTTCCTCCTCTCGTTTACCTCTCTATCGTAGTTAGTTATACCACACATGTTTGGAGAAAACATAGTGACCTCAGCTCTTCGGCTCCTCCTTCTGCATCTCCCAGGTTTCCATCGATCGGCAACAAAAACGCCATGGGCTACAAATTGTCGACATGATTCCAAGACTTGACCACACTGGTCCGAGAGTTGGCCGATATAAGGCGAAACTCCAAAAGTTTATGATCGTATAAATTTTTATTGGCTACAACGATGATGACGATGACAACGATTGCAGTCCACGTAGCAATTTATTGAAATCAAGTTTGTACGATCGTGCATCAATAAATGAATATTCGATCGATTGAAAGTATAATTGAAAAATCGACAAACAAAGAAATGTTAAATTGAAGGAATATTGTATATAGATTAACTTAAGATAGATTAAGATAAATTAACTTGACTTAAGATTAGGTAAAATGATATGAAATTCCTGAAGAGGGCCCAGTAAATTTACCAATTTATTGGAGACACTCATAATTTATGATCCAATGGAAAGACCTAATGAAAACATCCAGCTACCTAGCAGGATAATCTTAATTTGCATATTTAAATTTATTATAAGTTTCCAGGCGAACAGACAATTTGTACGAGATCAAACATAAAAACCACAAAACACAAACCCATAAAAATTTCTCTATTAAAATTTAAACGGAAATCGCATCAAGAAATGTATTCAATGACAAGAAGAAGCAGACCGACGCAAATGAAAAGTGACGGGAGATGGGATGAATGGGTGCAAGTCGTCAGATTGGAATGGAAGATGATCATCTCCAAGTTGAACCAATCGTTTCCTACAATTCACAGAAGTTTAATTGAATATGAGTTTCAGTTAAATCAATGTGGAAAATCGTTACTTAAAGAGCGTATCCAATAGTTAAGACAAGCAACAGGACGGATGGAAGATGCTTTCGTAGATACGGTAATCTAACTTAAAGCAATACAAGCTGAATCCAACTACATGGTCCCTAATATCCAAAACTCGATATTTTGAAAGACACTACATTTTCAATTACAAACCTTCAATGTTGATCATTGTTGTTGTTGTTGACAGTATTTCGCCTATACGACTGGTTTGGCCAGCCAAAATGAAAATGTCAGTTGCTTTCATTAATTGCAACCGCGTCCAAAGTTTTTAATTAATTTTAATGCGTCTTTGCTATCGCCTGTCATTACAAGACACATGCACTTGGTTGACAGACAGGTTTCCTCAGACAGTTTAGAAAACTCTTCCTTCATATATGCAAATATAGTCACTTGTACCAACTTACTTTTCGCTTGCAGAGCTGTTCTGTCTTTCATTGATTTTAAAACTATCTTCAACGTTCCAATTTGAATCGCTCTCCTTCCCATCAACCATTACTCTTTTTATCTGAATACTAATCTCTCTATCGTCTTTCTGATGGAGTCTTTAGTGTCATCTGTCTGCTGGCTGAGTCTATTGACAGATTTTAAGTTTCAATCATCGGTTGTCTTTGCCTGTCTTCGAGCCTCATTCTATCGAGGAGGAAGATAGTTAGCAAGATCTAGGAAGAATGTCTTCTTAGATGACATCAAGTGTATGTATATTTGCATATTGTAGAGGGTTTTTTTTTTTGTGTTACAGATTAATGGACGTATGGATTAATATCTTAGAAAAATATTAAAACATTAAATATTAGTATCATTTTAAATCTATGCCTATTAATGGTGCATTAAAGAAAACGGTAGAATGTGTTTATGACTAGTATATATACTAAGACTAGCAATTTATGAAAGAATTAAATAAATTTATAATTATTTGAATAATATCTTATTTACTTACAAACGTATTGTAAAACCATGATACATAAATGTTCGAGATTTTTAGAAAAATGCATTTAGTTATTTAGCATAATAAATGATGGGTACCGAAGAAAAAAGTGAGAAAGTTTCACAATCCATAACCTATGACACGGCGAATAGAAGTCGACGGTGACGCAAACGAATAAAAACGTTGAAGTTATCCAATTGGCCCAGAGGGCGAAGAAGGGTAGATGCTGTTGCTCAACTCAAAAAATTTAATGAATGCAAAAATATTTGGATGTACTTTTCGCCCAAGTATCAGTTCGCGAAAATTTCACATAACACCATACGACGAGCGTCACCAGGGTCACCTCGACAGCGGTGGGAGCTCCACATCATATGTGTGAGGTTGTGGTCGACATCAAACGATCGAGGGTAACGCTTTCCCCGCGATTAGCATAATCGTGCAGAACCTAACAGTGCGATAGAGGAAAGTGAAAAATGATGAAGGCAAAAAGCACCAAACGCAACAACAACACCTACCGTACAAACCGACGTTCCTGAATCTGTAGTAGACTCCTTACAGCAATTTTGTTGCTGGTCATGAAATCGCAGTCGCCTTTGAGTATGCCACTCGGTTCCCATATGGAATGGTGCTGGAGGGGCAGCAACACTCCTTTAAGTTTTTCACTGAAAATGCAAATGTGAAAATCTGAACGAGTAAAAAATGCATGAAAATGTTGAAATTGCGATGTTTCTGTTGCATTACGCTCAAATACAAATCGAAGTTTAACAAATAATTTAACTTTCTTTAACAAATAACTGGACTTTCGTTTTGCCTCGGAATAGCCCGAAATATCAGGAACTAGCAACCAACTGGCTGTCTTGGTGGCGCCTGGTCAGTGCATCAGATAGTGTGGCAGCAAAAAGTATAGATTTGAGTTTTCGTCCATCCAGCCAAATTTCCATCAGGCTGTCTGCCCGAATGTCCATCCGTCTGTCTGTCCACCCAACTGATTGGCATGTTGTTGTCCCATTTGTCAGCGGCCATCGATAGCGACGCCGTGAAGTGATGTGTTAATATTTCACATATATCGAGTTTTCACGCCAAAGGCGACGAAAGCAGAACAACGTAGCTCCTGTTAGCTTAATATATGATATAAACTACAAAACAGGGTTTAAACTACGAGTGAGAGATAATGACTGTAAAACATTTGATTTATAGTTAGGTATAGTTTGAATTATATATTTGAAAGAATATTGAATACTGAAAGAAGAAGTAATTCAAAAAGTTTTATAGATATTAATCTAGTCCTGAGTAAATTATGTTTTCGATAAATGGTATAAGTAAGATAACTTTATCATTTATTTCTAATATTCCCATAAATTTGCATCATTTATATACAATACATCACCCGTCGCTTATGCGCTGACGAACTGAACCATTGATTTTCGATGATTATAGACAATTATTGAAATACGATAAATCACAAAAACAAAACAAAAATTATCGGAGGCACACCATTACCTCCATGCTTCTACACTTCGATGTTGATATCTTCCTAATCTAATGGAAAGTGGAAGATGAATGACAATATGATTAAAAAGGTGAGGTAAATGGGCGACTGTAGACGTTGTTAATTTCAAGAATTAAGTCACAAAACAATCGAAATGAGAATTCCTTCAATTTTCAACCTTGATTTATCCGCAAACTTGCAGACCGAACCTGAACAGTCAAGGCTGATGCATCCGCATCACATGGAGATTGTAATCAGCATCACACAACAAAACCGAAGTGATTCGAACCCGGTAAGGTAACTGAAACTTGTAAGGGGCGTATTGCGATATCGTGCGAAACCTTCGGTGCCTTCGGAGTGCTCAATATCGTCGATCTGCATTTCACTTTCTTGTTCAAACTGGTTCGAGGTTGTTGGTGTTGTGATTAATGCATTTCATTAGGCTATACAATAAACAATCCTGGTCTCTGTTTATAAATAAATGTTATCATTTATATTAGTCCATTTGAGCTCAATTCTCCTTTATCTCATTTCAGAAGACCCTTTTTCATCGATGGGAAGATTTAATTATAAATCAGAAACCCAATTAAACTCATCGTGCAAAGTTAACGCTCAACACGGTTTCTTATTAAGTTTTGAACTTGGTTAGTCATGACATATCCAAAATCTGATTCATGATACTAATACAGATATGATTGAAATCAACCATTGGCCATCCTACTGGAGATAAAATATATATCAGGTAGATAATAGTTGATATTATTTTTTGTGTAAGCTAGTCCTCATACTCAAATTTTCTTCATTCATCGAGGACCCCTTGGAATGTGGTGCATTACAGTAACAGGAATGCGTGCGAAAAATCATCCTAGAAAAGGTAACATTTCGAAATATTTATTAACCCGTTCACAATATTGAATTCGCGTTGGTAAAATTGTCACGGAAAATCCTAGAAAGTGACCGCACAAGAGTGAAGCACACAAAAACAATGGAGAAAAACCTGCAACAGCATAAGCCTTTGTCATATTATATTGTTTATGTAAATTTGTCAGGAAGTCTTAGAGAGCTTGAACAGAAGGGTAGTAAAAATGCACGAACATCACGAAGGAAAAAAAATGCAATGTAAAGAAATGCAATGGAAAGAGAAGAAAGGAACCTTAAACTAAAAACAACACACACAAGAAGTAGCGGAAGCAGTTTTATCGCAACAACCTGTCGAAAGGAAGGATCAATACATACAGTGCATCTACGGTTTAACTTTAAATGGAAGTCGTTATTAGGAGACTTGAAGTATATTTTATGTAAACAAAGAAACATTAAAACTCTCAAAATTATTTTCGCCCACAGTAATATATATATTTATTAAAGCATCATATTTCATTTCTAAAATGTTCATTTGTGTAGTTTATAGACAGATCGAAAATCTGATCGAGCTATATATGTCGAAGTTGTGTGCTATATACATTAGCAGATATATTCATATATTTTTATTTCATTCTCTTATTGTATTGCTTGCTTTGTCTGTTCAACTTAATCAACATGTTATTAAATTTGACATCAGGTTATGAATGTTGGTTATGTTTACAAAATTTTAATGCTTTATATTTCTGTATAATGTGATGCAGTTTCATTTCAACTGATGATAAACTTGACTTCCCTCAGTACATCACACTGTGGGTCCTCATCTTCCTATGTGAAACGGAAGTGTTAATCATTATAAATCATTAGATGTGATTTTTTTAACACTAGCACCAAGGCAGTGCCGGCGTTTATTGGCGACAAAATTTGTATACCATGAGTGGCCGACTACCACACGCAACGGACTCGAGTGGTAAAGCTATGCAATTATATCAAAAACAACTATCAGTTTCAATACCAATGGCACCAAATTCCGCAACAACAACGACGATCACCTGCAGCCTTCTACGCTGTAGTCTGCAGCCTTCTACGCTGTAGTCTGCAGCCTTCTATAGCTTCCTTCGCTTTTGATCGCATACAACTAATCAAATTATTGTCGTCAATGTCTTTAATTTATTTATATATTTGTTATTGTTGAGTGATGATAGTTAGTGCCCGACCAATGTTGGTGTTCCAAAGTGTTTGGAATTCAATTTAATTTGTGAACCGATTTATATCCCTGGTCTCTGATTCGAGTATATGTCATCCGGAAGCCGGACCACGATGGGGGCCCACATCGTTTAAGTTGAAATGCAGGTTGCGGAAAACTATCTCTTGGGAACGCTGGTTTTCTGAAGTCTGTCTATTTGTGGTTTATGTTCCGTTGTATCTGACAGTACATAAAGGATCATTAGTCCTTTACAATGGTCCATAAAAAATGGTATCGATATGGCGTTCTTCCTCCGCTCCTTCCTTATGACACATTGATGATTTATACTTGGTGGTCGTGTCTCGTTATGTCACGATTCTCACCACGTTTACTCACGTCTGGCCCCTGGACCCCATCATAAGAGGAAATCCAGTAAAATTCCGACCTCGAATCCAGTAGTTACAGCATCAGCCAATATGCGATATATTCGTAGTGTGTTCTTGCAAATGTGGTCATTGCCCGTAATACTTGAGCTATTTGTCAGGTTCATTTGGCTGTGTGTTTTTATTTTGCCCATTGAAATATCTGTCGGTCCGTTCCACCATCCTCCTGGTATGATAGCGAGCACTGAAAACCAGTGGAGTCGTTTCGATCTCGACCCGAGGTAGGTATGCGCGACGCTCTTGATCTTGGTCATCATACAAAGATGAGAGCTAGACGGAAAAGGAGAACGAGTAGTAACTCTGAGAAGGAAAGGTAAGAATGAGTGGATGTGGTAAGAAGAAGCCGCAAGGTTGCAAGTAAAGCGCAAGAAGATATTAACGGACGAAATGGATGTGTTTGATGCTGACGCCGTGTCTGAACAATGTAGAAGGAAGAAAAATATTAACACTATTCACATAAACAACGACAACACCAATAATGATAAACACAGCTGTGGGAGTTCCATCACTAGACCACTGACCACGGGGTTGTTCAATGCAATCCTTCGGTTTTACTTTCGAATGCTCTTGAAATTCGTCTTCCTCCGCGAACAGCATTTGGCGAAGATTGCATCGACAAAAACATCAAACACTTCACTAACAAGTTGCGAGCAGCTTCAAATTTGGCAAATATATGCCTGCATCAAAAAACCTTGTCGCGTCGTCCGTCAGATGGCGATTAGACGGGACTTCTGCGTAGTAATTGGTTTATATCCAATTTCTGTCTGTACAATGACTTGAATATTTGTTTCTTTCTGTGTCTATCGTTTATCTTTATGGCTGTCTCTGTACTTTTTTGAAGAAATCGTAGCTCTCGTATTTTAAACTTACAAGACTTTTTTGTATACTATTGCTACCTGGTTGTTTTTACTCCATTTACATCCGCTGGTATTGTCGCTGTAGTTGTTGTTGCTGATCTTTGGTGTTTTCGCTCTCTCTGATGAATTGTTCGCCTTATCATCGTTTTCATCAGATCAGATACAAGTTCGTCGACCAAGTTCACGGATGTTGGTCCATGGCTGTCGCTACTGTTGTTGCGTTTTAAACTATATACAAAAGTGAAAACGAAATCCATTTAGAATAGATTTCGTGTTACTTGCATTTACAATCGTTACTCCTGCGTAAATAACGTAACATCTATTGATCGATAAGAGAAATATCGATGAGTTTTTTCTACAGACATTGAACTCTTTAGTGTATCACAATTGACGGAGAAATTATTCCATTTAATCGATCCATTCGCCACTTTGTCGATGTTGTAATTCGTACCGTTGTCGTCAATGTTCTACATGTAACTAACTAGTAACCACAACGTCTCGGTGAAAGCGTTTTGTCCGACAACTTTAGGATATTATTAAGTAAAATGAGAGGTCAGAGCTTTGAGAAGGAATACTATAGTGACTATAATACCTATAGTGAAGGAACTAGCAAGGAAGGACAAGATGTCTGGCGCCACAAGAAGCTAGTGAACTAGACCGTTAACTGCACGCAAACACTGTAGTAATCTGATGAAAGCCAGTTTGGAGATTTCGAAGAGGGTATCCATGGCCATAAGGAATCTTGTTGCGTGCATAATTAATTAAGGAGAATGATATTGTGAAACATATGTAGTGTGTGCAGCAATTCTAAGAAAACTTTTGTTGAAACAAAGTGAGACGCTGCAGGCACCTGTCTGCACAAGCGTGCAGCTTGCGGTGGACTTTAATGGATGGCTGCTCTCGTTCCGCTTTAATCGTAGTCATATCCTCAAACATTGCCTCTTTATCATGTATAGCAATTTATAACTAAATAAAAGATGTTTTTGATGTTCTCAGGCAGAATTACACAAAATAGTTTTTAATTTGCTTTAAATGTTTAAGACACCCTTTCAACATCAAAAGCGATTTAGCTACTGTCGTTACCAAGGTCTTAACTTATCTACATGTCTGGTAAAAATTATCGATTGTAATAGACTCCTATTGATACATTTTAATGCAGAATAGTAAACTTCAGCGAATCCATCGAGTAAATGTTTTCGTCTTTAATTTGGATTTTGAATAATTTTTAGCAGAACATTGGGTAATCCTGGGTTGATCTACGCAAGACAATTCGAATAATGAGTGATCTTCTAGTAATTAATTGACCTGCGGTACTGATGTCCATCCATCCAACCATAATTTAATGGGGCCTCCCCATCAGACCATCCGTCCATTCTCCGTTCGTTTTCCGCGATCTCATCAAGAAGCCCCACTGGGCAGCTCGTCCGCCACCCACTTCAAAAGTTAATTTATTATTTGTTCGCTTCCGTAACCGTGTGCGAATCGCTTGATCCATGGAGTTCAAGCTGTGACGAGGAGGCGCCACTCTTTTCTTCCTGAGAGATCGGATGGCTAGTGTCGGAAACAACATGTAGTGCATTTGCAAACTTGAGATAGTAAAGGTTGTTTATTAATATACTCAATCTTCAGTCGACGCCATGTGGTGCATATCAGAGCTGCAGGTGGTTGGCTGGAGATGAACGAAAGAGCAGGAATTTGGTAGTCATGAACTAGTTGGAGGAAGCTCAGAGTTTAATGCTTAAATGAATATAATAAAAATAAAGCATAAAATATATGTAGATTATAAAGAAAAAGATTTTATATCAATAGTTACATTTTAAAATTTTCAATTAAAATCCGCAAGTATATTTCTAAAAATGTTATTTGTTTTCTTTTTTCCTCTGCGGTATTGACGTTTTTGAGATCTGGCATTCGCAACTCTCATTCTCTTTTCGAAGGCGAAAGTTTATATTTAACCCGACGTCAGACGATGACGAGACCGTCCCTTGTGTCATCGACGTCTTTGGTGGCGGGCTCTTTGGCATAAAGTCGTTCACGTGACTCTTCATCATGGTTTTACTTCTTAACACCTCCCGCAAGCTCTCTCGATGCCCACGATCGTTGATATCACGAAATTGACGAATCGCTCACGCAACTTGTTAGCTCGAGCACTTGACTGGGATTTTGACATTTGATTGGTGATTGTTGATGTTTCTCCTCCTCTCCTTATCAATGCTTACTTCAATCAATGTATCTTCTCCTCTATCATTGTTTGTTTTCTGATCCGAAATGTCATCATGTGCGGTTTATTTTTTTGTTGTTATTATAGCGTATGGCAAACGTTTTTGACATTCAACAAAAATGTCATCAAAGTAAAAAGCGAAAGTCTATGATCAAACTAATTTCGAATCCAGAGAAAGGGTTTAATCTTGTCCCCCTCGTTATTTCTGTCCCTTCCCTTAACCTCCTTGCTTTCTTTCCATCTCTTCACTTGTCATATATTATGTGTGGGGACTCAGGAGATCCGTCGCCGGGTTCGTAAAAGGACGAAATAAATTAACATGACAACAGACAAAAAACAAAAACAGACCAAAAATGCATGAGATAGAAACCAATTGATTTATGTGCTCAAGTATATATGAAATCAAAAATTGCGGCTGGGGGCAGGATCGCATTTATCATATTTTTCCGCAGAATGATGAATGAAGGAGTGAAGTAAATAATATTATGTGTTCCTAATCTCTGTTAGTCATGAAGCCGAGTGTGTATTAAGAAAAAACATGCTGAAAGGGGTTGGGACTTCTCATTATAAAAGTTATAATCAGGTAGTCAAACGGCAATCTTCGCAAAACAAGCTTGTAGAAGATTTCATTAATTACTATTCAGTAGTTTCGGCTGAAAGAACCAAATTGATTTTTAATAACATGTTAGGCATCAGAAATTCCAAGAACAGACTACCACGAAATTCCAGCTTTGCATATAACATTTGAGATTTTGGAGTCCTCGTTAATGGTAATATAACTCATGTATTCCTGGAAGTGCATGGCGTGAAACATTTGTGTTTCCAAAAAAAAAAGGATAATAAAGTCTAAAAATAAATTTGAAATTAGAATAACTTTTGCCTGAATCAGATGAAAGACCTCAGTCGGTATTTGATAATAACGCTTACAATGATTTATGTTTCATTTGTTGTTTTAATCAAAATCAAATGTATTTAATTGCAGTTGTATTTGTACTTTTCACTCTCACACGACAGGTTTTCCAAATTAACTTCAGATGTGATGAATCTCTCTCCGAATTTCGGAAACATGATGTCCTGCAGCCTCTAAAGTCAGACAAAGTGCAAAATTATGCAACTCGATGTCTTTCACAAACGATATTAAATTCCTGTATCTCTCCATTGGTTTATTCTCCTTCAATATTTTCTTCTTGTTTCGATGAAGCTACAGTCGATATTGTTGTTGGAGATGTTGTAGTTATTATTAATGCTATCGTTGTTTGCCATCATCAGAGTAAATGATCGCCGATTAACGCGAATCGATGCAAAACACGTTCGTTCAGTGTTTGGAAAATATTTACCAACAACAACAGCAAGCGCAAGCAACAACAGCTCTCATCACTTTCGCCACCGATTAACATAATCGTGCAAAACCGAAGCGCGCCAAGAAACCGCCTCCTGAGCCGCCAGAGCCACGAGCCACAACAGTTTGCCACGGATACAATGTGGACTGGAGCAGCCCCCGCCAATGGCAACATTAGGTATGGCGTAGCGAAAAATCCCAAATATTCTCCATTCTCATAAATTTTTGAGCGAAATGTTAACGGGTCTCCCGGTTTAGGATGGCTTGTTCTCCAACAGATGGACATTAGTGCGCATGTGATTAGTGAAAATCGCTCTTTTGACATCTCGTCGACGCCCCTCTCCCTCCTATGCTGTTGCTTCGCACTCTCTTACCAATCATCCAATTTGGCCACTCGATGCACCCTCCGGCTACCTCTTATATGACAACCGCAGAGCAAATCTCAAATCAATACATATCCCCACGAGTTTCCATCCTCAGTGCGGGAGCGATCGACTGCTGGAGTGGACTCGAGTGCTTGAGAGTCGATTGGCAATTCAAATAGTTGTTGGAGCTGAAGCTGAGAATTGATGCGTCAATAATGTTTATAGAAATCGAAAGTTCAACACTTTATAATGGATGACGCTTTCACAGCAGAGGTGAGAGCGAGAGATAAACTAAGTCTTTTATGTAATTTTTAGTTCAGGTATTTATGAAGACTCGCTTTTGATTCGATGATTTCTAAAGCAAATATATTTGAATTTTTTTAATTGTCTAAATTAAAAATAGTGGTTATAAAAAGAGGAGGAGAGGTATAAATAAATTAATTAAAATGATAATATCGAATTCGCAAACATGTTGTTATTATCATTTGGATACAAAAAAAATTTGAGCTTAAAATAAGGTAATTTCAAGTCAAAATTGTTAAAACTGTCGACAAACTGTGATTTCCGTATTCCGAGAGCTCCATAATCATGGAGTCCTGTCCGAATTCAACGGCCGACGGAGCTATCGACATCAAAGCAAATTACGATCAACAGGAGTTGGCAACGCCACCACTCCGTTTCGACAGCCAGGTGGCCGAGAGGGCTATAGATCGAGCGATTCATAAATTTCAACGAATTAAATTGAAGCGCAGCATTCATTGAATTCACCAAAGTTTCGCCTGAGGACAAAAGCTTTTGATACCTCGCCATGGGAACCGACTGACAATAGAAGGAGTAGGGTACGACTGGTAGGATCTTGTGGGGTTTGGAGTATCCATAATTTCTGTCGAATACCCAGAGGGTGTGAATATAATTTCCTTTTGTGGTGCTATCGCGTTGCAAGAGAAACAATTTAATGTTTGTGGACCAGGGAGTGATGGAGGTAGGGAGGAGAGATTGCTTTAGGCGTGAGATAGAATTTGTGGGGTCACCGTAGTCTCCACCTCACGTTTTAGTGAACACTTTGAGTGAGTGACATCTTGAGCCTAGGGAGGATTGATCAATAATACTAGGATTTTCACACAGATTATTGCACAATAAAAAAGAGTGCAAAAAGTACCCTAACTAGTCAACCAAAAAATCACATTTCCTAGACATTCAGTTGGTCTAGAGAAATGTTTGCCTCCTCTCCGGCATTCTTCACACAGCTTCACATCGTTTGCTCGTTTACGTTGGTGTTGTGTTGGTTATGTCGTAAAAGTTGTTATTGTTGTGTAGTGTTCAATTTGTCACTGATTTATTTATCGTCCACTTCGTGTGATTTGCATTTTCACATTGCTGTTGTCAACAGCTGCAGAAGTTCAACGGACTGATTTATGCTTGCTTCAAAGTAGCTCGGAGTTTCTTTCCTTCTCGTGGGCGGTAGATGCAAATGCTTTGTGGAACTTCAGAGGACCCTGAGTTGGACAAATTACACCCATAACCGCTGACTTCAACATCGTCGACACCTTTCTTGACCTTGGTTCCAATCTGTAAGAGCCACAATTTAAAGGGTCTAGTGTTTGTCGATGAGCTCATTTGCCAACAGATTCATCATCTCAAGAGTCACTTTGCTTTTGTGTTTTCTTTGTCGGACAAAATGTAAATAAGTAATTACAGCTGTAGAGTCATCACAGAAGAAAAATGACGAAAACACAACTCAAAAGCAACATATCAAGTGTTGGCGATGACACGTGCAATTGGAGCGTTCAACCACGTGCAACTGTTGCAACTGCACTCTGGGGACCCTCGAGTCGTAACTCGAGAAAACCCTTTGGGTGCTCTTGGCGTGTACTACAGCAACGTGGTGGAGAAGAGATCATTTGCATACTAAGTTGTTTCCAAATTTTAGGTCAATCGCCAGATGGCCTTCGAAGTAATTAAATTGCTTATATACATAAGGGTACTTTTGAATTAAAAATTATTATCTATTATCAACATACATTTTGTGATGATAAGATTTTTATTACTTAAAGAATGGAAATATACTCAGAAGACAGAAGGTGCTGATTTTACTGAGGGAACAAAAATGTCAAGGTTAAGATGAAATCAGCAGTTTCCCCACAAATTGATTGATATTCTCATGATTTATACTGCCATCATCATGAACGCCTAAATACACTTCTCATCAGAAATAAGTTGCACTAATATTCAATGTTTCTGCCATTACATATAGGTATCAATTGGTACATTTCGTTAATTGTTTATCGTTAATTTTCTGGCTAAGAGAATTTTACGTTACGAACATTTATGTTTTCCTTGAACTTCGACAATAGCACACGAGATCATAGCTCGATGCTTAATTTTTTGGGCGGCATGTGTGAAATAAAAATATTGTTGTAATTAATGTTTTGAACCTGCATTGATGTGATTGCTTTAGTCAGTTATATAATGATGTTATCTATGAATGATGGCCACAAGATGATAAAATGATAAAAATTAGGTGTTTATTCACATATTTTCGTTCAACCACTCGCGCTCGTTCTACCAGTAATGAATGAAATAATTAGATATTTATCAGTTATTATGAAAATTCAAATTTTATTCTCTCCTACACACACTCCTAATTTTTGATTCAAAAATACTAAATGTTCCTCAGGGTGCCGGTCTTGTCAAACTTCATTTGAGCCCATAAATAGTATCTCTGGGCATAGGGTGTGCCACATCCTGGCATGGATGTGATGAAGAATGGATCCAAGGGTGTGCTCCTGTGAGGATCCTTTTCATTTTCTGCCAGTGCTCCTTAATTTTACGTCACGCTATTTGTGTTCGCTTCGGTTTTAGAGGCAATTTTTAATCCAATTTAAATATAAACAAAATCCCTATGACACAGGTACAATCATCGACATGTGGGAAATATTTGAAAATCCCATCATTTCAAACCGATCAAAGGGCGGCCTACAAAGGAAGTGCTAAAGGTGGTTTGACGAAGTCGAGAAGTACAAAATCGATCTGTGTATCTGATACAATTAACTCAATAACGATATTTCTCGAGCACTAAATATATAAGCATTATTTTTTCATTTTATTTTTAATTAAAAAGTAAGGTAACAAAATAAAATTACGATATTTCTCGAGCACTAAATATATAAGCATTTTTTTTTCATTTTATTTTTAATTAAAAAGTAAGGTAACAAAATAAAAAAAAAACTAATATTACTATGTATGAGAACGAGTATAACGAACGAGTCCTTTGAACAACCTCCAGCAAATATGCAAAAGCACATTTGATTAAGCAGACAATCATAAGGGTACCGTAACAAAGAGTTTTATTATAATAATAAGTTTTATTATATAAGTTTTATTACAATATTAGGGTTGGGTGGAATCTTTTATTATTAACTAAACCCCCGTCCTCAGCCATCGTCCTTCCATTCTTTAACACTTAAGCTATATTGTCTAAAGCAATAGCCTTCAATAGTCTTCTTTGCGACACCAGTCACAACCACAATCATATCGAAAGAGAAACAAGCAATAACAATAAAAAAATAACAATAAAAAATTACAATAACTGATAATCGCTAAAAATGTATCACGTACTCGCACGCGACTATGATGTCGCTATATTTTCTGTCGCTGCCACTTGGGATGTGGATGACTAGAGGAGAGTTCAAAGTGATATCCCCATCTCTTTAACACAAACCTCCCTTGGTAACTCTACTGATCACTCTCTATGTCTCTCTCTCGTACACAATCGGCTTTCTAGCCACAACACGTACGAATGATTAACAATTTATTAATCAAACACAACCTCTGTCTATCTGGCAGTTCGACCGTCTTTCATTTATTTTCTATTTCTCTCTGTGCTCACATTCTCACTCACTCACTCATTCCATAATCCACGAAGATCATTTTTCGAGGCTTTTCTTTATTTTTGCTGCGCTCTTTGCCTTCAGTCGTCGCAGAACCTGCAAATGGTTTCGAAGTTATTTTTTCACGTCTATTCGTAAAGACGTTACCGCAATTTTCCGCCCGCTCACATGTGATCCCGAATACTTCCGGCGGACGTTTGGGGGCGTGGTTACTGCGGGCTCCGATGCGGTGCGATCCCATTCACATCCGTCTTGTTTTGTGTATGTTTGTTGTTGGCTTTGTTGGAAACCATTGCACACAAATCATTGACATGTGGCAACATGGTCAATTCGTCGTGACCCCTGAACGCTAAAGCGTTTTTTTATGTAAACAATCATCAATAAATTATATTAAAATACTATAATTGGCAAAAACATAAAAACGTGAACGAAATTAATTGAAAATGTGCAGGATTAAATTACTGCTCAAAAAAAAATAAGGCAAAAATTCAGTAGTATAAATGAATATATTACATTAGGCATTATCGCCTACGTCTAAGAACAACTCTTTAATCCTTTTTGATTACTTATTAACCGAAAATCTTTCCTCTTCTGAATTTTCAAACAGTTTCTTTTACAAATTTTATTTGTTGTAACGGCTGGCCTAATTAGCAAGTAATAATAATAGTAAAAGTAATTAACCTTTATTTCAGCTGCAGTTCACACATGCATCAAATCCACTAAACACCGAGTTGAAGTCGAAGTGCTTTGCATTCCGGGTGTTGGAGAGCAAAAAAGACAAAAAAAACAGAAAATGCAATTGTCTCATCATGCATTTCATGGAGTTCTTACGGGTACAACTAATTGCACGCAAATGGTATTAGTTATGAGTTAGAGTTTAACTTATATGTAGTTGGCTTTTTACTCGTTGCCTGCAATCTCCATCATATTTTCGTATGTTTCTCATCATACAACAGAAAAACGAAGAGTGGGCAGAGAGATGAAGATCTGCGGTGCACGAAGATCCCATGATTTCATTATTATTCACAAACACATGCATTCAATTTTAGGAACGAACTCGCGAACGACTGACAGACGTGTGAATATATGAATCAATTACTAAAGGAGTTGCTCAAATAAAATAAAAAAAATTGTTAGCTGCCGTTTGGGGCGGAAGAAGGTGAAATAAAAGGAAATTATTGTTTAAAAAAGGAATTTGGGTTTTGAATAGATAAGATAATAAATTTAATTCATCCAAAGAATGACTGGGAGAAGTGGCCAACGAATTTTTACAGGAAAAAAAAAACACGGTTAAAATAGATAGCGAAACAAATCCAAATAAATGGCGGAAATAATACGTAAAGAGTAGAGTAATTATTTCCTATTAATAATAGGATAGTAATAGGATAATCGAAGATAGGACATGTAGACACAATGGTGTTCGGTCGCAAGAAGCTGGAGAAGCGAGGAGAAGGTTTCAGAATATTGCAGGATTTATTCGTTTAGAAAGACGTTCAGCAGACGGATTCTGAACTTCATCCCAAAAGACGCCGCCGATGTCACCGACTCTCACTCTTACTACTGGGACATTGCGAATCTTGAGTTATGGTGACTGACACCGTACTCTTGACCTGCGTTACCCGGATTGTAGTGCGAAAGTATTAGCAGTCCTATTTTTAGAAGAAGAGGAAGTCGCGGTAGATGGTGGTGGGTACTAAATCGACATGATATTAAAGGCAGAAGGAGGCAGACGATTTAGAGCCGCCTGTGTTCTCGCATTCTCGCGTGCTAACTGCATATTGTTCACCGTTTTCCTCGATTCGCTGCCTCCACCGCCACTGTATAAGGTAACAAGTCACACATGAGCCGGCTTTTCGATGCAGCTTTTAAAGTTATTCTGTTTTCCTCTCTTTTTCGTAGAAATCAATAACTTCGGGAGACATGTTTGTGTCAAGATTCCCATTCTTTTTATTTTCTCTCTCCATTTTCTAGGCTCATTCGTCCCATGGCTCCAACTGCCGACCCGTCGCCAATCACAAGAAGATCCTGGATCTCGGTGACGTTACTAAAAAAAAATAGCGTCAGGATGTTGCGGTGAAAACTGAGGAAGACGCTACCTCAAATCGTCGGCAGGAAGGCATCGAGCCCCGCGACCGCCGAAGTCGATCAAATGTTTGTAGCAAGAACAAGGAGGAACAAATGGTAAGGAATCGCCCACGGCTCCCACAAGATCCGCTTCAGATCATTCTCTATGTTAATCGCTACATCGGCGACTAGCATGGCCATCGATCAATTGATCCTTCCCTCGATCGGATGATTGACCGCCACTCGTTCCTCGATGTATGATTTTAGTTTTCCACTCAATGATCTCTTTCCGATCCCACCATTCTCGTTAGGCCGCAGGAGGCCGGCATTGTTGCGCTGATCGACGCCCATCTGGGGCGCGTTTATCCCGTATACCAGGAGCGCACACCTGCGGTTCTGCAGATCTTTGCAGACCTTCGAGCAACAGTTCTTGACGAGTACGGATCAGAGCACGTGGATGGAGAGGTAGGAAAAGCAGATTGTGTCTGGAGAATTAACAAAGCCTGCGGAGAACACAGGGATATTCCGTCTTCTCCGCATTGTCCCTATGAGCTTTTTAGTAACATTGGATTGCACCATTGAGACGATCCAGATTGCTTCCCAGTCTACTTTTAAATGTTCCTCAAAATATTTTTAAATGTTGACTTTGAACAATCTTTATTAATGTAAAAATATCAAGAGAAGGAAAGACTCTCTGTTAGACTAGTCTAAAGACAACAGAAATTCAGTTAACAGACTGAACCTGAACCTGTTGGCTGGAGTCTCTAGGCTGGAGTCTCTAGTAATGTTTAGCTTCTTCTTCCCCCTGCTCTGCTATGTTCAGCACTGCGTTTCCCTGTAATGTTGAGCTCTAAGTTCTCCTCCATCTCTGCTGACAACAGAGATCTCTCGCTACTTCTGCAGCCACTGATTTTGGGACAGGGAGAGCAACATCGTCGTTGCTGTCGCTATTGCTGCTGCACTGACTGCGGTCGAGACAGAGACCATTGCGTTCGCTCGGTTTCTTATTCGAACGTTAGCTGCCAACGGCCGCGGACGCGTTCATTTAGCATCGGGCAGTTTTTGTTGTTGTGTTCGCGACGATTTCCTTTCAACCATCGAACACGTGTAGCTCATCAAAGTTAGTGAAGATAAAGTGAAGTATTTATTGGAAAATAGTCCAACATATACAAATAGTGCCAAATACAAGTACAATTAGTTCAGAAGATTTTGTTAAACTAAACGAATTTTGTATTCGAATATAATTAGTACAAAAAATTTTTTGTTTCACAAACAATTCTTTACCGACAAGAATGTGAAATTTAATGAAAGAACATTTAAAAATGTAATGATTTTGTGCCACTGGAAAAATATATTTTTTTATAGAAGTGTATTATTGTCTAGATGGACTGCCTTTAAAAATATCTTCAGGCTAGCAGTCTCAAGTTCCTGAATAGAAAATAAATTAATAAACCATAATACACCAAAATATCGTTAACTTATTTTGATTGACTCACATTAACATAAATGAAATGCAAAGAAATGACAAAATAAAACTAAAAATTAAAGTTTATTTCCAATGCTAAAAATGTTAAATAAATATTATGCTGAATATCGAATGCCTTCTGACGCAGTACTTAAAAGTTTCAATTTATAAAATCAAACAAAGCTTGTTTAGTTAAATGAAACTCAAAGACACTTCAACTAAAAATGTGAAAATTAAAGGTGAAATCAAAATAATGTTAAAAAATAAGGTAAGCAATTTAAAAGAATATTTTTCATTTCGTAGTTTAATAATCTATTTAAAATAATATAAAATCCAACATCAAATTCACAAAAAAAAAAAATTTTAATCGGATTCGAAACATTTCAAAATTTTACTTCTTCCAATACTTGGAACATTCTTTTGATTTCTTCTGATCTGGATCTTTGACATGAATCGAATCGATTTGTGATCTCAATTTACGAATTCTATCTTCGTTTATAAGTTTGTTTCGCAATCGCACACTCTTGATCTGTCGATGGGCCCAATCGACTTACTGTTGACTGATCCATCCAATCAATATCTTCCATCCGATCAATTTGTTTGAAAACAGAAACCACTTGTTTTAATTGTTGTCGATTAATTTTATGCTTGAATTTTTAACGTTGATAATCTTGAGTTCATCAAGTTCTTGCTTGTGGAGGTGTTGTTGGCTTTTGACAGTGCTCACTTGCATTGGTTTTTGCAAGTTCGAGGAATTACGTGGGTTTCGAAATTTTCATGCCTTTCAAATCGTAATACGCGATCTATTGTTCGTTCTTTGACTCGTCTAGAATTGCGATAGTTCAATATTTTGATATTCCTTGACGCAGTCACGACTGTTTTGGTGCGGAGGTCGTTCGTTCGTTTTACTCTACGAATGCAAAGATTAAATATTTCAGTCAACAAGATCTCCATCCATCTTGTTCTTTCAAGGCCAGGAAGAACCGATTTTTCGATCTCATAGAGAGGACGAGCTACCGCTCAGACTCCTTTCGCTACAGTTTCGTTTCGTGAACACTCGACTAAAAGATGCCAAAAACCTCACTCGATCACTCGCTCCGTAGCGCTCGTTTTCATGACTTCTGGATGATGCAGCAATTTCGAAGACGACCGAGGGCTTTCAACGCTTTCAGAAATTGTTGTCAAACGTGAAGGTCGTTTGATTGCAATATCTTTTCGCAACAATAAATACAAGATAATAAAACCAAAACAGAGCAAATCCTCTTTTCAAATCAATTATCGTATCTAACAGGTGTCAACGCTATTGTTGATCATAATGTATTTTTATTAATTTTTTAACGTTTGAAACTTATAACAGGGGGAACATAAATCAGCTTTTTATACAATATCTGGAAATAGAAATCACAAAAGCATTTCTCAAACATGAGTGTCGTTACAAAGACCTACTTTTTTTTCTCCTCGATCCAGCACAAGCCCTTTACAGTTGTAATAATATTGATATTGTGTACAAATGTCCAAATTTGTTTTTCCCTTTGGGTATAAATTATATATTTTAATAATTCATGTGTTCGTGTCGTCTGATGTTAACTACAGCCATTGATGTTGAAAGGCATTTAACAATGTTTTACCCTATTTGTATCAACTTGGTAATATATGGGTAATATTAACAAAGTCATACTCTACTAACGATACCAATAGTTTTTCAAACCCTTTATGGTATTTACTTTAGCTGGATGCTAATAAACCAATAGTAAAAATAAGTCTTCAATAACTTATATGTGTTACGAATAGCAGTTGTAAAGAAAACGCAATATCCCGCAGTATGATGTCGCTTAAAACCAACTGTAGATCACAGAGATCATCAATATTCTCATCGTCTTCATTAAACCGATCGTCCACTGATTTTCATTCGTACGTGAATGCAGACGAAGACGCTTAATTTAAGACTACTAAATGGTGCGGTCTACAGAACGAAACAACTCCTCGTATTTGCCTCTCAGTTTCCGAGGGAGGGGTATTCGTTTGCCATAGAGAGCGGTTTTTGTATGCAGTGGAAAACAGGATTTCCTTCGTCGTCTTGAACTTTGCAACCTGACATTGAACCGAGGCTTGTGTTAATAGGGAAACCATTCTTTGTAATATATTCCGATGCCTTTGTAGGCATTCCATGTCCGTGCCTATACGTTGTCACTAACGCGGTATCGGTTGACTGATAGTGCACGTAGTTTCAGTCTCTTTTTCCTCCGAATTCTCTCTTATTCCTCTTGTTCCTCCTTTTCTTATATTCAGCAGGAAGGCGTTGAACTTTAGTTCTCTACTCTCAGTGCTCGGAAAAACCTGACATATCCATACTACCAGATAGAGGTCTTTTAGTTCTCGTGATAAATCAAAGTGATTCTCATGCCAATGAACTAAACCATGTAAACCATAAATCGGTGATTTCTAGCTCCCACAATCCATGGTCATTGGTCTTGTCTATCCATTGCAACCTCTGAGGTTTGACTTTGACCTCATTCATTTGGATTCACTTCTTGCCGTGATAGTTTACCATTTTATTCATTATTTTATTTTATTTTCTTAAAATCATAGAGTCTCACGACCCAGTCCTCCCACTACATCTCAGTCGAATAAGCATTTGTGAGGACTCTCCAATGTTCCTATCACAAACGAATTCTGTGTGCCGTCGATGCATGAGCTCCGCTCATTTGTCAAGTTCACATTTAAAGAATGTTCCTTTCGACTAAACGTTGGAGCAGAGACGTGAGCAAGCTCCGGGGATTTCGGGGCATTGGCAGAGCGTTATGAAATATTACCAGGTAAAATTCGGCACCACTCCTAATCGTCGCTGCAGCACTCGAACTGACAATTCCCCGGTCTCTGGACCTCAGCCGGCGGTTGTGTTCATGAATTACATTGATACCCGACTAGACCTCACGCTGATCTCCAGCACCAGTCATATCGAATTTTATTTGATGTTCTATCTTCCTGGGCTTCTTGTTTGTTCCAACGCATATTGTCGTGGTTGAATTTCAGCTGCAGTATTAATACTACGATTAATTTATTGTGCGTCCTCTTATATTCTCCACTGCATTCTATCCCGCTGCTTGGTCCTCCCGTCGATGAAAAATTCCTTTGGAATCATTTCATTCCTCCCAAAGATCAGCTGTGCTAGAATCAAGAATAAGCCTCGATTTCATTTGTTATTCTTGTGCCGGCCTCTTGTTCTTCTCCTCGTCATCGAATTTTCCATGAGGAGGAAGAACTAGTTTTCAAATCTGGCTGTATCTTTTTGTGGAATGTAAAAATCTACTGGGAAGGGAAGACCTGAAGAGTTGTGGTAGAAGGGTATCTTTAAGGCAAAGTATATGGGTAATCGTGATGCTCAGAGCAGAATATCAACAGCTGTGTTTGTACAGCAACCAGAAAATTTTAAAGAACTGCACGCAATTACTAAAAATCATTGTATAAACGGGTACTCAGATTGTGGTTTAAGTAAATCAACACGGAAAAATAGGAATGGTAATTTATATAAAAGTCAAAGCAACGAAGGATTCACAGCAAATGATCGCAAGAAACATTTTCATTATAATCAGCAGTCGCTTCAATTTAGGCTTTGATTTCGATAGTGAGAAGAGGAACGGAAAATGTGTGTTGGTCACTACATCGCATTGTAAAGCAAGAGTGCAATAAATAATTTATTGTTGCTACACCAAAAAAATGATTTATGGTGACCCAGGGACGAGGTGTTCAAGTGGGAAGAAGTTAATGGAAACTCTTTCGATAGCCATAATTTTATCTCAACGTGACCAACATTCCTGGGGTTCCTTAAAAGCTTTACAAATTGTAAATCGAAAATGATATATTGAAAAATAACACTAACTATACTATATATAAATTCCCTACACCAGGACATCGAGAAGTGTATAAAAGTTCTTTAGATCGCATGCAAGATTTGGCGATCGTAACCTGAACAAAATCTTTCAAAGCTTTGAGTGAAAGAACGCTTTCGGTGGGAAATAAATTAAATAATATTCTGAGATATTATATGCCACAAGAATCCACAATCGTTTTGTCACTGGCATTGGCTGCCACATGAATGCCAAAGTAACAACAGGACAGGCGGAACTTCAGATGTTCGCTGGAAGGCGTCGAGGTCTGTCAGCATTAAAATGCCGCGCCATAGTTCCCATATCCACTTTATGTGTTTCTTTTATCCAAAAGCCTTCTTTGTCGATGTCTCCATCGTCGGATCATCCTTGACTCCATCGGGCCATACGTTGCCGTCACCATCAACATTGAAGTAAGGCGGAAGCAATTTAACTGCTGTATTTAAATTATATATATATATATATATAACAATATATATATATATATAATTAATAAGTATATATAAGTATATATATATATATATATAATTATATTTTTCGTCTCGTGATCTGTCAGTAGACTCACGATCGCCACGTCTGTCAGGTCACCGTGCATCTAACAATTCATCAATGTTATTGTAACTCCCGACGATTCTCTGGCCAATGTTTTGTAGAAATCCCAGCCATGGCATCGCATTCCAAGAATTCAGCAAATGCGGCATCGATCTATTTTCGCCGTTAATCGAGACTGGCCCAATTGGCTGTTAGGCGGAACCGAATGGAACGGTTTCAAAATAAACTTTGTAAGGAGTGCCCGTAGATCGGGATCTTTCTAAACCTCGCCTTGGCGTGAGGCGTCGATTAGTCATTGCGTGCAGCGATTGTTTGACTCACAGCAAAAACGTTGTTTTTTTTACCTTTTTCGTTTGGAGAAAATATTGATGGAATTATTGTTGTACTTTTTCGGGTTTGAATTTTTTGAAATAGTAAATATTTAAAAAACGGCTGTTCAATAATGTAAATTGGCAATCTATCAGTGTAATTACTTCAAATCATGTACGTCCATGTCTGTCCGTACAACAAACCCAACTTGCTTACTCAAAAGCTGCAAAGCAATTTGGCTCGTAGTCCATTATGAATGGCCCACGAATACGTAATTAATTGGACGCATGTGGCATTTCTGCTGTCTATGAGGTAGGTTATGACATTGGTCTAGGAGTGCAGGTTGGGTCGAGGGTTTGGCTGGAAAGGATTTAGACATCTCGCGATCTATTGTTCAATGGTTATGTTGGAACGTTGTCGGTATCGTTGTTGAAATTTGCTTTGTTGACTATATTGTAATTGATAATGTAATGTAACTTAATGTAACTTTCTTCCTCAGATTAGTTTTTCTTTCTTTTTGTAGGGATTTCAATGCTGTTCAATTTTTTTCTAAGTGACATGATTGCATAATTGTGGAACGTTGGATTTTCATTCAAAATGATTTCAAAGGTGTGACGTTAAAGGGAATAGTTTAAAGAAGTGAATATTTAAAATTCTATTGTCGATCATGCATACTGATTTTATTCAATTCGCAGCCACCACTAACAATTAATTAAAATTATATATTAAGAATTCATCAAATATCTTTGAAAAATTAGGTTCACTCATTTATCTGGTGACCCTACGAGTGGTGAGTCTCGCCATGACTTGCCGTAATTCAGAGAATGGAAAAGAGAACGAAAGATAACATGCAAGAGAAAAATCGAAACACAAAGATTTATTCCTATTCTTAACATAAAATTACTTATAACTAAAATGATCGATTTTTGCCCTATATTAAGAGATTGACTTCAATTGCTCTCGAATTTGTACATAAATCTAAAATGTATTATTCTCAATAGTCGTATATGCAGCGAAGCGCACCCAATTGCTTTGAATTAATTCAGCGAGCCCAATCAAAGGTCGACTACGACTAAAGACGAGAACTAATCCATAAATATTTGTCAATGAGAATTGCAAACCAGTAATTCGTAATAACCTACCACAGCCCCTAGCTGAATATTCCCTATACTCGCCTCTAATGCAATCACCTCCAAGTTGATCAATTCGAGCTATGACCTCAGTGGGTCGCCACCTTCGATCAACGACATTCAACTTGCGATAATTGAGGAAAGTCAAGCGATCTGCTCAATGGGACCGATCGGGGAATCCATTGCGGGCGCAAATGGCCGCAATGATCCCTCAAGCGGAATCGGTTGTCGTACGCCTATGTTATGACGACAACGACAACCATCAACGAAATTTAAATTCCCGACCGGAGTTTCGAACATTAATGCAATTCGATCGTTTTCCATTCATTGATCGAACAACGATGACAAAATTGTTCGAATTCCTTTTCATGTGAATGAGTTCGAGAAAATAATGCATTAAATGCGAACAAAAGCGACAAAGAAAAATGGATAAAGAAAACCCATGGTGGGTGTTACGATCGATTGGTTTATCATGAATGATGAACCAAATAGACGATTGTTCTGAATTTTTAAATTGAATTTTGATGTGAGACATAATATGTCTTCTGTTCATTTCTATCAATCCTAATCTTAAATGTTCAGTTTTCCAGTCCCTAGTTTGGTGCAGGAGATCACTCCAGTCTGCAGTCCTAATAAAACTCTAAAAAGACCCACAGATAACAATCTGTGCATAACTCATGTAAAATATCGCCCTAGTTCGGAATTTACCATTGAATTCTCGCCTCCTCGAACACCAGTTTTACTCCGAAAAACATTTATTTGAAAACCACATTATATCTAAATAACTTCCTTTCACTCTTCCTCAGGAACTTTCTCCCCTTTTCCCCTTCCACCATCCAATCATTTTGTTTCAGTTGGCGCGAAAATTTGTTACATTTGCATCACCTTCCCCAACTAGAGCAGTGAGTGAAAAGCGGAAGACATTTGCAATTAGGTCCCAATGCCAAAAACTTCAACAGTTATAGCAGCAACATCATTTGTGTCGAGTTTGGAGCAACAGCAGTTTGCGCATGTTCGACTCTGGCACCCAGCGATAGAGCCAGCGGCTTCGATTTCCACGCGGTCGACTCCGATTTCCATTCACGCCGGGCAATTGTTGCTACTACAACTACTGACTGTGGTATCGGCAACCGCAGCTTACTTCGCGCCTATCATGATCAATGGATAAACGTTCTCATTTGCCAAAGTTTCGATTCCATTCACATATCGATAGCTGTAGTTGTTTTTGATGCCGATTTTTTTGCGACACTGGTTGTGGGAAACTGGAATGCCTATGTTGTCGGCAATATTGCCATTGATTAATCTGCTCAAACTCGACCCTCTTTCCTCCAAAATTCCTTTCTTACACGATACCTCAATCGATTTGGGTTCAATCGCTGCAACTTGTCATCGAAACTACATGGGCACCTGTTTAAATTCAAAATTCCTATGTCACTTTGTTAAGTAGTTAATTTCTGCTCATTCTACACCCTGTCATTGCTCTAAATTCTTCATATCTATCTCTGTATCCCACCGACCTCCTAGAATCAATGTGAGGTAATTCAGGCTTTGAAACAGCTAAATAGGAGCTTAAGAGGAGGAGGAGACCTAAATATTCGACACCTAAAAATTCAAATAAACCAATCATAACCATAATCCAGACACCATCCGGGAAATATCTCATCATATCTGTCAAGTTCTCCAAAATACTGAAGCTAAATATTTCTAGACATATTGGGCCATCGAATTTAATCCGAGAAAGTTCCAACATCGATACACAACAAGTCAACCATTATATATGACAGCTTCAGTAGTCTTTATTAATTGCATGCCTCTCTGTGCACTTCGATGTTTAGGCATTTCTATAATAATGCTGTACTACTTCGATGACATCCAATTGTAGAAAGACTGAACTTGTCCCAAATAATCTCTTCGTTTTCGATTGAATTATTACAGAGAAGATGGACGGGAGATTTCTTTTGCTAAGAATGGATCAGAATACTTCAAATTTTATAAATGTTTTTCCGTGATCATAGTCTAGTACAATGATAAAGAATCCAAGTCTATAATGATAGTGAAGTGATAGTGGGTCCAAGTTCAGTGACCATCAATTTCGTACTGCATTCCGTAAACTCTCTATATTCGCACTAAATGAGGATACACGAATACTACCATTCTCAGTAAACGTAAGATCGCCAAGACAGCGTGTCATTAGAGTAATGCACGAACGTGAAAGATTACCAGGAGTAGCAAATGAAGAGTTGGGATGAGGGGTAATATATGAACACCAAAGAAAGAGAGAGAAGGACTAAGAGAAAGAGAAAGAAGGACTGATTGTGTCTAAAGGTGTAGGTAACTACAAATCGTACAATGTCCTACGAATAGATTTATTCTTGCTGTTGTTCTTTTCACATCAGTGTGATTTTTGTCTATCTCTGACCATCGAGGAAGATGGGTCAAACTTCTGGGTCAGTGGAGCGCGAAAAGAGTTTGTGGCGAAAGAGCTAAATAATATTGGAGTACACTCTTAGGCACGCTACTTGAAAACGCTCGAGGTTGAATATTAAGATTAAAACGGTGTAGAAGAAGAAGAAGAAGAAGGCAAACAGTCAATATAACATTTAAGTTAGATAGACTAGTGGCCAAGCAAAGAGGAAGAATAAAGAGAAAACGTATACTGTTTTTAGATGAGCTCTGAGATTTATAAAAATATTACTTAGGGCTTAGATCCAACGGAAAGGTGGCTCGGATGGATGGATCTCACGTTTAGAAGATCGCTGTTGGTAAGATCTGTTGTTCTTTAACGATTTCGCATGCAAAACGAATTGTTACCCTAGAGCCAAGGGGACGATACACTCGATAGGTAACGATATCGTGACAGCATTATAGGTTACAATTACATTCTCAGAGAATTCTGATCAAGCAGCTGTGGGTGTATTCTTGGGAAAAGGATAGAAAATAAAATAGTATTTTTAGGAATAGTGGGGGTTTACATATCTACACATATATACATATCGATATAATTTTCTGACTAACTACTGCATAATATTTACTTAAAATTCACTTTTCATTTAGGTATTAAAATAAACTTTCTTACCTTATTGGTCTCTCCATCTCAAGAATCGAAAATAGTAAGAAATCAAACTATAATAAATATAGAAGTGGCCGTCGTACGAAGGACAAGGAGTGGATAAAACGTACTTCAAATTCCCACGCAAACTCGACTCGACTGCGGTGGCTCTGAATACGTTTATGTCTAGGTCTAGGTTTATGCTAAGGTCTCGAAAATCCTGCTTCAAAACGCATGGACGTGAATCGAGATGATACGAATGATCATAAAAATTGTAATAACAAGAAACGACTTAATCAGATTTCGCACTTCGAAGCAAAAAAAAATTTGCGTCCACCTGTCTGTTCATTCGTCTATCCGAACGAGGCACCTGGATTAGCAGTTCAAGTTTCGGACTGTTTGAAGTTTGTAGCTAGTAGTGATGATCATACAGGTTATTGTTTTCATGGCGAATTTGGTTGTGATTATAAAAATCACGATGATACCGAAATCTGATGATGATGGTAAAAGTTTACTCTTTAATGCAGAAACTAGAGTATATAATATTATCAGTGTATATCACTCAATTCAATCGATCACTGTAACAACAAATCACTATAAACAATTAACGTTTCTTTGGTCTGTTTCTTCTTCCAGCAACCGATACTGACGAAGGAGATGGAGATGAAGGAGCAACCGCAGCAACTGCATTTGGGAAAATTCATTAGCGTCGATGATCACTACAAGTGTGGCCGCCTAGTCCGAGGTGTCGACGGGACGATCAACTGGCCTTCTCGGTCATGAGCCGCGCAATCGGCGGCGGATGTTCTTCGGCCCGATCGAACTCTTTTGAAGCCAGTGTGTGGCGACGATTTAACGACTGCTGACCGCAATGAACATAATTCTCGAACGTAAACATGTTCCTCTTTCTGTTCATGGAGGGTTCTAGGTTCTTCATTTTGGATAGATTCACTTTGCGTGCCTCGGTTGACACCCTTGAGTTAGCTCTTTTTCATCTGTGAGTTACGTCAGGAATTAAAAATTGATTTGAGAAAGTCTGTAATTAGCTTGTTGACAGGTGGAATCAAAAAAGATTTCAAATCATCTCAATCAGGTTCGGTCGACTTCCATTTCTATTTCTATGGGTCGATGATGATATGTTTCCGCAACTGATTATTAAAGACCTTCGGTGTGTCAAACTTTCTCATATATCACTAGCCACGAGTCTGAAGAATCATCGCTTTCCATCGTCATGGCCACATTCGTCATCATCATTAAATTCTATCATCAATGAAGAGCGAGAAAGGCGCTACCTGATTGAATCTCTCAGTCGTTCCAGACATGAGGGTCTCCAGCCACGAACCTAAAGGCCATAGATGATGGCCCCTCATCGTTGTATTGTTGTTTTTGAAAGTATGGCTTCTAATCGTTCCCTCGGGTAATGGACCGTCGCTTTGATCACGCATCTCGTGGGTGAATCGCATGGTTTATATTTATATTTATATTTCTTTAACCTAGCTTTCACTTTCCTAAGCACACTATTTTCTTTCAGGCCCTCCTCACAATCCTTCTCCGAAGGAAACTGAGTAGATTTCAGAAAGAATATAGAGGGCAGAAAAGGCAACAATGTGCAAATTGTTGGTTAAAAATTCAATTTTTCAACTTCAATTTTTTCACTTTTTTCCATTTGTTTCAATACTTGTTATTGAATCCTTCTTCATGTCGTTGTTGTAGACGATGATTTGTGACGAATGCGATCGAAATCAGCAATATGTCTATGGATACGTTAACCGTCTAGGATATCGCAATGACATCCAGCTTGAGGGGTTGGATTATGTGAGTGATAGTCGTCAACACATTGATCGTGTCTGTGTGGAAATTCCAAGAAAACTGAAATGAAAGTTTTATAGTTAAAAAAGGATAATCATTAGGTGTATATTTTATAAGTAACTGACTTTAATAGCAAAAGTCTTGATATTATTGAGATATGAGTTACTAAATAATTTAACTAGAAATTAGGGAAAGTAAAAGTTGTGTAATTTCTTCAAAATATGATGGCAAAGAAAACCTTTGACTGGTAATATATTCCACAAATGCATCTATGGATATTTGTAAAGTGGTCATAAATTTCAATTGGTATCACTCTCACAATTTCACAGGTATCTCGGATCCTCCGTATAGTAAAACTCTATAGTAATATATGGACTACATTTGGGCTAAATATAAAATAATATATATATATAAAATATTTGGGCTAAATATAAAATAATATATATATAAAATATGTATATATTTATGTATATACAACTTCATATATCTTTATATATTAAGTCTTCTCCAATCACAGAGTGAAGACCTCCCGCACAAACACAATTTCTGGTTACTTTCCACAACTTTTCTTGATACTACTATGATTGCTTCATTAGCCATGAGATTCACTTTCGTCTTCCTCATCAATAAATGACTATAAGAGAACAGTGGCAATATAGACATAACAACTTATAATACGAGGATCGCTTGAGAATCCTCTTTAGCCAGTACTTCAAAAATCACTAGTTGTTCGCATTTTATGATATTGATAATGACTATCATAGGCAGTGTGACCAACGTGTTTTAATGGCCCGTTCTTCCCTTCTTCCACTTTTCTTTTCGCGACAACTTTTAATCTACACGTTATATTTGTTGTCAATTGAAAAGGAAATGGCACTATTCTGGAATTCAAGGAATGATCGGAAGTGCATTAATCTATTCGACGATCCAATCCATCGAGGATCAGTACTTGTAATGTATAACGTATGATTCGTCGACCCCATAACTAACAATAGCAAACAGGTTCTTCTTCTACAAAGAGTCAGGGCAGTTTCACACTGAAGACTTGTCTAGTTGGACACAAGTGCGTCCAACTCAAACCACAT
Organism: Coelopa pilipes; assembly: GCA_947389925.1. Taxonomy (NCBI): domain Eukaryota; kingdom Metazoa; phylum Arthropoda; class Insecta; order Diptera; family Coelopidae; genus Coelopa; species Coelopa pilipes. Next base: position 27,450,776 of record OX376699.1, on the reverse strand, counting down.
GTGGAATGCCTTTGTGGTTGTTTAGATCCATAGTGATTTATGGAAATTCTAGAACTTGAATGTAGATCTTTCATATATTCACTTTTATTTGATTATGTAGTTATAAACTCCGTGCCCACTTCGTTTAGATTGGATAACGAAGTCTTCCCCGTTAAAGTTCTAATTCCAGCCCTAACCAGTTGATTCTTGTTTCAGATTTTATTGTTGAATCCAAAACTAAGTCTTTGGACAACCTTAAATGGTTAGTGATTACTGATTTTCTAACATAACATGTTTTTCTTTCATCAGCACTAGACGAAATGAGTCCTTTGTCTAACCGATGAACTCTTCTACAGAAAAAACAATGCTAACTGATTATAATCATCCTAAACTTTCACCCCGTAAACTTTGGTCAGGTTAAGAATTAAACCTTGTTAAAATGAGTATATGCTTCACAACTAGTATCGTATTATGGTATGTAAGCTTATTTTACATTTCTTCCTCAATAAAGTTTATTTTAAAATTAAAAACTGACTCTTTATTTAATATTTGGTTATATATTAAGGTTTGTTAGAACAAGTTAATGTACTTTTCATAAGATTAAGAATAAGATATTTGTCTTCATCTTAGCGACTACTACGCAAGAATCATAATAGTATTCAAAAAATACTTGTTCTGTCTTAAATAGACTGATGATTTATAACTTGAAATCCAGCGTAATATACGGATTTATGTTGAGAATGTAAAAAGTCTGTTCGATACTATCCGCACAATACAACGACGTTGGCGCAATACGGAAGCGATCATACGATTGAAATTTTAAATTTAAATTTCATGTCATTTTTATCGAATCTAATCTGCACTAGACAAGCACAAAAGGAGTTATTAATTAGGAAGTCCACGGCAGGCTGCTAAGTCTACTCTGTCGAGTTGGGTCGATGATTGGATTTTGCTTGTGCAATACGGGAAGCCGTTTTCCTCACTCCCAGCAATCGACCAACGGCGTATTTGTGCCGCATTTGCGCCGCTGGTTATAGTTTAGGCTATAATGAAACCAAATGGTGACCTCATGAGCGGGCCACAGAAACGGGTAACGCGGTGAAAGAACCTCGCCACAAAAGTAAATCCTTTTACGCCGATCACCGCCACCTTTACCTTCGGTAGACGACTAATCAAATACGCAAGCTGGTGTTACCGATCGAAACGGCAATTTGTTGCCTTTCGGATTAGCACAATTATTGCAACCCATTGTCAAGCAGGAGCCACCCTTGCTACAACCAACATTAGCTGTACCAATGGAAGTAACAAATCAGAATCTTTACATTTATTGCGATCTCTAGACTTTCTCTACCAGTGGTATTGATTGCTAGGGTTGAGTCGGAGCCGGGCCTAAGTTGAGTTATCGATTCAGACAGAGATTCATTATGTGGCTCCATTGAGATTTTCATTTGCATCATACCCGAAAAATACATACTACATGACCATCGCAGTCAGCAGGAAGCCAACACCATCTGGTGGTGACATCAGAGGAGAGATTATCAAATGATAATTGTTAATTTAAGCGTTTGCCGCCGTCGATGGGATGCAAGAGTACGTCTTACGGTTTTATTGTGGTCCAGGATTCGCCTTCAGTTCATGAATGTATCCCGCTAATTCACTGGAAGAGATCGGTGTCTTCCGCTTGACGTTCCGCAAATTCCTCTTTCGCAGAAAACACTGAAATCGCATTGTTCGAATGTCATCACCGACGACAGTTTAAACAATTTCGGCGGTAAAATCGGCGGTAAGTTCAGTCAGTCGATTTGTTGCTCTCACCATAGATGACCATTATTCGGTCGACATTGGTGTGCGTTTGACCACTGCACACACGGCAAAAACGGTGGTCAATTGATAGGGGTCAACAAGGGGAAGAGGTCTCTATAGACATGTCGCAATGGACCGAAGTAGATGGAAGCACTTTCGCCTTCAGATAACGACTGTAGGCAGTTGATGACCTTGGCAATTGAACCTTGGTCGGGCATCTTTAGACTTCCTCTACCTCTCTCCTACTTATCGACAAAATCAGAAGTAGCAACGGTGTCGGCAATAATCCACAATAAATCTTCTTTGGCTTTGGAATGATCCCTTTCACTTTCTACAGCAGTTTCTATGCATTCTGGGTAACAACTTTTGTCCACATCGCCGAATTTGTTGAAATGTTTGCTGCTAGGTTTACCACTGACTACCACTCCGTCGACAACTCGCCTGATATATGTTAATGATGATTTTGGGAGGAGTACATGAAGCGAGTGATTCATGGAACTACGAAAACAATAACTGTTGTATTGATTATAGCTCTCCAATAATTATAGCAACAGTAAACCAGACAATCTCTTTAAGAATACTTCAATTCATCTCCTCACTAGCATCCTGTGGATTTCTCCCCAACTTAGATTGAACTCTCGACTATACATGAGTAGTCGTCCCCCACCGATCGTCGTGGGGGATTGAGAATTGGTGTATTGGAGGATTGGATTAGCAGTGATTAATGAACTTACAGGTAATCGCAACCTAGTCTGAGTCCGACCTAAATACTGTTAGTTCTGGTGATAAATGAAGCTTTAACTCAGGACAACTGTGCGATAACGATAGATGGCAACAAATATGTCAAATTTCTGTGTTTTGTTTTTGCGGATTCTTGGCATCTCCATCTTGTCAGGTTGTATATGCATAACGAGAATAAAGTGAAAAAGTCATTAACAAAAAGTATATGAATTAATTGAGTTGCTTATATCTGTGTTTCTAGGTCTCCCACATAGGGCTCTCAATAGCCCACCATTGATCTGAGCAGAAAAGTTTTTATGGTGTCGGAATAAAATTTTCGTATTTTCGAGATTTGTATAGTTTGGGTTAGTGAGAGACGAGTCGAGAATAGTAGTAGGTCAAAAGCAGAGAACAATTAAACGAAAGTTCATTCTCATCAAAAAAAAAAAAAAAAAAAAAAAAATAGAAACCAAATACAATAAATGTAAGTGGGTTATTGGCGTCTGATTTGAATATATGATTGTGTCGTCTGATTTTATGGATGAAGAACAAAACAAAAAATAATGCGAAGTTCGACCCGCGGGGATCGAGTAGAAAAATATAAAGGAACCAAGTTAAAAAATATAGAGTGCAATTGGATTGAATGAATAATGAACAATTATACTTTTGCCAATTTCTTCGTTTTATTTTCATGCAAATAATTCACGGTTCCAGGAAAATAAATCTCAGACTAACTATTAGTCTAGAACCTTTTTCCCTAATTGGTAATTGTAACCTTAATTTACGATATTAAACATTGAGGGTCTTCCGAACGCTCTGTCTGTTTGCAAAAGGCAAAACCCTACCAACCAATCTATCGAAATATAAATTGTGGAATATCGAAAATATATACATTCAGCGGAGTTCATGAAGTCTGCAGTGACAAATTTCATGACGATTGGTTCGCCTCACCGCATAGTTCACGGTATTTGTGGCGATAAGGATGCGCCTCTAGAATGTGAATAATTCTATGAAATGAATAAATCGTATTTAACATAATTTGTAACGATCGCCACAAGATCTCGTTGTTACATCTCAGATTCTGCGATTTTATGTTTACTGCAATAATATTATCATAGAAGGAATCGGAGAATGGGACTAGATGTTAATTTCTTAATGAAAGCGGGAACGTGGACGTGGAGAAATGAGGGAACGGAAATGAAAGAAAAGCTAGATAAATCGGCATTGTCCGATCTATCGGTTTCAATCGTGGGCGTCGTCTCTAGCCTCGGATATGGGGTGGGCGTGGGTGTTAATTTCGTTGACCGGCGCTGGGAAACAGAGTTATCTCTTTGAAAGGATTTCCTCGAACACCTAGTATACTGACAACCGATCAACCTGCAAGTAAAGCTCAGGTGTCTGGTGCTATCAATACAAATTTTTTGTGCACCTGCCAAAAATCTGATTAATTATATTGATAATACTCTCCAACAGCCATAGATATTTGCATATTTCACGGCATTGCCAAAATAAAAGAAGTAAAAGTTTTCAATAATTCCATACATTTTCTTAATTATATGTTTTTTTTGTTAAGATTGTTTTTTGTTTTATTTGTTCCTGTTCATATGAGTTTTTGCATTACATTTTCGATTTCATTTTCATTGAGCTGGTGACCAGAGTTGCCAACTATAGGAAGAAAACGTTTCTTGTCGCATCATTATTGTTGACCAAATATGCAACTACAGGCGATCGCGGCGATTGTGTGTGTCAGTCAAGTCATCGATGGACGTCGACTGGTGGAGGTGGAGATGGATGCGCGGTGCTGAGAAATGAATGTGATGCTGGTATAGAGGATAGAAGGTGGTGAGGATGGTGGAGGCGCAGATCCATCAGCCTCTAGCAGATCAATCAACTATTTTAAATATTGAAAAATATGCAAGAAACGAATGGAATATTGATAATATCTGTTGATCTGTGCCTCTCATTCTTTTATCAAATACAATCTCTATATCGTCCTCTCTCTGTCTCTATTTCATTCTCTTTTTCTCTGATCCACGAATGAAATTGAAAGTTTTGGGCTCTATTCAACTTGTAAACCTCTTCTTCTCCAGGAGACCATCGTCCACCAGTCTCACGCACTGACACAATTATTCGTCGACGGCTAGTTTTTATTGCTTCACGATCACCACCGCATTTTCTTTGTACTGCTTGCACTTTCTACCAGACTCTGGCTTTAGCTGATCGATTTACTGATGAAATAAAAATACAGAAACAAATTCAGTTTTATATCAGCGTAATCCTCGCAAGTTATTGCCACTCACGCATCATAAACTGATATCTTGAAATTGATGAACATTTTTCAATCACAACTCGATATATTGTCAATTGTTTGAAATTTTCCGCTCCCGGCGAACAAAACATTTCTTGGCCACGGTTATTCTGTTTGATATTTTTGCCGGTGCTGCGTTAGCCTTTACCCATAAAGAGATTTAAATTTAATTCAAGGATCCAACCAGGACATGGTGACAATGGCCACTGTGGAGCCAGTTCAATGTTCTGGGATGAGTGGGTAGGTTTATGCCGTATTTCTATATATGGATATTTTTACTTGCGATTAATGTATATCCAATAATGATATATTGTTTTGGAACTAATTTAAATAAAAATCTAAAAAATTGGCTCCCTCTTGAATACCATCCCTTCTCGTCAGTTCAGCTCAGTTCCTTCTCCTCTCTCATAGGAGAAGTATTGAAGAGCACAAGTTACAAATTAAGTGAAAACAACCTGAGATGGGAAAAGCAGTTCACTGAGAGTTGATGCCAGTTGATGGTTCACTTCTGTTGTAATTTTAAACGAATTGGCATGTCGTGATTTCATTTTTGATTGAATTTAAATTTCTGAGCATTCCTCAGGCTAGATGCAAGACTGCTCTTCCAGGTTCACTGAAATCGCTGTGCGTTATCGTACGATCCAATTATATTTCAATTAAAGATCACTTTCGAGGGTGAGGGATAACAAGTGGGAAATCGCAATCGATCGACCATAAAGCAGGGCTCGGAATTATCCTCAAGAATTGAGAGATATTCGTGAGGTGGAGTTGAGGTGTGTAGCTCGATGGCGGATTGGTTCGCACCTCTGCCCTCGGTCCTCTGTGATGCAAAGTATTTATGTCTTCCTATATTCCCTCAGTCTGTTCCGAAAAAGCAATCAGAAAAAGTTATCAAGACTGACAGAAATCTCTTCCCCCTTCGTCCCGGCTCACGAAGTTCGGACGGCAGAAAAAAGATTGGGATGCGAAGTGCGTGTCATGTCGGTCGAGGAGGATGAAGAACAAGAGGTCCAGTGATTTCGTTTGTACTCGGAGTATGTGCGTGAGGGCTGATGCTCAGTGCAGAAGGCGAAGACAGAGCTGCGGGAAGCGAACGGAGGTAGAGAAAGAAGAAGAAGAAGAAGACAGGTGCCGGCGAGGACACCAGAGGTTTCACTGGAATTCCCAAACGAGCTCCAAAGGAGTGAAATAACCAGAGAAAAATTAGACAATGACAGAGGAAGACAAGAAAACAGAATAAAATTATTATTATAAACCTTCGATTTCATTCTCACGTTCACTTCACTTTCATTTTTTTTAATGGAAGGGGCCGGATCCTTCGCATTTAGGATGACATTGAGACAAGGAGAAATCACGATTGTATCGGAAAGTTTTCACTGCGACAACAACAAAACAAGCAACTAGAACTTAGAAATATCGACACAAGAAAATAAAAATAAATAAAGGAACACTTTTTTCAATCAGTGAAAATTTCATTTTCCAAAAGAGGATGATCCCTGAATGGGTTCGGAAGAGTTTAAAGCTTGTTCGAGGTGAGAGAATAAACGTTTCGGGTTCGGGGAATCGAGAGAAACTAGACGACGACAGCAACGACAGAAGTCATGCTGCGGTGTGCCTGTGCCGTTTCGATTATCTCCCGTTTCAGTCCACAAACCAATCCCAGGAAAGTGTGTTACTAGCGCCTGTTAAGGATACCTGATCGTGTCACGTGATGCTTATCGTGCCGACGGCGACACGTCGAAACTTACTCAGACATAGGCGATCCAAATTGGACGACGGAGTCGGAGTCGTCGTTATTATCGAATATTCCGTGCCCTGTGAACCTCATGGCGCAAACGTTTGCCCAGGCTCTGAAAACCCGAAGGGCTGGCCATGCGTTGAAACAGCTCCGGTGGAACATTTCGCGCTGAGTGCGGAGTTTCAGTCAGTTAGTGAAGGGTTCAGAAATTGAAATTGACGACGACGGGTGTGAGTTAGTGTTGGTTTTCATGTGTGTTGGTCTGTCAGATCGTCGAATATAAATTAAGAGCGTTAACCATGTTTTTATTTATTCCTTATTTCGATTTTTCATCCATGTGTTATACACAGAAAAAAACAACAACATGTGTAGAAAGAACCCCAAGTATTGTTTCCGCTTGTTATTTTTTCTATGAAACAACAAAAAAAACAAAAACCACACCCTTTTACAAACATTTAATAACGAAAATGTAATATTTTCCGTTTTTTAAATACTTCAACTTAATACTTCTTTGTTTTATTGATTTTGTTATTTGTGTAATTTTTTAGCAATTATTCTCTACTTGTTTAGTATCTTAATGCAATTAGTGTTTTGAAACTTATATTTATAAGTTTATATATTTATAAGTTTAACATTAGAAATTCGTTTTCCTTTTCTCTCTCTGCCACTAGATGTCAACAATTTCATTACTTTCACTGCCAACAACCATTATGTAACATTCATGGATTGACAAAAGCTGTCAACGTCACTGAGTCTTTCCAACTCTATGCAACACTTTCTGCTGTCTGTCCCTGCAATTGCATCTCCCCGTAGACTTTCATTGTTGACGGAAAGTTGCTGGAGAATTTGTCATCTTCCTGTCTCTCCATTCCTCTCTCTAATTCTCTACATCGCTCCCTTTCTCTCTCTCTCTGCAATATGTTATACTCCTTTCTCTGTCAATTATCTGCCCATCTTTTCTGCCTGTTCACCTCTCATCTCAAGATTATATTGAATTATCATTTAGTGTTGACAACTTAATTTGGATTATCTGAAGAGCGAGTGGGTTGTTGGGCCATTACATTGATGAGTGATAGGTAAAGGGGTAACTGCTATAATAAGGTATGCGGCCAATAATTTAATTGATTAATTATTCAGGATTCTATATAATGATACCTATAACCTTTCTATTCTGTTTTACTTTCGAATAAATTGTTTGATGCCTCCTCAGATTATTTTTATCGATTCGAAATTGAACGGATGGTGGAAGGTGGATATGTGAATTTTTGTTTTATTTTTTATTGAATGGCTGTTAATGGAATGAAAGGCATTTACAAAGTAATTATAATTAATTAGAAGAAGTAAACAGTAAAGTTCTTTCGTAAGAATGAAAGTAGAAGAATGAAAGAGCATGCTCAAAAACAGAGTATGCTCCGTACCACTCGTGGGAGAGAGGAAACAAACAAACTGTTCGATAACATACGTATGCAAATAAGACAGAAGTACAGTGTGAATGGGGGAGGCGAACGGTCAAGTGTGAGAAAGTGAAAGGACGAACGTGTTTCCGAGAGCGAAGATGAGAGCAATAAACTCTCTCCGTTTTCCTCTTTATCACTGTGAATGATAATTGGATTGCGAAATTTCAGAAGGTGAACCTACCTCAAATCCACCCAATTCAATAACTAAAAAATCGAGAACGACCATATCCAACGAATACTTTAGACTTAAATTCGTTAAGTCATTTGTTCAAATGTGAAATTCATTTTAGGTATTATTTTCTTAATAATTTTTATTTTTGTTTACTTCACAACACGAGAAATATAATACTTTTAAAACTTGTTATTAAGACATCATCCAAAAATATAATTATATTTTTTGAATTTAGTATATAGTGTTATCTTTTCTGTTATACTCCACATAAACGTCTCAAGTTCTTTTGTAGTCATCGCAATATCGGTGATTTCCTCGTCATCTGTTTATCTGTGTTGGCATAAGTTCAGTAATTTGCCGATCTCATGCCTGTATTTACGCTAAAGTACTTTGAACTGCATTGAGATGATCACCGCTTGTGAATACAACAATTTCCAACACTGCAACATCCACTCGTCGGCTATCCCTTTTTTACTGCATCATTTATTTTTCCTTCAATTTCTCGTTCGTTGAAGAAGCGGATTTGATATTGGTTCGTTTTTGAAATTGCGTGAAAATAAATGTTTACATTTCATTGCTGCAGATAGAGGGGGACGGAGCAATCGGACAATGTTTACCTCCACGATCGCGATTCGAATAAAATAGCTTCAAATTCCTTGCAGTACAGGGAACCGAATTGATTCGAAGTGAATTGAGCTGATCCTGCCAATGTCTGCGGCATGTCATTTTCATTTGTAAACATTATGCAGAAATCTTTTAAAAATTGAAATCAAGATCACTTCAATATCACATGTGCGCACACTTGCACGAGGATATTGCATTAGCAATGATGATGACTCTTGGCTTTTTATTGATCTATCTTCAACGAGGATTGACAAGCATTTGTGTCAAATATCGCCTTGAAAATGATGCCAACCAGCTCTGGCAGCTTGAGATGGATCCTCCATAGATCAATGGTCGATTGGCTTTAAGGCCCTCGAAGAGAGGATTGACAATATCCCAAGGATCTCTTGTAGACGAGTCACACTTCGGAATATCATATGTATATCTTTTATTGAGAATGTGAATTCCTCTTTCCATATGTCCACTCCAATGAATAGAACAAATATCAAGGTAGTAAAAAAGAATTGTACTAACAGTACCCATGATTATGATAAAACCCATGATGGCAGTAGCAGCGACTAACATTATTCGTTATTCTTAAACATATTTGATGGACGTACATAAACTTAAGGCAGTTAGTTAAAAGGAATAAAGAGATAGACAACGCGGAAAGCATGAATGCAAAGAGAGTGAACAGATATTTACCATAATGTGGCTAACTGTTGTCAGGCCTTTGTAGAAACAGCTTGAAGTAGGATTACCTCCGTTTTCTCTGGGAGTAAGAGGAAGTGTTTAAAGACTGAATTCACGATGAGTTTACTCATCTCTCTCATTCTGTTCAATAGGCGGATGACCTCCTACATCGCGTAGCCATTGAAAGAGCTTCTTCTGCTCATCATATTGATCTTTGAGCAAATATCGAGGGCCCATTGTGTTGTTTTCCAATTAGCAAACTTGCATTTGGCTTGATCTGTGACTCACCATCCAAGGCATCCATGGTGAATGTAAATAAATGGATGAGCCCAGATGGGAGTTTTCACCATCTGAGAGACAACAATCTTCATCAAATATAGGGGCCTCTATAGATCTCCTGCCGACAGACACCGCCTCAACTTCCTGACTAAGTCTTTTTCCAGCCCTCGAAACGGTGTTGAGTTGCCAATTTTAGGAATTTGTGAATTTCTTTGGATCGAATGTCGAATGGTGATAAAATTTGCGAAACTCTTGGCAGTTGTAGGTTTCGTGTGGTTAACTAAAATGCTGTTGTATTTAATGTAACTATTGGTTTCTGTACCAACCGTTTGCTCAAATTGATATTATACAATCTAACGTCAGATGTTGTTCACCTACAATAATTTTATAACCAAAAGTTATTTATATCTCTTTAATATTTGATTCTTATTTTATTTGAATTCTTTTTTCTTTGCTCCTCGTACATACATAAATGTCTCAGACTATGAGAGCTGACTGATACCTGTAGCGATACAATTAAAAGGCTGGTTATAACTTGCGTAAGGTCCAATATTTCGGGAGTAAAAAATGCTTTCTTAATCTTCCAAACTCGACCTATTATGATATTACATGACATTACCATTACGAAAATAAGTCATCGACTGTGATTATGAAAACGCATTTGAAATCGAGCATCGGAAAAGTTCAACAATGACATGTTCAAAGATATAGAATTACGAATTTGGTAAGATATATTTTCATGAGTTTCTTAATAAACATGTAACCAGATAAATATGTCAAGAGACTTTTTGTATTGGTATGAATTCAATGGAAAAATTGTGTAAATTGTGGGGAGGATGAGGATCTTGTTATCGGGTTTATAAATTCATCTTGAATTACATTGCAGAAGACATCTCAGAGGAAGACGGGAAACAGAAGATAGAAACCAAATATAAGGACCTGTATGAAAAAGCGGATGACAAATTTATGACTGCCATTAAAATTACCATTGGGCAGAGATGCAGACAGACTAGCAGGCAGATCACCAGGTATATTAGACCAATATACGAACAGACAAATACGAAAAAAGTGGATTGTTCTTACATCATATCTTTCTGTATCTTTTGTTTCGCGAAGGGGAGTATTGAAAAAAAAAAAAAAAATAAAAACGATCGAAACAAAGTTTAAAGTGTTCATGAATCGTTGACAAATATGATGGTCGAGATATTGGAGATGAAAGAAAGTTAGCAAGGTTCTAAGATGTGTACTTCGATTGGCAATAGTTGTTGTTTATATATTTATGTTATTAAAATTCCTTTCTGTGTGCAATACTAATGAAAAGCTATGCATTCGCAAGTTCTACATATGTTACAGTGATATGTTACCCATGATGAAGTCATTGCATATTGATTCGTATATCACAGTTACGTAACGATCGTGTGTAGGAAGTTCAAAAGTGGCACGATTCGTAGTAATAATTGGTTTTCTCTCAACATCAACGAATATGATAGTAGCCTAAATTACCACGACGAAATCACAACATCGTTTCCAAAAGGAAACAGAAAAAAGTTGGGTCTCGATCATGAATGATAATTTGTTGCATCAATCGATTGAACGGCATGAGGTCGATCGTGTGCCAGTCGCAGGGGTCCGATTAATAGCCGAAGCCACCGGAGAAGACGCAGCGTGATTATGATCATGGTAATTAGCTGCAAATGAGTTCTGAGTTTCTCTTTTGCTTTGTACTCCTTGCGCTTCAATCAATTGAAGAATTAATTTAAAAAAAAGCTGTGTTTATCTTCATCTTGCCGACGGTGATCACTTCATTATCTTTATGGTGTAATTACGATTAGTAACAGAATTTAAGATTTCTTGGGAATTGGGATATGAAAACAAATGAAATTCAAAATCTTACTACAGATCAAGCAAATTCGATAAACAGCAACTGCGTTACAAATATCAGCAAAACTACTTCTTTGTAAGCTCTCGACTTGTATTCGAAATTATGAGAGAAGTTTATCTGTTATCGCAAAATGGCCGCAACATTGCTTCTCCCATTAACTCAAACTACAACACTTTAATAGGAATTATAAACACAACATCCCACAGCACTCAAGTTCAACGTTTACAAATATGTTCGCAAAATCTCGCGAACATAAAAATTCATTAGAAAAACTTGGAAAAGAGTTAAAATGCTAACAATAACAATAAATAATGCTTTTTAGTATAGCCGTTGTTGCTCGTGACGTTTTTATTGTTGAGGATACTGTTGTTAGTTTTGTTAGTACTCTGATTGTCGTTCCATGCCTCAATGGACGGATTCAACTGAGGATCTCGTTTTAGGTTTGCACAGTAGACTTTCAATAGGCAGAGGAACAAATAGCCAAAACGATGTTTGGATAGAAATACTCAATGATATATCGTTTATTTGCAGATATCTATTAGTTTGTCTGTTGAATTGTCGTCAACAAAATTTCATAGTTCAGTCGGTATTGTCGATTATGAGTTTTCAATGGGACACAAATTAAAAGGTTATTACACCATAAATTCTATGCGAAAAGTAAACTACCAAGAATTTGAAGACGTATAAAAATCTCTTCTCGTAATTCAAGACCGAAGTAACAATATTATGATTTATTGAATTTAACAAAGTTCTCGCCTGGCTCACCCTGTTCTCATGTCGTGCCACAAGCGATCTTCAAAGTGTTGGCACGACTTTGAAAAAATTGCCCTGTGTGACTGACTAACTAAGTTATTATATTATATAAATATAACATTGAACAATGCCAACGATGATCGGTTAATCGTTTCGTTCACAATGGTCACTCATGCAGAACGACGACTCCATTGGTGAACCGCAGACAATCTGTTCGTCCTTCTGTATGGTCTTTCATTGCCTATCTATCCGACCATTTGTCCGTTAGTATCGATGATGGAGTGTCGATTTCAATGTTTCCCTGGAGGGGAGAAAACTCCGAAGTGAAATAAATTTAACGCGAAACATGAATACTGCGGAGTTAACCTCGGCTGCCAGCGATTTCGCTAAGGCAGTCGATTTCGTCATGACGGCCACCAATTTATCCGCAAATTTGCATTATTTTCGGCCGATGACTTCGTTGCGTCTGGCAACAATTTCGATAGAAGGGTGAATCAAACTATAGGAATGTGTTTTACGTCAGTGAAATATAAACCTAGATACGGTTTTTATAGAAAAAAGGAGCTATTGTTGGAATTAGTAGAATTAGTTTTTGGGTTCTTTTTTTGTATTCACTTTGAAACGAATTCTTTCTGGTCCGTCTACTGTTTGGGTTTTTCAACACATTGACAAAAAGTGCTTCGACTCACCGTACTGCCTCGAACTCACACCCATCTGATCGAGGAAACTCGATATCGATAATTCATCGATTACTTCCTTTGCTAGCGGCGTCACCAATCGACTACCAAATGGTCGATAAGACTCGATGATATGCAATCAATTCCCAATCTTTATTTATTCCTACTTAACTGTGATTGTTTTGAACACCACTCAGCGAAATCACCGTCACCCATACTTCGACTACCTGATGTTGAGGCGGTGGTTCCCGATTTATGACCTGTTAATGAAATTAATGCCGATTTTATGCTTTCTGGCAGGTTTATGAGTTTCCGTGTCACACAGCAAGATCGCATCGCATAGATATGGATGCAGCGATTTTCTATGTTCCTCCACAAGTCCAGTGTCGCAGCCTTCTCTTTCATTTTGTCGCTATCCATGATCTACCGACCACCATCCTCCAACCGAATCGTAGACTCTCGCTCGTTATTGTCAAGGCAGGGTTCCCTGTTCTCCCCTCTCAATTTGAAGCTTTCAAAGGTTGTTATAATCGCTCCCACTTCATGGACCGTGATCTTTCCTCCGTGGTCGTCGTCTGCTTCTTCGATGTGTCTGTGTCTCCGTTTGTATGTCTGTCTATTTGTATCTTTCTGGCTATTACGCAATTGTGTCAATGACTTCATTTCCATTTATTATTAGTTATTGCCTTTTTTTATAACGTTGTTGGTTTTACTTTGTCGGCAAAATCGCCCCTCTAACTCTGTTTCTCTCCTCGTCTCGTTCTTTCGCTTGTTACAATAATTCATAATATTTATTAATCTGCCGGTGTTGCATAATTGAGTGTGAATCGAATGGATTTTAAATCGGCGGCTCAATCAATTCACAATGTATTCCTCTCTTTCTCTCTCTTCACCGTTCGATTTTCTCTATCTTTTTCCTCGTGCAAAAACTACCATGATTTGTGATCTATGATCTTTGGAGGCAAATAGTTATTGCCACAAACAACAACAGTAATTCAAGCTCTGTTGGAGGTTTTCGATTGTGGATAACTCATAGACTATGGAGAAGTAGGTGGTATGGCATTAGTTCATTAACTCCGAGTATACCAGAAATAGACGGAGGAATTAAAAACTTCTATATCTTACGTCGAAGTTTTTTCTTTGAAAGTACACATCTGTTACCTCTTCCAAAAGTGATGAAAACAATGTTGTTAATATGCGAACTTTAAGAAACGACAATCTGTAAATCCATCAATCTATCGATGGGTTGCGAAAATATTTGGACGCCATGTGCAACATTAGTAACATGCACTGTGAATTTGGGAATTTTTGCAGTTGTCATTTTACCATTGCCTCTGCCATCCCTCACCTTTCGACTTGTAACCCGCAAATTGACGACATGCTCCGGACTGCCATTGGCTCTGACTTGCATAACCCCAGCGTAGCAACAACAAGAGGAACATCAAAAACACCAGAAACACAGAGACCGAACAGAGCAGGGTGTGCGTTTCACATGGAGCTCAAAAAGCCAACCAAATTTCGGAATAGGGTAAAAACAGCCTGACTATTGGGTAATCGAAATGTAACCGTAAGGTTTTTGGGAATGGTGTTATTGCGGTTGCACTTAAATGATTATGGACTTTTTGGTACCCTCAACTATTTAATTAACAGTATGCAAAGAGGCAAAGGTGAGGTTTTCCCACGTTGCAAAATGGCAAAACAGCATCTGAGAAATCAAATGTTGTCTCCATGTTACTAGTTGTGGCGTTTAACTAATTATGTTCATTTTAATTATGCTTTTGAGTCTAATATAAATATAAATCATATAAATATTGATAATGGGCTATAATCTTTAAAATCTGTAATAATAATAATTATCTTACTAGCCTGCAGAATGATTTTCCCCGGTTTATTTTATGGGAGATTTTGTCGGGGATTCCGCTTTACCATGGTTATCACTCAGTGGTGATTACAATGTCGCTGAGTACTTAACGCAGAATTTTAAGTTTTCGGGAAAAGAGGTCACTTGCCGCACATTCTCAGAACGAACGTGATTTTCGTTCGATTCTGTCGGCGTCCACTTGGACCGATGATCTTAGAAGGTTCCAGAAACATTATGGTGACGACAGAGATTCGCAACTCTCTGGTATTTAAGTTATTTCATATTCGTCTGTTCGACGGCAGATCTATCCATGATGAAAGATATGTAAATTTTCGAATCACAGGAAAAGCCGGAGAAACAACCCAATGTACTCTAGAGGTTTTTGCGAGAGTTTCCAGAAAAATTAGTGTGGCGATAGGCGGAGAAAGGAGGAAGGAGGGAGGAGGGGACGAGTCTCAAATCAACGAACTGGATCTGGGACGATGTTGAGTCAACCAATTTTCTTACTCCACGAAGCGGCACCTTGAAGTCCGGATTAAATAAAACCAAAAGAAGAAACGCTTAATTGAATATGAGTTTGGGTGCCATTGGTACGAAAAATCGGAACAGTTAGAGCGTCCCCAATTGCCAAATGGAATATACAGAAGCTCTCTCTAAGTGAAACCGTGTCCAACGATTTTTAATTAAGTTTTATTCGACTCAGCTGTTGCATGCCATTGATAGAGGCGTGATCTTGCGAGAATTACTAGACAGTTTACAAAATGCTTTCTTCGCACATACTTGTCCTCTCTCACCTATTGCCAATCTAGTTGTTCTGGCCTTAATGTTTCTTCTAAGAGTTCCTCTCTCAATTCCTCTGTATACTAATAGACATGTATTCTGAAGAACTCTTTAGTTCCATATGTTTGCTCTCTGAGTATGTTGACAGATTTGATAATGCTCCCATCGTCGGTTGTCGTCTCCTGTCGAAAAGATAGTGGAAGACTTGGAGGACATTTTCGATGGCAACAGATATATAAATAGAAATGGATACAGAGGATTATTATTTTTCATGTATTTATAAGGAAACGAAACTCCATGACTATGAATAACTATTAGTAAATATTGAACAACTGATATTTTTGTTTCCCACACATTTCTTCGTGGAGCTTCTGCTTCATCAATTACCGTAGTTGATGTTGGTGACTCCGCCCACGAAGTAATTTCGATTTCGATGAATAACGAGAGTCATTTATTTGCAAAGATAAGTTGGGAAGTTGAAAACTCCAACTGCATTTCGTTTTTCAATTTACGACTTTGGTTTCCCAAAGCTTAGTGGAGTTTAGTGGATGAAATGAAACAATGATGAGGTTGAACTAACTTTCGAGAATAATGAGGCAATAATTTAGATTTTGAACTTTTTAAGGGAACAAATTGCAAGTTGCAATTTGGTGATTCACAATAAATAAAATAAATAATAATATTAAAACCGTCTAGGTAATGTTTTAATGGAGGAATTTTTTAATGGTTGAACCTTGTATTGACTTCCTCCGTCCACCACTCCTTTCTTTTTGTATTTCATTCCTTTTCCACCATTGATCACTTGTCGTTCAGTTGATGGACGCGATCAATTAAAAAATATCTGGTCTGCATATTTAATTAAATTATATCAGACTACGTTTTCTCGTTCATAATATTTGCCAAATATTCAAAACATGGTGGGAAGGATTCGTTGATGTAAATGGTTATCTCAAAGGTCCGAAATTTGGTTGATATTTAACAAGCAACGAAAGAATGATGTGGAATAATGTGGTTAGAGGGCTAAGAATAGGGAATGAGTTGGCTGGGAATACCCAAATAACATATTGAACTAAAGGAGTAAATAAAACATAAATATCTAAGACTGAAAGCAACAATGTTTGGATGTAGTTTTCACCCTAACATCAGATCGCAAAAATTTAACACAACACCTTGCAACGGCCATCATCGGAGGCGGTGGGTGTTCGACATCATGTGTTGATCTCATATGAATATAGAGAAGGAAGACTTCGAATAACGGGAGCAATCACTTTCTCCTCGATTAGCATAATCGTGGAGAACATTACAGTACGACAAGGAAACTGCAAAATGATGCAGGAAACAAGTCACCGACCGCAACAACACCAACCACACCAACCGTACTCAACAATAGGAACTGTATCACCAACAACAACAGTAGCGACCGCCTCTGTAGTAAAGAGTCTGTTACCACCTTTGTTGCTAGTCATGAATTCGGTGCAACATCACATCACTCGCGGTTCCCATATGAAACACCGGTCCAAGCTGTTCATTCAAAATGCAAATGTGAAAAAATAATAATGAAAAAAATCATGAAAATTTCTGCTGCATTTTTTAACAAATAATTTATCAACTTTCGTTTTTCTCGGACTCGCCCGAGGGCCAGAATCAACCAACCATCACTCAACAACGTCCGCCGAACATCGAGCGGTCCTGGTGGCCTCTAGTTAGTCACTCCGTTAGTGTGTCAGCGAGTTTTCCAAAGTTTTCCTCGGTTCCAAAGACTGTTCCACAAATCATCGAACTGAGGTCCGACCACTCGAGCATATCCATCCAGCCATGTATCCATCCGTTCGTCAGGCCACACATCCGTCCGTCTGTCTATCCAGTGTATTGGCATGTGGTTGTTCCATTTGTCATTGGCTATCAATGGCAACGCCTTTAAGTGAAGTGTTAATATATCACAGAAATCGAAAGTTTTCGTCCCGAATGCAAGGATATCAACAGCTTATCTCCTATTTTCCTGATTTAACTATCGTTGAACAGATAAATAGTTGAATTATAGTTAGTTTTAGTAGGAATTATAGTGTTATTGATAAAATGTATAGGAATAAAAAAAAATGAGCAGTTTATTTCCATAAAAGTCAAATCAAAGATGCGATGGCTTCATTATTTATCCATAATATTTCACAGATTGACATCATTTGTACGCAAAACATCAAATGTTGAACTGAACCATTAATTCTCTAGGATTTTAAGACAATTAATTAACAAACAATGTTGAAGAAAGAAAAACAAACCAAAGAGAAAACAAGCCGCAAAAAAGTGAAAATACCATTGACCGCAACCTGTACAACGCTATACAAAATAGTGGTATTTTCACTTTTTTCTTATCCCGCGGCTGAGGCCGACGTGCAGGCGATACAAAGCGTTAATCATCGGTAATAAATGTTTACACTTATTTATTGGCATAAAGTCTATGTTTAGTGGTCGTTATAGAGTACCAAGGTACTGCAGACTGCACTGTGCTTCCATTCGAGACGGAGAGAAGACGATGGAGGAGTCATATATGACGATCATTCTGTATTCCTATTTCACTTATAGTCTGGAGTGTGTTTAAGATGATGACCTAAATACGTTACGATTAGGTGGAGAAGTATGCACACACCTGATGTGATCGCTTGATATGATCTTTCGGATAAATGTTATGGACACAGCACTTGGAAAATTAGTTATTTCATCCGTCTCCTAATTCAATTATAACATCGACATCGACCTCAATGTACTATGAAATGTACTATTTAAGGAAGGTGAGGATAATGGGCACAACTCAGTTTATAAAAAAAAGAAACGACAATTCCATGCAACTTCGATCTGTAACCAATATTAATTCCATGAATTAAACCACTTCGAATTAAACTCCGCAAACCAGACCAGACCATCAGCAAGGCAGAAGACAGAGCAAGACATATGCATCTTGCGATTGATGATGCAGATTGCGATCACTATCAGACAACAAAACATAAGTGAGTCGATTCCACTGAGATCAGGTGAAACTTGTGAGGGGCGTGTTTCGATATCGTCGGGCTGAAAATCTCGTCATTGTGTGAACCCTTCTGTGCATTTCACTTTATTTTATAGACTGCCTTCGAGATGCCTCCACCATGGTTGGTGTTGAGATTAATGTATTTCATTAGGGCATCAAATAAACAATCCTCCTCTCTGTTTATAAATTAATGTGATAATTTATATTAGTCTATTTCCGCTTAATCCTTTTTAGAAGACCATTAGAACGTTGTTGTTAGGTGAATTCTATTTACTTCCAAGGAGGAACCCTTGGAACATGGTGCATGATTCTGTTAGAGAGAGACTTGGAAAAAAATCACATAGGAGAAGTGAAGATTTCGTTACAGATTTATTATTTGTCACCGATATTTGAAGAACATGAACGTATACTAGTGAGACACGCAGAAACAATGGAGGAAACACGGCAACAACAGTTAGCCTTTGTCAAATTATATTGTTTATGTAAATTTGCCAAGGAAACATTGGAGAGCGCATTAAAAATTCCCGTAAATCACGAAGGATGAAATAAATTCGACCAAAAATGATACATAGAAGATAGGAAGTTAAAAATGCTTGGAAGAAAAGTCTTGCAACTAAACACAACAACTACATACGCAACAAGAAGCGGTTTATCGCAGCACCCTATCGAGAGAAAGTGGACGACCATTGTTTACAATAGATCCAAGGTTTAACTTAGGTTTTAGGTTAGGTTTTATCGGTTTACCTCAAACTCCCACTCCTAATCTGGTTGGTGTGGAAGCTGTGGAGATTGTGAGAGACTTTCAGTACATTTTATAGAGGTATAAAAACATAGATTTTAAGAGCTTCAGTTTACTCCGAAAATTTACGAATATCATTGAAATATAGAGAGGAACATGCGTGTAACGCTCTTCATCCTAATTATGTAAATATGTTGCTACTACTTAAAAATAACCAAAGTCCTTCACCAAACACTCGAAATAGTTTGAATTTATAAAATCACAAACTGGGATGCGATCCGATACCAATATCTAGAGGAACCGCAGCGAATCACCGACAAAGGTGAGGAGATAAATTTCCAATGACAGTGAGATAAGGAAATTCAGCTCTATTTATGCAGCACGTGGAGGGTTTTTCCAAGTAACTATTCCGATAATATCTGATAATATGTTACTAAGCTCTGTGCGATTCATACTGTACGAATGCGAATAAATTTCGTGTATGCTTTGGCGGAACGAAATGAACGACCGTAGTCTGAACGGAAATAGCCATTTAAATCGTGTGCACGATCTTTCTCGTTAAACGGTGAACCGTGTAAGACTAACAATTTGCTTTCGCACGCAATGAGAACCAAGTCCATGACTCGTGACGTGATCTCGGTTATGGGACCCCCCCAAAAGGACGACCACACATTG
Organism: Coelopa pilipes; assembly: GCA_947389925.1. NCBI lineage: Eukaryota > Metazoa > Arthropoda > Insecta > Diptera > Coelopidae > Coelopa > Coelopa pilipes. The sequence continues at coordinate 27,430,635 of OX376699.1, read as the reverse complement.
TCTCTCCAATTGACCACGATTGACGTCGTTATCGTTGCACCATGATTCCATGTTGTTTCCTTCGCTTCAGTTGATAGATAAATTTCGATCACCTGGAGAGGTCTGAAATACGCTCTGCAAAACTTGGTAATGGATAAATGTTCGAAGTTTTACTCCGACTCTCGATTGGAAGCATGATATTTGATTTCAACTTATATAGCCATTTCGTTGTTTTTAAAATAGAGTCAGTGGTCTAGGGACTTGATCAATATGCGGTTTCGTCGATACCTGTGTTAACATTTCATTCAGGCAGAGACAGCGGTAGTTGCCACAGGAACAACCATATCGTGTAAGGAAGGTGAAGCCATTTGCCGGCTTCTTGCTTTCGCTCGCCTTCGGATTAGTAATTTATTGTTCTCAATTGCCATTAATTTATATATATATTTCTAATTGCTACTGACACTACCTGATTGAAATGGAAATCCCTGTTGGTGGTAGTGTTTGGAATCTAATTCAATTTGTGAACTAATTTAATCCAGATCTACGGTTCGATTCCACGTCTTTGTAAAGCTGGAACTCTGTAGGGGTCCCCGTGTTTATGGTGAACAATCGGGTTTCGGTTAACGATCTGTTTGGTCGGGAGTCGGGAGCACGGAATCTCTCATTCTGTGTTGATCCATGTTATTTCTAAATTTATTCCTATATCTTCCTGTTTGAATCTTTATCTCTTTTGGTGTTCTCTATAATTTTGTATCTGTTTAATTTTAATTATTCCTTTACGATCTCTTGTACAAATTTTTAGCGCCATTTCGGTCTCCGCTTTGTCTTTCGCTTCCACCTCAGGATCCCTCTTCCATATGTCTCGCCTCTCCGACCATTTTTACGAGTGTCGGACCCCTGAACTCTGTCATAATGTTAGATCCATAAAATTTATGGACGACCGGGTTGAAGCTGTTGCAGCACTTTTAAGGTTCACTGTGCAATATATTGTTGCATGTGGAGTCATTGCCCCCAGGCTGTCCGTCACGTTCGTTTGACATGTCGGCAGGCCCATGTTTTTTTTTTATTTTGTCTGTGGCTGTTGGTTCGTTCCGACCTCCTACTCCGACAGCAGACATCGACGCCCAGTGGAACGGATGCGAAGACTACACTCAGTGCGTGGCAGGTGGGTGGATGCGGTTGAAGCGGTGCTCTTGATCTTGGGCACCAAATGAAGCGAGATCGAGACGGAAAAGGAGGAAGTGTGGTGGATCGAAGAAGTTTAAGGGCGGGGCGGCTGACGAACAAACTAAAAACACTCATAACAACAACCTATCCAATGCAACAGGTGCGGTCTTTTCACGTCACTTGTTCCGCGGATGAGAGTTTTCCCATTGTCCTCTGTTTCCTTTTATCCAAGAAAAGAGTCTTCTGGCAACCCAAGAAAGAGGAAAACTTTTACTTCTCCCCAACCTATCGCCCCCTTATGGGAAGACAGGTCGCTTTTCAAACAACTGAGATCTCTGTCATACCTGTCTGTCCAAGTGTGTCGAATTAGTGAAATATAACTTTTGGGCGATCATTGGAAAGTTCATGGATTTTTGCTGCCTCCCACAATCTGCATTCAAGTCAAACACCTCTTACCATTTCAAACTTATGGTCTTCCTAATTTGTAGTTTATTGTGGTCTTCTGTACGAGTTTTCTTCAAGTTTTTGTTGCTTTTTTCCAATTCTGTATTATTCCAAGGACTCGTAACAAAAAAAAGCCTAAAAAAGCTTGACGATCTATCTGTATAATGCGTTGTTTACTTTTTGTTTCTTGTCAGTTCTTTTATTAGTCTTGATGTTATCTCTATGATTTATGGAAGAAAACTGATTTTAAGGCATTTTTTTCTACCAACGAAACTATAACTCTTATTGTGCAAACTCTGAACATCGTATTAGTAGTTTTGTTGATGCTACTGCAACTTTCTTGTTTTATTTACGTCTGCCTCCGCTGGTATTATTGCATAGTTTTTTCTGCTGTTCTTTTAGGTTGTCACTCACTCTGATGAATTGGTTGCCTTGTCGTTGTCCTCATCAGATTATATACAAGTTCGACAATCCGATTTACGGACGATGGTCCATGATATGATTGGGTGCAGGGGTTGTTTCTACTACTCCTGTTGCTAGTACTGGTGATGTTTAAACGAAAGTGAAAACATAAATTGTATAGTATTGCTTGGAAGTGTAGTATGACTGATCAGATCCGCCTTCGTTTTTCTCGTAGCCCATGAAAGTTGCAACGGTGGAATCCATAAAATTGAATAATTGCATTAAGGGTAAAACAGCAAGACTATAAAAGCGAAATATAAACACTGCAATCACCTTTTGCTGGCGCCTTCTCAAAATATTTCGGTCTAAGCCATGGTCTTTAGATTCCCACACCCAAAAAGCTCTTCAGTGTTGTTGTCGATGTAAAATATTCCTTGTCCAATAAAAGCCAGAATGACAGAAAATGAATGAATTAATCCATGTAATATACTCAGGCCCCACTTTGTTGCTGCTGTAGTTGTTACTGTTGTTGTCGTCGATGTTTTACATGCGACCACGGAATTATTTCCCACATCATTCTCGACAACTGCGCCCACTCTACCAGCGACTCGGTGAAAGCATTCTGACCGGCAACTTGAGGACTTCATTAAGGATAGGAGAGATTGACACAGTAAAAAAGGAGAGAGAAAAGTGAAAGAAATTACATGGAATAACAAGGAATAACAAGGTGTAGATGTCTGGCGCCAGAAGAAGCCCGAGAATAAGTCAATCGCTGACTTCTCGATGAGTACAAAGGAAAAGATAATCCGATGTCGGCCGCCAGCTTGGCGAGTTCAAACAAAGGCTGGTTCAAACCACGGTCAACATTAACAATAACCACTGACCACCATCCCCTTAGGTCACCATTTTCTGCTCGCGTGCATAATTAATTAACGAGTACTGTATTGTCTTGTAGCAGGAAACACTGGGTAAGCTTTCTTCGAACACAGTGAACACAGCTGCAGGCGCCATCACACAGCGTATAGCTTTGCCGCACCGGACCACGCTGGTATTTTCTCGATTTCGTGCAGCATGTGGCGGACTTCAAAATCACGTAATGAGATCGCTTGGTTAATGAGCTCACGATGTGAGTATATTTTGAATAGAGGAAATTATGAAGGAGGAATATATAGGTTAAGCCAAGGTTGAGGGTTCCTGATACAGCGAGGGTACTTGTACTATACAAAATTATCGTTATTAAACATTAATTTGTTTCAAAAGTTTAAGATGTTTCTGATATCGTAATTAGAGATTTGACTACTGTGTGTAAAATAGGGAAAAGTGTTTGCCAACTTTGAATCTGTTGCTGCAATATATCAGTAAGACTATGCAGAATATATACAGAATGACCGGATGGTTGATCAAGGCGACGTGTGATCCTCGTGTAATTAAGTGAACTGCAGTACAAACGTCTATCCATCCAACGATTATGCAATGGTGCCTCCCCCATCCGATTAACCATCATTCATCAAGAGAGGATGATGACCATTGGACTGCTCGACTGCCACCCACTTCAAACGTTAATTTATATTCTTTTAACTTCCGCCATCAATTCGCTTGACCCATGTAGTTCAAACTGTGATGTGGTGGCAGCCTCTCCTCATCCTCCGATATCGGATGGATAGACGTTGGAAACGGCACGTGGTGCATATATAAACTCCTTGAGATTGCAGAGGTAGTCTATTAATAAATCCTCGATCAATACCATCTGGTGATTTAATCATAACTGCATGAAGGTGGATTGAAGAATGATTTGAAGAAGGCTTGGATAGTTTGAAAAAACTGATAATTTAAAACTCATTAGGCAGGTGGATTTTGAAAGCATAATGTTCATTGTAAATATAAAGAAATGATATGCATTGAATACAGAATAAAAACAATTTCTATAATTTTCCTTTTCTGTGATGGTATCGACGATGGGAATTTGTCATCTCTGACTTTTCTTTCATTTTCAAAGTAGAAACCTTCGATTGCACCCAACGTGAGACGATAACCTGTATCGTCGCAATCGTCGGCGGCAGACTCTTTGATAAAAATCCTTCAGGTGACTCAATCATCGACTTTCATTCATTTCTAATGGGTGACAAATCCGAAATGTCTTCATGTGCGGTTGTCAATAGTTGTTGTTTCTTGTTAATGACATAGCGTCAATAAACATCATCAATAACAAAGAGTTTCATCCATATCAGTAGAAAACAGCGAAAGTTTATCGTCAAGCTAATAACAAATCCAGGGAAAAGTCGACAAGCAGAGGTTCACAGAGGGGGTACGGAAAGGGAGGGTCAAGATCTTCTCGTAAACCCTGTCCTTTTCCTTACCCCCTCTTGTCGATCTCTTCGTCTACCATCTCTGTGAGAATGCGGGATTCTCGGAGGCTCTTCATCAGGTTCGTGGAGGAACGACAATAAAAAAATACGAAAGAAAAATATTGATTATTGTAAAATATTACATAAAAGCGCTCCATCAACTTAAATAAAACATAAATACAAATAAAGTGATGACCGAATTAATTCTCTTTGTCCGTCGATGAATAGAATAAAAATCCATAAAAAATAATTGGAACGTGATATTTGTTATATAGACGAATGTGAACTATAGTAATTCGCTAAGTAGGAATAGTAAATAAGGGATCTCGCAATTGAGATCTATGAATCATCTAATCAGGTAGCCAGAGAGAAATCTTCTCTTAACAAGGGTAGAGCTAATTTTTTGAGAACGTTCATCAATCTTTAGTAATTTCGGGTAAAATGCAAATTGTTTTTTAATAACTGGTTAGGTATCAGAAATTCAAAGAATGAATCTAGCTTTGCTTAAAACAGTTGAGGCTGAAGAGTCCTCAGCATTGGCAATAAAACATACAAATTCCTGGAAGAGAATGAAATTAGTATATTCAAATATTATATACTTGGCCAAGACCCGGAAAAAGGCTTCAGTCGGCATTTGACAAAGTAGTCTCACGATGATCCATCACCTTGATGCTGATATTCATATAATGTGGCCCTGACTGAGGGTATTCAAGAGTCGAAATTTTGACCTTTCTTTATGTAATCGTTGAAAATCATCAATCAGATGAGATCTCTGACATCTCTTGGTTTGACTAAATTTATTCAAAGCATTTTCAAAGAGAACACACTTAAAAAAAGTTTAAAAAAAAAAACAAGACGAAAAAAAATATAGAAGCTACGAACATGACAAAATAGTATAGAAAACCTATGCGTTCATAAAATTAACAAGAACCAAATTATCACAAATGGGAACCATAAATTTAAAACTCCATTTACCGCTCATAATTTATGACTGCTCATTTCTCGAAAAATGTGATTCAAGAAACGTTCTCAATCAATAAGATCGACGGATGCCGTGCTTATTCTGCTCCTTTCAGAAATTAAGTAGAGAACGAAAAGAATAGCGATTTTTACTAGGTCGACCTGTGAGTTTAAAAGCCCGGATAATCGAAGCTAGAGTAGTACTAGAAAGTTTACATTGTAGCGAAAATGACTGAGTATTGAAATACTCAAAATAATCCCAATGCTCAATGCCCAGATTTCAATGGTCAATACAATGCGTGGCTACCACTGATCTTTGAACAAATTGGACTTTGTGTGTTTCTAGTTATTGTACATTTCTGAAGTTAAGTAAACTTGAGTGAAGTTTCTTTTAGTTAGTTAGCTTGACTCAATATTCTCCGTAGAATTGAGTTCTGGATTTGAGTGGATTGACTCCATTAAATGGCCTATAGTTGACTTTTGATCCTATCAAAAGTTTTCGAGGTTAATTTGCGATTTTTCCATTATATTCCTTTAATATCCAATTAAAGACATTTTTTATTTTTGAACGTCTAATGTCATTTTGCAAGCCACCTTAGTACTCTTGGCATCGAGCTTTTATTGAAGCAAGGTGATTCAGTTATTTATGCATTGGCTCAGGGGTGTCGTGAAGTGACGCCAGAGGTTGGGAGATTAATTGGAGCGACCTCGAAAGTTTTTTGATTTTCATAGAATTTTCAAGTTATTGAACAATGGTATTATTATTCTCTCAGTTTTCGCACTAGGTCATTAAACTCTATTGTCTGTAGAGTTTCAATTATATTTGATATTATTAGAAGTATTAAACAAAACTATGGTTTAATTTTCTAAATTGTATCAATTACTTTTTTGTATCCTTTTATAGGGAATGGCTATATATATTAAAGCTATGAAATCCGTTTACAAATAGTTTTATGCCAACATTTCAACAACTCCTGTAACCTTACATCTCCCTTCCGCCAAGAATCGATCATTTGTTGTACTCGTCAAGAGAGTGTGCGCGTATGTGTGTTTTACCGGCTCTCACGACTGAATACATTATGTCTTGCAGCAGTCCGGAGCCAGACATGGTGTCTGATGTCTTGATGTCTGCTACAAACGTTATTAAATTCTAGGTTCTCACCAGTGATGTTTTCTATTTCTTTCTTCTTATTTTCGCTGCAGTGGCTAACGATACTGTTGTTGTTATTGCAAATCAAATGCACAATTAAAAAACAAAAATGCGTTGAGGAGCAACAGTTGTCGTAATTGAAGTATTAAAGTCATTGAAAGAATGAATATATGATTATGATTTTGTAAAACATAAAGTAGAAATCATTCCATTACAATATTTCTATGAGTACTAGATAAATATTTGAATGCAAATTCAAAGTACGAAGTTATTATTGTTTTTATAGTTGCAACCATTGCAACCATATTGCCGATTATTGCGAAATTGATTCAAAATTCGAACGAAAGGTGTTGTAAGTGTTCGAAAAACATTTAACAACAACAGAATTGTGCAAGCACGAGTAACATCTATAGCGACATCAACAGGTACTAACAGGTAACAACATGATGTATTCACTTTCCCCTTCGATTAACATAATCGTGCAGAACCGAAGTGCGCCAAGAAACCGCCTCCTGAGCCGCTAGAGCCTAGAGCCAAGAGCAGCACCTTGCCATAGATCCAATGTGGATTGAGGCAGCTGTCGGCAGCCCCCACCTACAGTACATTATAACAATTTGCCATGGCGATGACCGCATGGACGGTAAGAGTACGAAATATATTGCGAAAGTTTCCAAAGATTATTCTCTATTCTCCTACATTTTGGAGTAATTTGTCGTCGAGGTCCGGCGGTTAACGATGACATATGGACATTATGTGCGCATGTGATTAGATTTGGTATCTTCTCGTTTTTCAATCGATCGCTCTTATCCCTCCTGTGCTGTTGCTTCGCATCATCCAATTTGGGTACTGCATGTACCCCCTGGCTGCCTCTTAAATGACAACTGTAAATCTCAAATCAAAATAAAATCCCAACGCTATATGCGGCATCGATCGAGAGCTGGAGATGACTCGAGTGCTTGAGTTTCGATTGGCGATTCAAATACTGTCGCAGATCCGGAGCTGATGAGATCCGGATTGATGCGACAATAATGTTTTTAGAAAACGAAAGTCCAGCACTAATAACTGATTAAGTAACTGTATATGGGTTGCGAGTAAGAGGTAAAACAAGAGTATTGTGATAATTCCTAATTCTAAATATATGAAGACCTTGCTCGCCTGAAATTAAGAACTACCTTAAGCAAGTCATTGACAAATACATATGAATATAAATTGAATTGAATTGAATATAATATGAATGAATTGAATTAATAACTGTTTCATAACTCTTCTGTGAGTGACATCTCGAGCCAAAGGAGGCTGGATTGATAACGACAGGAATTTCACACAGCTTGTTATAAAAACTATTACTGCCACAATAATAGGAGTACAAAGCCAACAAAGCAACCTCCACTAACCAACCAAAAATTGATAGTCCCCATAAAGTTGGAGGAATTTTTTTCTCCGCTATTTGGCGTTATTTCCCACTCTGTTCACCAATGCTTTGAGTCGTGGCAATTGTTTATGCGTTGGTGTTGTGTTGGTTAGGATTGTCGTAGTAGCCATTGTAGCTGTTGTAGTTTTGTAGTGATTTGCATTTCTCTCATTTCTGTTGTCAACAGCTGCTGGAGTTCAACTGAGTTCAATACAACTCGTGGACGGAATCGGAGAAGGGTTTGCGGAAACATAGAAAACCCTAAGTTGAAAAAACAACTTCACAATATCTGACTCCATCATAGTCGATCTTCCTTGACCTTGGTTCCAATCTGAACCTGGCTCAATTTGAGGGGCATAGTGCTTGTCGATGAGCTCATTTGCCAACAGAAACATCTTCTCGAGGGTCACTTCAGCGTGCTTATTTGTGTTTCCAACGTAGGACAAAATATAAATGAGTAATTTACAATTAAAGGGCCATCTCAGAAGTAATACAAGAAGAAGACTTGTTAAAAACACCAACAACAGATCAAGTATTGGCAATGACACGAGCAATCGCAGCATTCAATGACGAGCAACTGTTGCAGCTGCAGTCGCAAGACCCTCGAGAAACCCTTTGAGAGCTCTTGCATATACTTCAGCAACATCTTGGGGAGCAGGGGAACATTAGCAATCGAAATCGTTTCCAAATTCTGTATCCATCACCTGATGGCCTTCGAAATTGGTTATGTTATAAAAATCGACATGAATCTTATGAAGATATGTTTTAATTAGTATTCATCGATAATGTCGGATATTAAATCTTTTATACTCATTTGTGAATTATAAATTGACATGTACACATTCAGAAAATTGAAATATTACTGAAAAAACAAACATTTCTCTAATAGAAATGCAGTCCAAGTTCGTGACGTAAATTGATTGTTTAAATTACTTACATAGTTCAAGGTCAAAACTGATGCAGCTCCCTACAAATTGCATGGTTTCCTCACTTATATAAGTGTCTGCACTGCCATCATCATGAACGTCTGCACCATCATTATTATCAACGGAATCATTAACCACGTCAGCGTCTTCATCAAATACAAATTGCACTAGTAAACAATAGTTTTTGCTGCTATTTCATAAAGTAAAGACGATCGGACAGGCAGGACGCTGGCTCAGAGACTCCGACGTTGGCAGCGGAATTTTACTTTTACTTGAACTTCGACAACAGCGCACGATTTCATAGCTCGATGCTTCCTACTCTCTCGATTGTATTAATTATGTCGTTGAAAAAATATCAATGTTGTAATTTTTGTTTTGATCCTGAATTCGGTTGTTATGCAAATTTATTTTGCGTCTTCATGAAAGCTTTTTCGCTTTTCTTATCTCACAATAACCAAATTGGTGACGAATTTTCTATTTCCTCACTTGTTGTTGTTCATCTTTTACAGTGCTGCATGAAATTCTTGAAATTTCTCACAGGACCAAGTAGCAAATTAATTGTAAGAATTATTTGCCGAAGAGATTAAGTGGATGTTACATAATCAGATCCAGATTTCATGATAGTTTTCAATAATTTGTCATTAATCTTTTAATTAATTATTCAACATTATCGACGAATGATCAGCTTATGATTTGTAAGGGAAGCAATAACATAATTAAAATGAGGGTATTTCGTCTTGATCTGTCAATTCCACAGATCGGCGGCCTTTCACTTGTTCACCGAAGTCTTCAACGACAAGAGGGTAAGGGGACGAAAGAGGCGAAAAAATGCTTTGGGGGCATATTGAGTGAGACCGTTAAACTGATGGCTGCCACCGACATACGCGGCGTTGGGCCAAGAGACGGTAGTGAGCGGTGATAATGGAATTCGGATTAATCAACAAAGCACGTGCAGCGCAAGAGCAGGGCACTCGATGAAGTATGTAGAGACTAATAGAGACAGGGATGGAACAAGGGAAGGAGCGAGAAAATGAAAGGAAAACGTGTTCAGATGGAGTGATCAAGACCAGAGTCTTGAATGAACTGCGGCAGAATTCGCGATGGATTTTCGGCCACCCATCGCGATCGTGCATGGATTCGGACGCAAGACATGCGAAAATCGTCTCACTTCAATCGAAATTTCGTAATTTATTGTAATATTATCGAAAATTTTGGCAACATGGTGAAAGTTGAAAACCGAAGATCGATTATTTTAAATGCCAGCGAGGCACATGTCAGAGAAGTAATTGCGATGACCCCTCGGCCTCTTTTGGGGGTTGAAGAATTTTGTATTTCTTGACTTATTTAATTACCATCCAAAGTACATTCACCTTGAACTTGTCACGCCCAGAAAATGTTGCTTCTCATTCTCCGAGCCTACTAGGAATCGACGTTAAAAAAAAAATATTGATAAAAAAAATAAAGAGAATAATAGAAATCAATTAATCGATCGATGTCTTCGACCGGAAATCAACTGTTCCAGATGATCGCATAAATTCAGATATAAACGGATCAATGATTTTTCGCATATTTCATGCCGCTGTCGACAAAAGTGCGAATTAATTGCGCGAAACGTGAGACGCAGATCGATTCCAGAGAAACTCGCCATTAATTTCGGTCATGAGTGTCGATCGTGGTAATCGATATTTAATATTTGAATTTAATATTTGAAAAATCATTTACTTTCAAGACGAAGATTGAAAACATAACATTTGAATTTGACAATTTTCTCAGTAGAAGAATTGTATGTTATTTAACGAAAAAATTGAGAATTTAATGTGGAAACATCCTTGTGTTTGAAAACTTTGAAAGCAGGTCCAAGAGATGCTACCTGGTTTCACAGGTCATGTCAGCGGTCGTCATTTCGATTTATTCAATTCACTTTCATTGCGAATTCTACGGAAAAGGTTTCAGTTTTTTGCGATAATATCCTAATAAAGTGAATTAACATTTTCAGGATAGCCTTTTAAGAAAAAACACAAAGAGTCAATTTCAAATATTTAAAATTACGGCTATACATTAAAATAATATATAATAATTATTAAATATCTCAATTAACAAAAACTATACTAACAATCACTGGAATTTTTTGTAATTTTGCCTAAAGAATAATTTACACCAGATGAATTTAATACGTGATATGAACTGTGTTTCTGCCTTATGAATGAAATTATACTTTATTCATCAGTTAATATGAAAATAAAATTTTGAATATCTCTTACATGCTCTCTTGGTGACGCTTAGTTTGTGTCTTAAGTCTTTGATTCCAAATCCCACCGACGCCAGATGCTGCAGCCCTTTGTCAGAAAAATAATTACTTTCGTTGACTACGATTATACAACAGTCACCGCTGCTGACAAGAGCTGTCAACCGCATTCAAATCATAATCTCTCATAAGTAGCACCTCTTTGACATCAACATCCTCTGTCAACCCATTCCCTACAACGACCAGGCACCGATTGCAAGCGCTAGAAATTGAGAGGCTAAAGTTGACTCTGGATCAAAGTTAAGGGCTGCATCGGAGTCGTGGTCTTACTCGATAATGAATTCTGGCTCCGTCGCACCGATGACAACTTAATTTGGATAACGGGCGCGGGTCGCATGACGTCAGGTTTTCGTCTCAAGAGACTCAGGCGACTACATTACCAAACTATAATGGAGAATTCAACCAAATTTTAACGATTAAAAATGTAAAGTTTTGAGCCTCTGAAAAATATTATAAATTTAGTAAAGTGAGTTACTATTGTAATCGAGTGCTCTTCCAAATTGTAAAGTTTCTAAGTTAAAAAAATATATATAAATCTTATAAAACATATATTATAAATTAAAACCAATAAGAATTTAAATAAAATATAATTCTAATGTTTTATAATTTTCCAAAAATTATAAACAATTTTGTGGTTGTTGGAATCTATGGAATATCAAAGGCATAATTTATACCCCTGAAGCAGTTTTTTGTTTTAAATTTAATTTAACTTCATGCGAGATAGTAAATTTTAACATAAACTAATATATACTTCAATTATAGAAATAAAAGATCAAGGTAAAAAAAAACTTTATAAATTTCATGTTAATATGTTACAATTTATACCATTTTTTCGCATAAAACTTAGAAGTACTGACTGCTTATATCTAAACTTATTGGTAACTGCTAATCGCACAATGTCCTACTCATCGATCTAGCTATTGCTGTTGTTCTTTTCACATCAGTATGATTCTTGTCTATCCCTGATCATCCAGGACGGACATGAGAGTGGGTCAACCTTCCAGGCCTAATATGTGTGTGCCTAAAGAGCGCAACTTAGGCACGGTATTTGAAATCGCTTGAGGTTGAATATCAGAGAAAAAACCGGTCTAAGGCCATAAGAAGAAGGCAAACAGACAATATAACATTTAAGTTAGATAGACTTGTGGCTAAGCAAAGAGGAAGAATAAAGAGAAAATGAATACGGCTTTTAGATGAGCTCTGATATTTATAAAAATATTACTTAGGGCGTTAGATCCATTGGAAAAGTGGCTCGGATGGAGGGAGCTCACGTTTAGGAGATCGCTGTCGGTAAGATCTTTGGTTCTTTAACGATTTCGCATGCAAACGAATTGTTACCCTAGAGCCTAGGGGTACGATATCCTAGAAAGGGGTTTCAATAAATTTCTCAGAGAATTCAGGAGTGACAGACTGCTGTTACTCCGTGCTGTTGACTGTGTTTCCCACGCAAACTCGACTCGACTACGGTTGCTCTCCATACGTTTATGTGATGTGCTAAGGTCTCGAAATCCTGCTTCAAAACGCATGGACGTGAATCGAAATGGTACGAATGATCGCAAATATTGTAATAACAAGAAAGGACTTAAGCTGATGAAATTCACACTTCGAATCAATAAGAATTTGCGTCCACCTGTCTGTCCATCCGTATACCCGAACGAGGCACCTGGGGTAGCAGTTAAAGCTTTGGACTGAAGCGTCCAAATTGGTCATGGGTCTGGGTCGAGGAGAATTCTGTTTATAGTTTGTAGCTTGTAGTGATGATCGTAATGTGACTGTAATTTTAAAAATCACGAAGATCCCGAAATCTGATGATGATGGTAAAGGATTACTCTTAGATTCTGTATTAATATAGAAACTACTCACTCTGGACTTAGATACAATATTGTCAGTGCCTAACATGCAATTAAGTCGATCACTGTAACAACAAACCACAATAAACAATTTACGTTTCTTTGATCTGGTTCTTCTTCTATCAGCAGGGTGGCCTTCGGTTTCACCCTTCTGGTAATAGGTAAGTAATAGTTGAGGGTTCTGAATCTCTTTTTCTAGTTACAAAAGCATCGAAAAAAGCATTCTTACAAAATCATTACTGTTCTACATTGCTTCAAATATTTGATAAACGAGAAAACAGTGACGGTGGAGTTGTGGGAAGGACTGAGTCACATTCCTAGCAACAATAACAACCACCAGTAGCTACAGCTATATCAAATAATCTGCCTTCGCATGCAAATCCCGAGACGACGTAATAACCAATTCTTCTACCTTTTAGAAGACTCTCGGATATCGGGTTTTGACAATATCTAAGTAATTCACGTCCACGATGCAGTCGTGACGGACTTCACCCACGAGCCTATAGCCCTTCATCGATGCATCGTGGTTTCTAAATATGTGGCTTCTAATCGTTCCCTCGGGTAGTGGAGCGTCGCGCTGATCACGCATCTCGTGAGCAAATCGCATGGTGTAGATTTACATTTCTTCAAACTGGCTTTCACTTTCCTCAGCACACCATTTCCTTTTACTCCCTTCTCACTTTCCTTCTTCTAACGAAACTTAAGAGATCTCAGAAAGAAATAAAATAGCAAAAGAAGACAAAGCAGGTGAAGTATCCGCTCACATTCACTGCGATCCTTTTATCCTTGATTGACAAATTCAATTACAATTACAATCGGTTTGTACGCATTATAAATAGCCACCATTAACTTTTCCTAAGGACACCAGTAATACTGAAGATGAAATAACTCAAAACAAAATATTGGTGTGAGAAAAAATCAGCGGTCATGTCAAAAATGTCATGTAAAAATGTGAACATTTTAAAATACATTCAATATATAGGATTTTAATAATGAATACCATAAGAAATCTACATGGTATTTACTAGAGGTTTAACTTACCCGGGCCATCGGTCGGCTCGAAAGTCGAGCATCGCGAGACACAATGGTTTTCGAACGTTGTCCGTCGGTGATCCCTTGTGTTTTTGTGCATCTAGAATGCGACGCGTGTGCGAAAGCCGCTTTGTATTGAATTTGGTTTTTGTTTTGCAAATATGAGATTGGGCTACTGAGTATGTGGCTACCTAAATTAATAAGACGCGCATATGCACCGCGTGTAAATCTATGTGCAGGGAATAATTTCTCAATATGCACCAGATTATGTCACACCAAAAATAAAAATTAAAAAAAAAAAGTTTTGTAAAAAATTTGTAAATTTAATTTTTTACAAGAAACGAAAGTTTTATAGTTAAAAAAGGATAATCATTAAGGGTGTGTTTTATTTGATAATTGACTGACTTTAATAGTAAAAATTCATTATTGTGACTTTTAGTTTTATTGAGATATGAGTTACTACATTACTTAAAGAGAAATTAGGAAAAGTAGTAGTTGCGTAATATCTCAAGGAATGGTGCGAAGAGCATTAAAGCATCGATCAGTATTTGTAATTCGTCGACACCATCAATAACAAAAACAAAAAGTTGCCTCTGCTAGAAATGATCGGGTCGGTTTCGCCTCGAAGACTTGCCTAGTTGGACACAAGTGGGTCCAACTCAAAAGATATCAAAACCCCCTTTAGAATGTCTTTGTGGTTGTTTAGATCCATTGTTATTTCTGGAACTTCTAGAATTTGAATGTAGAACTTTTATATATTAACTTTGATTTGATTATGTAGTTATAATTTTCGTGACCACTTCGTATAGTTTGGATAACGAAACCTTCCCCTTTTATTGTTGTAATTCCTTCCGTAACCAGGTGTTGTTCTAACCGAAACCAACTATTATGGACGTCCTTAAAAGGTTAGTTATTATCTTTTTATTATTATTTTCTTCTTTCACCACCTCTAGACGAAATGTGTGCTTAATCGAACTCTTCTAATAAATCATCCTAAGGAGAGAACCATGGTAACTTGTGTCAGGTGGAGAATTAATCCTTTTTAATGTAATATAAATAGAAAACAATTAGAAACTTATTACAGTATTTAAGCTAATTATAGCTTATTTTCTCAATAAAATCTAATTGATAATTAAAAATTAACAGTTTATTTAATATTTGGTTATACTTGGTTGACTTCATTGATATGCAAGTGTCAATATAGTATTGAGAACATAATTATCCTTGGTTAAATACATTGATGAGCTATGACTTGGAATCCAGCCTAATGTACGGACTTATGTTGAGAATGTAAGAAACTGTTCGATACTACACCGTATTATACAACGTCGTTGGCGCAATACGGAAGTAATCATACGATCCAAATTGGCAAATTTTAAATTTAATTTTCATGTCCTTTTTATCGCTTCTAATCTGCGCAAGACAAGCGCAAAAGGAATTATTAATTAGGAAGTCTACGCCAGTCTGCAAAGTCTACTCAGTCAAACTGGGTCGATGATTGGACTTTGCTTGGAGTTGGTGGCTGGGTTCCATTCCGCCACTTGTGCAATACGGGAAGCCTTTTTCGTCACTCTCTGCTACCGGCCAACTTATCACGGGTATTCGTGCACTTTGGGCGGCCGCCGGTTATAGTTCAGACAATAATGGAACCAAAAAGTGACCTAAATGAGCGGGCCACTGTAACGGGGAACGTGGTGAACGATCCTCGCCACGAAAGCAAATCCTTTGTCGCCAATCAAGGTAAAGGTGGCGCCTTCTGTGGACGTATTATTTAAAAAAGTAAGCTGGTGTTGCCGATCGAAATGACAATTTTTTGCTATTGGATTAGCACAATTATTGAAACCGATTGTCAAGCGGGAGCCACCGTTATCATAACCAACAACAGCTGCACCTTCCAAGTGTTGACCACACTGACATTTATTGCGATCTCTTGACTTTCTCCATTGCTGGTATTGAGTCACAGACGGGGCCTAAGTTGAGTTATCGATCCAGACAGAGATTCATAATGTCCATTGTGAATTGCATTTGGCACTCCATATCAGAATCAAACAAACTACATGACCATCGCAGTCAGCAGGAGGCCAATACCATCGGGTGGCGGCATCAAAGGAAATATACTCAAATGAGTGATTGTTGAAGTCGATGGAATGTCTGTGTAAGTCGTACGGTTTTATTGCGGTTCAGGGTTTGTCTTCAGTTCATGACTGAACCCCGCTAATTCACTGGAAGAGATCGGTGTCTTCCGCTGGACGTTCCGCAAATTCCTCTTTCTCAGAAAACACTGAAATCGCATTGTTCGAGTGTCATCATCGACGACAGTTTAAAAGATTTCGGCTGTAAGATCGATTCATGGGATTGTCAGTCGATTTGTTGCTCTTACCATGAATTACCATTATTTGGTCGACATTGGTGTGTGTTTGACCACTGGGGAAACTAATGGGAAATCACGGTAGTCATTTGCCAGGGTTCAACAGTGTGTCTGTAGACATATTGCAGTAGACCGAAGTAGGTGGAAGCACTTTCGCCTTCAGATAACGACTGCAGGCAGTTGACCTTGGCAATTGAACCTCGCATTGGTGGGACACCCTTAGCCTTCCTCTCCCCCCACTTGTCGACCAAGTGAGAAGAAACAATGGTGTCGGCAAATCAACACAAACAATAAATCCACAGTGGCTTTCGAATGATCGCTTTCACTTTAACTATAGTTTCTATTCATTCTGGCTAACAAAATTCGTCCAACATGTGTGCTGCTGGATATAGCTTCTTCTCACACCTCTGACAGCAGTCAGTTCCTGAAATGGATAAAGTCCCCAAATTGGATAAATCGGCATTGTCTGGTAGATCGGTTGCAATCGTGGGCGTTAGCCTGGGGTATTTGGTGGGTGTGGATGTAAATTTCGTTGATTGTAGCTGAGAAACGAAATCAAGCATATTGGCGCCAAGATGTATATTCAGGATTTATGCGTTTGTAATAATCCGAGAACAGGAAAAGACACCTCTGGATGAAAATGCAATTACCGTTAGATGGCTTGCGAAACTATTGGCGGGAGGGTTCCCGCTCCCAAATTGCTGTGTTTACATTAAATAATTGCTCGATATAGCTAAAGAAAAGGCATTTAGTGGCTACTGCATATGAAGTTGTTTAGGATAAAGCCCTTGGTGCAACGTACTAAATTCAGCCGAGTCTAAGTTCAACTTCTTCCAATTTTTCGCTCACTCAGTGTAAAGTCTTTCTATTTTTACCAGGTTGTTATTGAACTTGTCTATAGTTTTCATTTGTCTATTTCTCATTATTTTATTTTTAAAAAATTATGAATTTTTTTGTGCTGTTATCAGTACACCTATATCCATGCTTGTCACCACATACCGTAACAGAAGCATTAATTTTCACGAGTTATCTTATTCACTATGCAATATGAATGCATGTGATGTTTATCGCGCCGACAAATGACAGCGTCGAAACTGACTCAGACAGAGGCGAACCGAGTTGGACACCAGAGTCGTCGTTATTATCGAAGATTCCGTGCCTTGTGAACCTCACGGCGGAAACGTTGGCCCAGGGTCTAAAAACCCGAAGGACTGGCCATGGGTTGAAACGGGTCCTGTCGGCCAGTTTCGGCAGGTTAGTGAAGGGAAGAAATGGCTTAAAAATCGAAATCGCCGGTGATGACTGGGAGTCAGACAGTCGCCTACATTCGTGTGTGTTGATATGTCGGTCTGGCATTTCGTTGAATATAAACAAAAAGTGTTAACAATGTTTACTTTTGTAATTTTGTACTTATTTCGAATAGTTGTGCTTGTTTTATACACAGAACATGAGTAGAAGAACTCCTAATATTGGTACCGATTGCCGCTTATTGTATAAAAATTTACAAAAACTATAATTAGCAATGAACAACGAATACATAATGGCACATATAATCACATATTTTCCTCAGTAATTCATTTACTATTTTATAATTGTTTAATTTTATATATTTTTGGTTTGTTTACTACTTGGTTACTATATGTTTATTATATTTATGAAAAATTAATTATATTTATAAGAGTATATAAATATGCATGCCACAAGAGTTCTTTATTTGTATTTATAGTTCGTTTTACTTGAAATAACTTTAAATAATTTTAAAATTAGTATATGCTTCCGAGTATTTACATTCGGTGCAATCCTGAACTTCGCTAAGTTTTACCTTGGAAATTCCTTTTAATTTTATTTTCCCACATCTAGAGATGTCTTTCATTTCATTACTTTCGCTGCCAACAACGATTATGCAACTTTCTCGAGTGACAAAATCAGTCAGCTCTTTTAAGCTTTTCTGACTCTATGCATCTCTTTCCGCTGTCTGTCCAAGCAGCTCATCTCCCCGGAGACTTTCATTGTTGACGGAATGTTACTGGAGAATTACTCATCTTCCTCTCTGTCCATTCCTATCTCTAGGTCTCTATCTCGCTCCCTTTCTATCTCTGCAATTTGTTATTCCCCTTTCTCTGTCAATTATCTACCCATCTTTTCTGCCTGTTCACCTGTCATCTCAAGATTATATTGAATTGTCATTTAGTGTTGACAACTTAATTTGGATTATCTGACGAGCGAGTGTCATCTGGGTTGTTGCGGCATTACATTAATGAGAGAGATGCAAGGGGTAAATACTATAATAATAAGGTGAAGCAATAATTTAATTGATTAATTATTAAGGCATAGTCAATGTCTATAATTTGTAAATTTACGCTAAAGTGGACCTTTCTCAACTTTTTTACTTTTAGTTTTTTCTTTTATCTCGTTAGGTGATATCCCAGCTTTTTCAGATTTATTTACATAACCGACATTGTTATAATCAGAAAAATTACCAAAAATGTTCAAAGTTCGAGTTCAGTTTCCATACTCAACTCATCGCCATCACAACAAACATACTGTTGGTCGAAGTAAATTATGCTTCGATGCTAGCGATATGGGAATTTGTAAAACAAACTCTTTTGAATTCGCTAGCAAATTAGTGCTTCCCCAGTCGTTGCTACCGCTTCAATTCATTAAGCGAAACTTTTGGAATATAAAGCATAGAAAAAAAGTAAAAAAATTAAGAACTTAAAGACTGTAGGGGGATTTTTATACGAGCTCTTTGAAGTGCTGATACCTACCTGAAATTACAATTAATATTATGTTTATTATTTTTATTAATACCAATGTTCGAATTATAATTTTATTATTGTCTAATTACTGTTGTTGACATAGAATTGTTACAGTGTTTTTTTCTTTGTGAAATAATAAAAGTTGTTCTATTCAACGTCGTTCTCCTTCATTGAACAAAAATGTTTTGTTTACTTAACTTCGGGAAAATCGTAATACTTTCAAATCTGATTGGTTTGAAAATATATATATCATATAGATCATATGCTCCACATCATGTATTCCTTGTACTCCATCATATACTCCAGATCAACGATCTATTGAATTGGGTATCTGGCAATCATTTCCGTTTCAAGTTCTTTTGTAGTCATCGTTCATTGCACTTGCTGCGTGATCTGTTTATTTGAGTCGGCATAAGTTCAGTGATTTGTGCATTCTCCGATCTCAAGGTCTGCATTTCCGCTAAAGTGCTTTGAACTCCATGGAGATGATCATCGCTTACAACAATTTCCACCACTGCATTCCTTCAATGCAATATCCTCTCCACGACTATCCTTTTTTTACTGCATCATTTATTTTTCCTTCATTTTCCCATTCGTTGAAGAGACATTGGTTCGTTTATGAAATTGCGGGAAATAAATGTTTACTTTTCATTGCTGCAGATAGAGGGGTCGGAGAAATCAGACAATGATTGTATCCACGATCGCGGTTCAAATAAAATCCTATTAAATTTCTTGGAGTGCATGGAAAGGTATCGAATCGAAGTGAAGTGAGCTGAACGTGCCAATGTCTGCGGCATGTCATTCTAATTTGTAAACATTATGCAGAAATATTTTCATCTTGCAATTCAAATTATCATTCGTGTTAATGATCGCGATGACAATGAGGCCAACTAGCTCTCAATCTTGTGATGGATCCTACTTTGATCAAATGGCGCTAATGACCTTGGCTGTAGGGCTCTCGAGAGAGGATTGAGTATCACTTGCATGACGAGGCACATTTCAAAATATCATATGTCGATCTTTTATTGGGAATGTGAATCGCGGATATTTCTTCACCTTATGATCACTTCAACTTCTCCTTTCATATGCTCATTTCAATGAAGAGCAAAAGTCTAGTTCAATAGAAAATAAGGGCAATATGATAATCATAAACCTTATGATGGCAGTAGAAACTGGCAAAAGCGGTGACCACCATTATTCCTAAACACATTTGATGGGCGTACATAGACATAAGGAAGTTAAAGGCGTAAAGAGAAGAGAGAAAAAGAGCAAGAAGAACGAACAAACCCCTACCGTGATGCATGACATTTGTTGGCAGACATTTGTAGAAACAGCTTGAAGCAGGATTTCCTCAGTTTTCCCGCGGAGTAAGAGGATGTGTATATATTCAATTCACGATATGTTTACTCATCTCTCTAGTTCTGTTAAATAGGCGGATAACCTTCTACATAGTAAGTCTTTTTCCTGCTCTTGAAACGGTGTTGAGTTGCGAATTTTAGGCATTTGTTAATTTCTTTGGATCGAATGTCGAATGGTGATAAAATTTGGAAACTCTTGGCTGTTGTAGGTTTCGTGTGGTTGACTAAAATGCTAAAATTTAATGTAACTATTGGTTTCTGTACCAACCGTTTGCTCAAATTGATATTAAGCATTCTAACCTCAGATGTTGTTCACCTACAATAATTTGCATAACCAAAACTTTCGTTTCAAAAGACTTTATATCTGTTTAATATTTGATTCTTATTTGATTTGAATTCTTGTTTCTTTGCTCCCCGTACATACATAAACGTCTCAGACTATCAGAGCAGACCTGGTGCGTACAATAAAAAGGCTGGCATTGCCACGGGTTATAATTTGCGTAAGGTCTAATCGTTCGGTAGTAAATAAATCTTTCTTAATCTTCCAAACTTGACCCATTAAGATATTACATGATATTACCATTATATGATATCCGAAAATAATTCATCGACTGTAATTATGAAAACGCATTCGAAATCGAGCATCGAAAAAGTTCAAAGATATAGAATTACGAATGTGTTAAGATATAATTTCGTGAGTTTCTTAATAAGAATCCATAAAAGTATGTCGAGAGTCCTTTTTGATTGGAGTAAGTTCAATGAAAATTGGGAGGGTCTTTCTTTCGGGTAAATAAATAAAATTTGAATAACATTGCAGGAGACATCTCCTAGGAAGGTGGAAACGTACGACAAATTTATGACTGCTATTAAAATCGCGTACGAAGATATTTGGACAGAGATGCAGACAGACCTGTAGGAAGATCACCAGGCATACGGAACCAATATATGGACAAACAAATATGAAAAATGTGGATTGCTTTTGCATAGTATCATCTTTATTATGGTTCGTTGTGGTTCCGCATGTGTCGAGATTTCTCCAAGTCCAAATGTCTAATGGATCTTATCCAAAGGGTGTGTTGCCACATATTAGTGGAGTCACGAAAGGGTTCCTTCGACATCTTTTAAGACCGAATCAATAGATCTTGGATCTTGTGCATATTTTGATATAATCAGATTATTTGCATAATTGCATCTCTTCTGCGATTTGGGCGATAATATCTGCTTTCCAGTCGTTTTAATTAACAACATTGGTCAATTAGCAATATGTTACCCATCATGAAACCATTGCATATTGACTCGAATTTTACAGGAACGTGATCCCCTGTATCGATCGTATGTAGAAAGTTCAAAATTGGCACGAACTGATGTAATGCATTGTTATCTCTCAACATCAGCAGATATGTAATTAGCTCAAATTAGCACGACGAAATCTTAACTTCGCTACTCTTGAGAAGAAGCAAGAAAAATGTTTGGGTTTCGCTCATGAATGGTAGGTTATTGCATCAGTAATTGAACGGCATGAGGTCCATCGTGTGCCAGTCGCAGTTGTCCGATTAATCGCCCAAGTTACCGAAGAAGACGCTGCGTGATTATGATCATGGTAATTAGCTGTAGATGTTCTAATGAGTTCTGAGTTCTCATTAGTTTCATTGTATTTTTGCTTCGAATAAAATGTAAGATTCATAACATTGCTTCGGAATTACGAGGAGTAACCGATTTCATGATTACTTGGAAATAAGACGATGAAATCCTAAAAATATCTAAGGCCAGATCGAAAAAATTCGGGAAACAACAATTTAGATAAGAATATCTGATCTCCTCAATGTAAATTTTCGATTAATATTCGATATTGCGAGAGCAGTTTATCTGATATGACAATAATAGCAACATCTGCAACATTACTTCTCCATTTAACGCCAAATTCAACTCTTTAATAACAATAATAAATACAACACCACACAGTGCACCTGTTCAAACATTTACTTGCATACATAAAACTTAATTAGAAAAACTTGGAAAACAATTAAAATTACCACAATAACAAAAAATTAATTCTTTTTAGTATGGCCGTTTTTGTTCGTGTCGTTTATATTGTCGAGGTTCTTATACTAAATTTTGTTACTGCTCTGATCGTCGTACGATGCCTCGATGGACGGAGCTCCTCTTGGACGTTTTGTGCAATGGACTTTAAATGAACAGAAAAACAAATAGACAAAACGATGTTGTACCTATTAATAAATATATTTTTCGGTACACGTCACAGATAGTTTTGTCTACTAAAATAAGAACAATGTCAGCAACATAATTCCATATTTCAGTCGGTATTGTCGGTGATCATTTTAAATTGTGCGAAAATTTAAAGGTTATTAGACCATAAATTCTATGCGTAGAATAAAATTTGAATATATATCAACGTCACTCCTCGCAACTCTGAGATCCTGACATCTCCCAAAAGCTGTACTTCGGTGCGGATGATTTTATTTTCTCACCGATGAATTTCTGCTGGAATCATGACAACAATTACTCGACCTCTTGAGCCAACGATGTGGCAGCATTAAGATTTATTGAATTTAGTTTTTAGTTTTCGCAAGGCACACCTTGTTCTCACGAAGTGCGGCAAGCGATCCTCAAAGTGCTGGCACGACTTTGAAACATTTTTCCAGTGTGACTGACAAACTGAGTATTTATATTAATGTGTCCAATTCTTATATATATCTAAACTGAAATTTGACGAATCTCGCTCAAGATGACATTGAACAATGTCAGCGAACCGATGACCCGTTGAACTTTTCGAGCATTTACTCGGGTTCGTGTTGAAACTTTTCGTTCGCAATGGTCACTCATGCAGAATGACGGCTCCATCAAGACGATGATTATTAGGGGAGCACAGAAAATCGGTTCGTCCTTCGGTTTCCTTCCCTATGTATCTGACCTTTCGTCTTGGTCTATGCTGGAGTTTCGATTTCCATGATTCCCCGGGGGGGAACCTCGGAGCCAACCTCGGCTGCCAGCGATTTCGCTAAGGCAGTCGATGCCGTCATGACGCCCGCCACGGTGATTTATCCGCAATTTTGCATTACTTTCGGCCGATGACTTCGCTGCGCTTCACATCCGATATTTAATACATATTTTTATATATCAGTATATATTTATATACACTGTCTGCTCTATTGCGCCATTCGATTACAACAGTAAGTACAACTACAACAAGAAATAAAAAAAGTTCTGAAAACTTTGTCTAAATTCTGCCCGGGGGTGTTGATGGTGGTTTCCATTGTTGTTGTTGTTGTTGTTGTTGTCGACAGTCGGTGGCAACTTTTCTGCAGTTTTCTAGACTTCGTTATTTTTATCAAAAAATTTATACAACGCACACCACCACATTTTTAGTATAAACTCTGGCAACAATTTCGGAAATTCGATGGAAAGGTGAATTTTTAAAATATAAGTATGTGTTTTGCTTGCGAGTTTGCATGACTACTCTGAGAAATAAGAAATAAACCAATAACGGACAATTTCCTGAAATATAAACGTTAAAAATTTTTGATAGAAAAGAGAGGTTATGGGTATGGTAAATATTTTTGTTTGTTTGGTTTTGTGTTCGCTTTTGCTTCGATTCTTCGTGGATTAGGAAATCCATTGCTATAAAGAAAGAGAAGGATAATCTTTTTTGTTGATCAATAAGAAGAAAATAAAACCAATTTAAAATTCAATTTTCTCCGTGGGTTGCGGGGTCATAGAGATTAAATTTTAATGAGAAGAAATTCGTAATAAGTACAAATATGACTGATGAATCTAAAGATGGTGAATGCAATATATTTTTTTTAATTTTTGGTAACTTAATATAAAAAAATAAAAGTGAAACAAATTTCTGATCTATGATAGAAATGCATTCTAAATTGCTAGATATATAAACCGATTAAAGTAAAGTCACGATACAAATCATTAATTTTCCATTGTATTCTTTTTAAAGCCTTATGAAATATTCATAAGCTAAAATAGAGACGAATAAATGAAAAGTTAGGTCAGGGTTCTCCGACCCACTAAGATAGTTTGTAGACCGATCAATAATCACTCTTCTTACATTTCATATAACTTTTTATATTCTATTCTATTTTGTTCTATTCCCACCTTGGCAGTATGTATGACGATGGTACCTGACAACTGAAAGGCATGCCTCAGCATGAGAACGATAGACGTGATGAGAAGATTGATCGAACCAAACCCATGTAATAAATCACTTGGCACTACGATATTCGCGGTCGGGAGACTGTGATGATAATGATTTATATTCATTGATGTCGTTTCGTGGTGCTTTTAACATCTGACTGACAGTTATAAACATGGACAACATAGTCAATAATAAGAGACAGCTGCGAAAACGATTCTCCTGGAAAAACCGTTTTCTTGGGAAGTAACCTATTAACCTACATCTTCAGAGAAGAAATCAATCAATCTATTAAAATCTATTAAATTCATTAATTTCATTAGATATAATTACATCTGGAAATTTACACAAATCAAAAAAAGTTAATTTGTTTAGTCTATATTTGATTTAGTTTGGAACATGCTTCAAGAAGAATTCTTATTATTTTCAGGATTCCAACTAAACGATCGATTTTTTAACATTTAAATGTATGATTAAATTTTCGAGAGTCCAGGATATAGAAGAAAGAGAGGGAGGACTTTGAATACCGGAAGTAATCGCTTTTAGCATAATCGTGGAGAACATCACAATACGACAAGGAAACTGAAAACTGATGCAGGAAACAAGCCACCGACCACCAACAACACCAACCGTAGTCAACAATATGAACTGTATCACCAACAACAACAGTAGCAACCGCCTATGTAGTAAGGAGTCTGTCACCACCTTTGTTTCTAGTCATGAATTCGCTGCAATTTCATATCACTCGCAGAATTGAAACACCCGTCGAAGCTTTTCATTCAAATGCAAATGTGAAAAAATAAAAGTGAAATTCATGAAAATGTTGAAATTGCGATGTGTCTACTGCACTGTATTTTAACAAATTTTAACAAATTTATCAACTTTCGTTTTTCTTGGACACGTCCGAAGGCTAGAATCAACCAACCATCACTCTACAACGTCCGCCGAACATCGAGCGGTCCTGGTGGCCCCTAGTTAGTCACTCCGTTAGTGTGTCAGCGCAAAAGTTTTCCTCGGTTCCGAAGAGTGTTCATTCAGCCATATATCCATCCGTTCGTCAGGCCACACATCCGTCCGTCTGTCTATCCAGTGTATTGGCATGTAGTTGTCCCACTTGTCAGTGGCCATCGATGACGACGCCGTTAAGTGATGTGTTAATTTATCCCAGAAATCGAAAGTTTTCGTCCCGAATGTAACGATATCAACAGCTTACCTCCTATTTTCCTGTAATATGTTCTAAACTACCCCTGGAAAGGTAATAGTTAAAATAGTGGAATTTTAATCAGCTTTAGTTTGAATTACAATGTAATAATTGCTGTAATTTATTAAATGATATAATATTTAAAAAGATTAAAATAAGAAGGGATTTAAAATAATTGATGGATTTAAATCCTAATCTGAATAAATCTTTTTCCAATAAAATGGATTTAGTAAGATGGCTGCACCATTTATCCATAATATTTCACAAATTAACATCATTTGTACGCAAAATATCAAAAGGTGACGAACTTAACCATTAATTATCGAGGATTGTAAGAGAATTACTTAAGTATAATAAATCAGACAACGTTGATGATAGCAAAAAAACCCAAACAAAAATAACAACCTAGCAGCAAAAAAGTGAAAATACCATTTACCGCAACCTGTTCTATGAAAAGGATCCTCCAAAACGATGTACAAAGTAGTGTTATTTTCACAATTTTCTTATCCGGCGGCTCAGGCCGACATGCAGGCGATACAAAGTGTTAATAATCGGCAATAAATATTTACACTTATTTATTGGCATAAAGTCTATATTTAGTGGTCATTAAATAGTGCCAAGGTTCGACAGGTTACACTCTGTTTCCATTCAAGGCGGCGATGAGACGATGGCGGAGTCGTATATGGCGATCATTCAGTATTCCGGTTTCACCAATGCTCAAGAGTTTGTTAAAGAGAATTAACTAAATGTGTTACGATTAGGTGGATATCCTCATGTCATAAGATCGTTTGAAAAGATCATTCGGAAAAAAGTTGCCGACATAGCACTTGGAAAATAAGTTATTTCGTCCGTCTGCTAGTTCACTTATAATATACATATCAATCATGTCGAACTTTCTTAACAAAACGACGTCGACATCATTCAAATATCAACAACGAAGAAGAACAGTCTGAAATACATACCGATCTGTTAGGTCTGCAGTAACCGTTTCTATAATGGAATCGCCAAAATCCTGTTCCTACCATAGTTCGATGTTGACCTGCAGTAAAAAGATTCGGTTGAAAAGGGCAAGGAGTTGAAGTAGGTGAGAAGAATGGGCAAAACGCAGTTCATAAATAAAAGGACGAAAACTCCGTGCGACTTCTACCTGTACCCGTTGTTAATTCCTTAAATTTCGAACAGTGATTTATTCGCGAACTCCGAAACCTGCAGAGCAGACCAGACCATACCAGATCGAGGCAGATGCATCTCTGTTCACTTTCGGTTTCTTCCTTGCGAACTATGTTCGTGGTTCGCATTCAGTAACACACTGTGATCGCGATCAGCATCAGACAACGAAACTAAAGTGAATCGATCCCGTTGAGGTCAGGAGAAACTTGTGAGGGGCGAATTTCGATATCGGTCGGCAGAGAATCCTCTCATTGTGTAAAACTTTCGGTGTCTTCGGAGTGCTCAACATCGTCGATCTGCACATTTCACTTTCTTTTACAAACTGGCTTCGTGACGCCTCCACCATGGTTGGTGTTGAGATTAATTAGGGCATCAAGTAAACAATGCTCGACTCTGTTTATAAATTAATGTGATAATTCATGTTAGTCCATTTCAGCATAATCCGTTTCAGTAGACCCTTTTTCATCGATGTGAAAATTTTATTGAGTATTTCATGAGTGAAACGATTACATAGGCATTTCCCGGACCTGACCGAAATCGAGACCCCTATTTTAAATTATAACTAAAATTAAACTCATGGTGCGCACTTAACCTTCAACACGGTTTGTCATTAAGTTTTGAACATGGAAATTTGATTAATAGCGACTATTACAGAGAAGATTGGAGTCAACCATTGGCCATCCCACTGGACCTATAATATATATCTTGTTATGGTCATGATCATAGTTATTAGTTGATGTTATTTTTGATATAAAATGCAGCCTTTATACACAATTTCTCTTAACGTAAAAGGACCCCTGGAACATGGTTGAACTCTGTTGGAGGGAGGCTTGTAAAAAATCACATAAGAAAGGAGAAGATTTCGTTACAGATTTATTTGCCCGTTTGAAATTTTGAACTTTTTCGTGTTGTTAATTTTGTCGCAGTAATTTCTAGAATGTGAACGCACAATAGTAAAACATACAAAAACAATATATAAAATCGGCAACTACAGAAAGATTTTGTCAAATTAAATTGTTTATGTAAATTTTTCAAGGAAGCATTAGAGAGCGAATTAAAACTGCCCGTAAATCACGAAAGAAGAAATAAATTCGTACAAAAATGACACAAAGAGAAGATAGGAAAATAAAAAGGAGAAGCATTTAAAAACACGGGACGACTAAAAGTCTTGCTACTAAAAACAACAACTACATACGCATAAAGTAGCGGAAGCAGTTGTATCGCAGCAACATGTCGAAGAAAAGTGGGCGACCATTGTTTACAATGAATCCACAGCTTGACTTTGTCTCCAGATTTACCTCAAACTCCCACTACAATTCTGGTTGATATGGAAGCTGTGGAGATTTTGAGAGAATTTCAGTACATTTTATAGAGGCATATTTTAGAGGCATGATTTTAAGTGGTTCAGTCAATAACGAAAAATTTGCGAATATCACTGAAATACAGTGAGGAACACAGACAGAAAAGCGGCAGGACAAACAGTACGACAACTTTGCAGCAACTAAAATGAAACCATGACTCGGTTGTGTTTAAAGAAACCGAAGCGAATCACCGACAATGGTGAGGATACAAATTTGCAACGACAGGGAGAGGAGGAAAATCAGCTAAATTTATTCAGCAAGTGGAGTGTTTTTCCAAGTAACTATTCTGTCTATTTATACTGTACGAATGCGAAATGTCGTGTATGTTTGTGCGGAACGAAATGGATGAACGTAGTCGGAACGGAAATAGCCATTTAAATCGTGTGCACGATCTTTCTTGTTAAACGGCGACCCGTGTAAGACTAACAATTTGCTTTCGCACGCAATGAGAACCAAATCCACGACTTGCAGCGTGGCCTCGGTGCAGTCTGGTTGGTCGATACCTGTTGGCATTTCATTCGGATGCGTTAATTGCTGGCGAATGCAAATCGTTATAAATCATTTAATGATCTTTTTAACACTTGCATGACGGCAGTGGCAGCGGTAGTTGCCAAAGAAATTTTCATGCCACAAGATACCGACTACCAAAAACAACCACAAGTTCAACATCAACAACCCAGTGCCGATACCGAGTGACAGAGCCATTCATAATGTTGCATCAATTTGCACCTGCAACAACAACAACACAAGCAATATCAAAGCTTCAAAGCCTACAACAACAACAACAACATTATTATCCAACCATATCTTATAAGGAAGCTGTTGCCATCAATAGCCTTCGACCGCATTGGAATTAGTAAATTGTTGTCCTCAAGTTGTCATTGATTTATTTATATATTTGTAATTGCTGCTGATGGTACCCGATTGTAATGGAAATACTTGTTGGTGTTCCGAAGTGTTTGGAATAAATTCAATCTGTGTACAAATTTAACTTCCAAATCTACAGTTCGATTACATGTCTTTCTATAGCCGGGTTTCCGCTTGTGGTCAAAAATCGGGTTCCGGATAATGATCGCTTGGGAAGTCGGAAGCTGGAAATCTGTAATTCTGTTTGTTGATCCTTATTTATTTTTATCCTTTTATCATTCCGTAAAATTGAATATTTTGCTTCATATAACAATTTTTGATATGTTTTTTGAATTTGAATTAGTCCTTTACTTTCTTCTATAAACAATTTCAGCGCCATTTCGGTCTCCACTTTGTCTTTCGCTCCCACTCCTCTGTCTTCCTCAAATATATGATGCATTGACCACGCTTCTAATAATTTTTTCCAGTGTCCACCCCTTGACTCTGTCATAAGGCCAGATCCATAAAATAAAAAGGCACAAGATTTGAAGCTGTTGCAACACTTTTAAGGGTCACTGTGCAATATATTGTTGTATACAGAGTCGCTCTCCCCAAGCGTAGAGCTCTCCGTCACGTTGGTTTGACTTGTGGGCAGGCAAATGTGTGTTTTTATTTATTCTGTCTGTCTGTTAGTTCGTCCCGGCCTCCTCCTCCGACATCATACATCGACGCCCATTGGAAGCGATCCGAAAACCTTCACTCAGCCCGTAGCAGGTGGGAGGATGCGGTTGATGCGGTGCTCTTGATCTTGGTTTACAAATAGAGGGAGATCAAAATGGGAAAGGAAGAAGTGTAGTGGATCGAAAAAGTTTAAGGACGGGGCGCCTGGCGAACAAAGCAAGAACACTCATAATAAAAACATAACAACAACCTCTACAATGCAACAGGTGTGGCACCTCCTATTTTTCACGCTACTTCGGCGGCGGGTTGAAGTTTCCCTATTATCCTCTATTCTTTTTGTACAAGAAAAGAGTCTCCACCTGTCATACTCCTCCTCATCAACTAAAGGCAGCCTTATGGCAAGACAGGTTACTTTTCGAACGACTGAGATATCTGTCTGTCTTCTATGTGGTGTCTGTAGTGAGGGTTCATGCAATATCAGTCTGTCCAGGAGTGTCTAATTAGTACATTGTAGTTTTTGCGGTCTCTTAAAATCTACCATGAAATTGGGTTGTAACTGATGTTACGTCTGTATCTTTCCCCAGCCAACACTGAAGTTAGAGACCTCTTACATCGATGCACATACTAATTTTTCTTTTAATATAAGAAATTTTTTATTTATCTCTCCTTGCGTAGTGTTGTCATTGTTGCTTTACTTTCTTTCTATGGCTTTTACTTTCGGATGATCTTGAAATTTTTCTTCTTTTTCAGCAAACAGAAACAACAAACACTTCACTATCAAATTGCGCCGTAGCTCCAAATTTGGCCGAAATGTGAGAAGGTGCCGCACAAGCTCGCATAAACAAGCTTGACGATTGCGTTCAGACGAGGCTCCCGTATGATTGTTAGTCTATGTGACTGTCGGTAAAATACTTTGTCTATTTTTAAGTTTCTCTGTCAGTCCTTTCGTTTATACTGATATTATCTCTATGATTTGTGCAGAAATCACATTTTACGGACTTTTTTCTACCAACGAGACTCGAGTTAGTATTTTTTTTGCTTTTATTGCAACTTTTTTGCTATTTCTACTTATTTTTCAGCTGGCATTGTCGCTGTAGTTATTTTTGCTGCTGCTCTTTGAGGTTGTCACTCACTCTGATGAATTGGTCGTCTTGTCGTCGTCCTCATCAGATCAGATACAAGTCATCCCGGGTCACGTTCCATTGTCCACGATATCATTGGGCGCAGGAGTTGTTGCTACTACTGACGATACTTTAACGAAAGTGAAAATGCAATCGTTTAGGATCTTTTGCTCATTATACACTCGATCTGACGGAAAAACATGTATATATATATGGTGCTGCAGGAGGAGGGTTGGTCGGGTGTAAGCGTAGCATGACTGATCAGATCCGCCTTCGTTGTTCTCGTGGCCCATGAAAGTCGTTAAATGTGCAATTAGCGCTCTAACGACCCACGCAACGGTTGCTGTCATAAAATTGAAATTATTTGCATTAAAACCAGAGTGCAAGACAATAAAATTTAAAAATAATACCTGCAACAGCAACTGAAAGCACCTTTTGCAGACGGATGCTGGCGCCTTTTCAAATTATTTCGCCGTGATCTGATCCATGGTTGTCGATGTAAAAATTCCCTTATACCTAAGAACAAGCGGTACGTCAGAAAAAAATTCCCACATCATTCTTGAGGCATTAACGAGTACGATTTTGTCAAACTGGGTAAGCTCTCCTTGGAACTCTGTGAAACGCTGCAGGCGCCATCACACCCCTTATATAGCTTTGCCGCACCAGACCGGACCACGCTTGCCATTTTCTCGATTGCGTACAGCATGCGGCGAACTTTAAAATAACGTAATGCGATCGATTCGTTAGTGAACTATCCTCATTTCCATCCAACCGTTGGCCTCAAACACACCTCCACCATCCATCGTACTTCATTCCGCCAATCAATCATGTCGTAATCTTCCTTTGAAAATGAGATCTAACGATTTGAGGATAAGTTAACAGGAAACAGGTCTCTGTTCAAATTTGAACATCTTAGTACGACTATTCTACATGGATCAGACGGCTGATTAAGACGATGTGTGATCCTCGAGTAATGCATTGACCTCATTGCTGATGTCCATCCATCCAATTAACATGCAATGGTGCGCCACCCAATTATCCATCTATCCATTCTCTGCGAATTCATCAAGAGAGGATGACCACTGGACTCCTCGTCTGCCACCCACTTCAAAAGTTAATAAATATCTTTTAACTTACGTAATTATTTCGCTTCGCTTAATCCATGGAGCTCAAGCTATGCTGTGGAATCACTCTTTTCATCCTCGGGTAGACGTCGGAAACAGCACGTGGTACACATATGAATTCCTTGAGATTGAAGAGGTAGTCTATTAATAAACTCGATCCTCGATCAACACCATCTGGTGATTAAATCATAGGTGCGTGAAGATTGTCAGAAAAATTTGAAAGGAGGTGGATAGAAGCAATACGTTGAAGAAGAATTGGGTGGTTTGAGGAAATTTTAAAACTCACAAGGAGGAGAATTTCAAAAAGTATTATGTTGATAGTAAATATAAAGATTCAATTTGCATTGAAAATAGTTTACAAACAATTTCTATAATTTTCCTCATCTACGAGGATGTAAATTTGTAATTTACGAGTTTTCTTTCGTATTCGAAGTAGAAACCCTCGATTTCACCCAACGTGAGACGACAACCTATATCGTCGCCATCGTCGGCGGCGGACTCTGATAAAAATCCTTCAAGTGACTCTCAATCAGCGACTTTTCTGTGCTTGATTAATCCACGAACGTGGAGATCGCGAAGTTGTCGTCGAGCGCACGCAACGTGTTAGTCGAGTGATCGGATGGGATTTTGACATTTGATTGGTGATCGTTGACGTCTCTCTCTTTCTCTTTCTCTTTCTTCGTTTTCAAGTGCTTCTTCTCCTCAATCGTGGCTGCTTCATTTCTAATGGATGACAAATCTGAAATGTCATATTGTGTGGTTGTTACTTGTTATTGACATACAGTTGACGAACATCATCAACAACAAAGAGCTTCATCCATTTCAACAGAAAAAAGCGAAAGTTTATAGTTAAGCTAATAAAAAATCTAGGGTTAGTTTGAGAAGATGAAGTTGACAGAGAGGGATAAGGGCAGGGACCGAGTAAAAGAAAGAGACAAGATCCTCACTTTAATCCGGTCCCTTTCCATACCTCCTCTGTCAACCTTTCCGTCTACCAACTCTTTGAGTATATGGGATTCTTCGTCAGGCTCGTGGAAGAACGTCGAAAAAAAATGCGATAGAAAAAAATATTGATTGTTGTGAAATATTACATAAAAACGCTCGATCAACTAAAATAAAACACAAATAACAATAAAGTGATGATCGAATTCGTTCTCTTACTCTGTCGATGAATACAATACAAATAAATAAAGAATAATTGGATCCCACGGTATCTATTAGTAATGAAGCCGAATGTGAACTTTAGTAAACCGTAAAGAAGGAATAGGAAAATAGGGGATCTAGGGGTTGAGATTTATGAATCATCTAATCAGGTAGCCAGGGGGAAATCTGGAGCTAATTTTATGAGAACGTTCATTAATATTTAGTAGTTTCGGGAAAAATCCAAATTGATTTTTAATAACATGTTATGTATCAGCAATTCTAAGAATGGATCTAGCTTCGCATTAAACAGTTGAGGTTAAGGAGTCCTCGGCAGAGGCAATAAAACTTACCAAAAAATTCTTGAATTCCTGGAAGAGAATGGATTAAAATATTTGGGTATCCAAGAACAAGAACAAAGTTAAGAATAAAAAAATATATTATATTCATGAAAAAGACCCGAACAAGGCTTGTGTCGGCATTTAACAAAGTAATCACACGATCCTCCATCATCTTTATATTGCAAATCATCCATCATATGAAATCTCTGACATCTCATGGTTTGACAAAATTTATTAAATGCATTTTCAAAGAGAACACAGTTATAAAGAACTTGAAAAATACAAGAAAAGGAAATGGAAAATAGAAGCTACGTACATATCATAGAAAAACTAACAATAACTCTAACAAGAACCAAATTATTGCAAATGGAAGCCATAAATTTAAAACTTCATTTGTCGCTCACTGTCTGTGGGCTTTGTCTGTCCGACGGTCGATCGTCGGATTCTGACAATCGACAAAATGCGATTCAAAAAATGTGGTCAATCGATACGATCGAAGAATTACGTGCGATTGTTGTCAACTGTAACAAGTTAGAAATTAAGTATTACTTCATAAAGTCTACTACCAGCAGAAATTGATGAGAAGAACTTGAGACCATAGATTTACCAGGTCGACCTGTTTTTTGGTAAATGAGAGTAGACCTAGGAAATATTTATTTTATATTATATAGAAAATGACTGAGTATTGAAATACTGAAAATACTCCAATTTCTGCTACATTCTCAATACCTACATTTCGATGGCCACTGCAATGCATGGCGACCACTGATCTTTGACCAAATTGTACCTTGTGTAAGTAAACCTGCGTGGAGAGGAGTTTCCTCCAGTTGGCTAGCGTGGCTATGCTCCGCAGAGTTTAGTTATGGATTTGTGTGGGTTGCCTCCATGAAATGGCCTAAAGTTGTTGACTTTTGATCCCATCAACATTTTTTCGAGGTTAATTTACGATTTTGCCATTTTATTGCTTAAATGTCCAATTAAAGACCTGTTGCTAACGTGTAATGGCATTTTCCAAACCACCATGGTGCTCTTGGCATCGAGCTTTGATTGGAGAACGAGGTGAGTCAGCTATATATGCATTGGCTCAGGGGTGTCGTGAAGTGTCGCCGGGGGCCTGGAGATTAATTGGTTTCACCTCAGCGTTACAGGAGCGCTTTTTTTCTGGGTTTGGTTTTATTTTTTTTTTTAAATTAGAAGTATTTAAAAAAAAACTTTAGTTTAATTTATTAAATTCTGTCATTTAGTTAAACTCGATATCCTATTTGTGTATTATTTTTATCATTACTTATTTGTAAACTGAGTGAATGTCTAAACATATTAAAACTATTAATCCCAAATAGGTTTATGCCAACATTCCAACAACTTTCACCTTGCATCTCCCTCCCGCCAAGAATCGATTACTTGTGGTACTCGTCAAGAGAGTATGCGCGTATGTGTGTTTTCCCGTCTCTCACGACTGAATTTCTGATTCGATGAATTCGATGAACTTCGGAAACATGATGTCCTGCAGCAGTCCAGTGTCAAACATAGTGCAAAATTATGCAACTCGATGTCAGCCACAAACGATATTAAATTGCAGGTTCGCATCATTGATGTTTTCTCTATCTTTCTTCTTTTTCTTGTTATTTTCGCTACAGTGGCTGACGATGCTGTTGTTGTCCTTGTTGATTTTATAGATGCTATCGTTGTTTGCCATCATCTGAGCAAATGATCGCCGATTAACGCGAAATCGATTCAAATTCCGAACGAACGGTGTTGTAGGTGTTCGCATCAACAACAACAACAGCACTAACCGCAAGTCACCGCTACAGAAAAACAACACAACAATAACAACAATATGATAAATTCACTTTCCCCTTCGATTAACATAATCGTGCAGAATCGAAGCGCGCCAAGAAACCGCCTCCTGAGTCGCCAGAGCCACGAGCCAAGATCAGTACCTTGCCATGGATCCACTGTGGACGGAGGCATAGTGAGGCAGTCCCCACCGATAGTAACATTTTGCAATGGCGATGACCGCATGGATGACAAAAGTTCAAAATTTAACGCGATATTTCCCAAAGTTTCCCTATTCTCATAATTTTTGAAGCGATTTGTCGTCGAGGACCGCCGGTTAATGATGTCATATGATCATATTATGCACATGTGATTAGAAAAAATCGGTCATTTGTCATATCCTCGTTATTAGCCATTCGACCGATCACTCTTCTCCCTCCTGTGCTGTTGGTTCGCACTCTTTTGCCAATAATCTAATTTGGTTATTGGGTGCGATGCAACCTCCGACTCAAATTAATTCTCGTTTCCACCCTCGGTGCGGAACCAATCGAGAGCCGGAGCAGACAAAAGTGTCGGCCGATGAATCGATTTTTTATTATGCTTTTAGAAACTGAAAGTCTAACACTCATAACTGATTTCGTGACTGTATACGGTCAGGGAGTCAAAAGGTAAGACAAACGTTTTGTGAGAATTCTTCCTAATTCTTAATTAATGAAGATGTGGAGTGACTGAAATTATGATATAGCTTAAGCCAGCCAATGAATATAAATATGAACTGAATTAATATACGTTCTAATGCATGAATGTTCACAAAATTACAACATTTTGTTTTGAATAAAATGAAGTTTAATTAAAAAAGCATAAGCTTAATTCGAAAACCGCCAATAAAAATAATAGTTAAAAGATATATTTAAAAATATAATTACAAAATATATTATATAAACATTTTTTATTTACAAAACATCGAAATTCAAGTTAATCGAAAAAAAATATTTGGATAACTCAATTTCACAATAGTGATAAAAAGCAAGAAAGTAAAAAAAAACTATTGATTCAAGAAATCATATTTAAAAAAAGAATGTGCAGTCAAAATTGTTAAAACAGTCGACAATCGGTGATTTCCGTATTCGGAGATCCCAATAATCAAGGAGTCCTATCCGATTTCAACGATCGACAACAACACGAATTACGATCAACGGGAGTTGGCAACGCCGCCACTCTGCTGCAGAGGGGGCCGTGGATTCATAAATTGCAACGAATTAAAGTGAAGTGCAGTTTTCAATGACTTCACCAAAATTTCGCCGAAGGATGAAATTTTTTGATACCTCGCCATGGGAACCGACTGGCAATGGGAGGAGCTTGGTGTGGTGCGCTTGGGTACAGCCTTGCTGGGGTGTGAGTATCAATAATTTCTATCGATCTCCTGAGGGTTTGAATTTTATTCCATTCCTTGCTTTCAGGTGTTGCGAACGCGTTACAACTCAATGTCTCCATTTTATTACCGTGAAATCCTCCTCATCCTCGTGTTTTGAAGGATGAATCGATAATGTCAGGATTCTCACACTGAGTTTTACAACAACTATTACTACTGCCACAATAATAAGGAGTACAAAGCAAAAAGCAACCTCGACTAACCAACCAAAAATTTATAGTTTCCTAGACATTTAGTTGGTGTATATAGGCATTTTTTCTTCGCCAAATGACGTTGGTCTTGTGTTGGCGTTGGTCTTGTGTTGGTTAGGATTATAGTAGTAGTCATTGTTGCTGTTGTAGTATTTATTTTATCATTGACTTATTGTACGTTTGCGACATGTGATACGACATGTCTGTTGTCAACTCGAGGTTTCATTCCTCCTAGTGGGCGGTATATAAGACAGATTTGCAGAACCATAGAATTGAACGAACAACTCCATAACAGCTGATTCCACCAACATCGACACCTTTCTTGACGTCGGTTCCAATCTGAACCTGGCTCGATTTGAGGGGCCTAGTGCTTGTCGATGAGCTCATTTGCCAACAGAAACATATTCTCGAGAGTCTCTTCAACGTGTAATTATTTGTGTTTCCAAAATAGGGCAATATGTAAATGAGTAATTACAGCTAAAGGGCCATCTCAGAAGTAAAACAATACAAATACTTGTTAAAAACAACAGCCACAGATCAAGTATTGGCAGTGACACGTGCAATCCCTGCAGTCAATGACGAGTAACGGTTGCAGCTGCAATCGCGAGACCCTCGAATAGTACTTTGAGAAACCCTTCGGCAGCTCTAGCCATGTACTTCAGCAACATGTTGGAGAAGAGAGAAGGGAGAAGGGAATATTTGCATACGAAATTGTTTTCAAGATTTGGGTCAATTACCTGATGGACGTCATTGAATTGTGTATGTACCTAAAGATATTACTCAAACTCATGTATACTCATTTACTAACTGCAGTCCAAGTTCGTGACTTAAATCGATTGTTGAACTTACTTCCGAAGTTCAAGGTCAACTAGATGCAGGTTAAAATTTCATGATTTCCTACTAATATTAGGTCTGCATTACCATCATCATGAACGTCTGCGTCTTCATCATTAACAATGGTACAAATTGCGCAAATAATCAAAAGCATTTGCTACTATTACATAAAGCTATCGATAGATAAAAAAAAAAATACATGATCGGATTGGCAGACACTGGCTCAGAGACTCCAAGATTGGAAGTGAAATTTTACTTTTACTTCAACTTTGACGACAGCGCACGATTTCAGCTCTATGCTTCCTTTCCTCTTGATTGTAATGATTATGGGGTTTAGTGGTGTCTGAACAGAGTCAGGCTGCGGAGCACGCAGGAACGCCCGTGTTCTAAGCATATACCACTTTGTGTTTTTTTCCATTGAGGCAGATGTGATTGCTTTCCAGTCTAATTTTAAATATTCGTCAATATTTTTAAAATGTTGATTTCAAATGCATGAACCTTTCACCGTCATTTCCAAGCATCTCCAATTCTTCATCCAAAGTCAATGTTTATGCAAACATTAAATGAAAGTCATTCTGTAAAACTGGATTGGACAACATAATATCTGACTTCACCAGGTCTCTGTTGGTTGCAGTCTCTAGAAATCTATTCTCCTGTGTTATGCTCATCCCTACCTGAAATGTTAAAGTCCCGCATCTCTGCTACTAAACGAGATTTCTCACTGTGTCTGCAGGCCCAGTTTGCCGTCGTCGATTGCGTTCGCTCGGTCGCTTATTCGAACGTCAGCTGCCAACGGTCGCGGGTGTTTTTTAGCATCGCGCATATTTGTTGTTGACTTTGTATTTTCTATCGGCTAAATGGAATTCGTTGAGTCCACATAAATAAATAGTGCCTTCGAATAGACTTATAGAATTAAACGACTTCCTCTCACGTATGTAATAATTTCACCAATAAGGTGAATTTTAATTAATCGATGATAAAAACTATATAGTTTTCTGCATCTAGAAAAATATGTTGGAGAATTCAGTAAAGTGAATTATTATAATAATTGAGTGCTCTTAATAATTAAATATCCTGAATTAATCATTTTAAGTTTCTTAGCTGAACAAAAATTAATAATTAAATAATAATTATATTTGTATAAAAAAATATAATTGTGTTCTCATTCAACAAATGCAAAAATAAAACAAGCAAAATGCATCAAAATTTATAACTATAAATGAAGTAAATTAAAATACAATAAAGTTTTACATTTATATTAAAATTTAAAAAAAGAAAAATTATTTTTGTTGGAGCTTATGAAATATCGAAAACTTTTCTTATCCTCCTGACGCAGTTGTTTCGCAAACTTTTATACTCAAACTCTAATATTCTTCAATATATGGAATAAAAATTGAAGGTGAAAATAAAACATTTGAATAAATTTCGCGTGTTAATTAGTAATATGTTAAAACATTTTATACAAATGTCTCATAAATCTTCGAATTTTTTATATAATTTTAATTACTAAAAAATCTCAAATCTGAATAATATGTTCAACAATTTTGTCAGGAAATAAAAGATTTTTGCATAATTGAACACGAATTCAAGACTTTCTAATGGAAATTCACGAAGCAATTTAATACATACAATAAAAGAAATACATACAATAACAGATTTACAAAGCCAACACAAGACAAAGCCAAGTACAACGAAGACAGTCAAATACTCTTATAACGAGATAACTAAATTTGAGAAACTGAGTGCAAGAATTATGATTAAAGAACAATTATTAAACCCTGATTATTTCTTTGTTTATATTTAAAATTACATGTTTCATCAAAAATTAATCACCGAGGAAAATATTACACTCTCATCTACATTGATAGATATGAATACTTTGTACTGTTTCCAAATTCTTTGGATATTACTTACTTCTTTGCCTATTTATAGGTTGGCAGACAAGACAATCACAAACTTATTTTATTGTATTCAGAGAGGGGGCATTGAACTTCGAACCTGAACTACTCTTAGTGCCGGGGAGAACCTGACACTTAGTTTTCTGGATAAGTCAAAGTGATTATCATGGCAACTTCAACTGTACCCAACTCGATTTAGTATGTGTGAGATCTTTCTCACCAACAATCCGTGTGTTGTTGATGCACGCCCCCCAACTATTTGTCAAATTCACATCTGAAGTAGGTTCTTTTCGACACTGAAGCAAGGAGGAATATATGAATAGGGACTTCGGGGCGTTGGCGGCCCGTTATGAACTAATGCAAGATAAAATTGGGCTCACTCCGCAGAGCTCCAACTGGCCATTTTCTCCTAATAATCAACTCTGCTAGAATCCGGAATAAGAATCGATTTCATTTTTGTTCTTGTGCCGGCCTCTTCTTCCTCTCCTTATAATCGATTTTTCCATGAGGTGGAAGAACTATTTTCTCAAAAATCTGGCTGTATCTGTTCATGGAATTTATAAATCTACTAAGATGAATAAATCTAAACATGAAGGATTGTGGGAGAAGACAAAGTATGTGTATAATCGTGAGGTTCATGTGTTTGAGAAGTACCGATACTGAAAATATCAATGATTATGGTAAGAACATATACAATAAAGACCAAAATATCAACAGCAGTGGTTGGACCTCTAACAGCAAACAGAATATATTAAATTACTAGAAATCATTGTTTCAATCGGACACTTAGATTGTTTTGGAAGTAAATCAACACTGACTAAAAGAAATGGTAATTTATCAATGCATCAATATTATTCTAACTCCCGATGGTTCTCTGGCCAATGTTCTGTTGAAATCAGCCATGGCATCGCCTTATATTCGCACATTCCAAGAACTCGCACAAAAGTGTTATCTATTTTAGAATCCAGCACCAGTCGTTAATCGAGACTGGTTGCCTTTGTGGGGAGTGCCGGTAGAGCGGGATTCGATGCCTACCAATCCTCGCCTTCGCCTTTCGTGCAGCGATTGTTGGTTGTTTTCCTTTAGTTTGGAGAGAATTAATGTTAGAATTATTGTTGTTCTTTTTCGGTTTTGAATTTATTGAAATAGTAAATATTTAAATAATGGCTATTCAATTATGTAAATTGGAAATCGATTAGAGTAATTTCTTTGAATCATTTACGTTCATGTCTGTCCGTACAACCAATTGTTTCTTTCTTAATTCCACCGACCGCCATCCTCTACCCTAAGACTACGTTCACCATTTCCTCCCACTACACTCTGTCTGTCTTTCTGTTGGGCGGCATGTCGGTTCTCCAGGTGCGGCGCTAAGTGCCGAGCATTTACTTTGATGTGTCTACGGCGGTATTTTTGGCGTTTTGTCATGACCATTGTCATTGTAGCGGTAGAATGACAAACTGGTTTACTCAAAAGCAGCAAAGAAGTCCATTATTAATGATCCAGGAATGCGTACTAAATTGCACGCATGTGGGATTTCTGTTGTCTTTGAGATAGGTTTGGACATTGGTCCAGGAGTGCATGTTGGGTCTTTGGACTGCCTAGCCATCTACCCATCTCACGATCAATTGTTCCACGGATATGTTTGCACGTTATCTGTGCCGTTGTTGTTTGCTTTGTTGACGATATTTTAATTAATTTTCTCAATGGTAATTTTTAAACGCATCAATGATCATGTTGTTCAAACAAGTGATCAATGGACCGATCGATCAATCACAAGATCTCGGCTCTTTGAGATCTTATGAATTGACAATTGTCTCGTATGGCAATTTATTACGTGATCTCTAATAAATTTAGCTTTATTTGCATCATTATGGGATTTGAATATCAACTTTGGAGCATTTCTATACCGATATAACCATGTGGTGGAATCGACTAAATAAATTCAATCGAATCGTCTTTGTTACTATTCATATCATTGTAGTGTATCATACTTTCTTTATCAGTATTTGTTATGTAGAAGCGATTCGTCGACACCATCACTAACAATTGCAAAAAGGTTCCTCTGCTAAATGGTCAAATGGTCGGGACGGTTTCGCACCGAACACTTGTCTAGTTGGATAAAGGTGGTCCAACTCAAAAGATATCAATACCTGATGTATAATGTCTTTGTGGTTCTTTAGATCGGTTGTTATTTATGGAACTCTAGAACGTGAATGTCATGTACTTTTATATATTAACTTCTCTTTGATTATTTAGTTATAATCCTCGTTCCCACTTCGCATAGATTGAATAACAAAATCTTCCCCTTTATTTTTCTAATTCCATCCCTAACCAGGCTCTGTTGCTGTAACCGAAACCAACTATTATGAACGTCCTTAAAATATTAGTGATGACTGTTTTATTAACCTTTTCTTCTTTTACCAGTTCTAGACGAAATGAGTGCCTAATCGGTTTACTATTGAATCATCCTAAGGAGAGAACCCTGTTAACTTGAGACAGATTAAGAATTAAGCCTTGCTAATATATGTATATATTTCACAACTAGAATCACATTACGGTATATAAGCTCATTATACATTTTTTCGTCAATAAAGTTTTTTTGAAAATTAAAAATTAACTGTTTCTTTAATTACTGAGGTTTGTTTGAACTATTTTGATTTTTACTAGATGTATTTCAACATCTTCGGATTAAATAGACAGATGTATTTATGACTTGGAATCCGGCCTAATATACGGATTTATGTTGAGAATGTAAAAAGACAACATCGTTTACGCAATACGGAAGCAATCATACGATAGAAATTGACAAATCTTAAATATAAATTTCGTGTCC
Organism: Coelopa pilipes; assembly: GCA_947389925.1. Lineage (NCBI taxonomy): Eukaryota > Metazoa > Arthropoda > Insecta > Diptera > Coelopidae > Coelopa > Coelopa pilipes. Next base: position 27,388,065 of record OX376699.1, on the reverse strand, counting down.
TTTTATCGCTAATCTGCGGTAGACAAGCGCAAAAGGAATTATTAATTGCAGCCGGCAGCCTGGAAAATGTACTCATTCAAACTGTGTCGATGATTGGACTTTTCTTGGAGGTAATGGCTGGGTTCCATACTGCCACTTGTGCAATTCGGGAAACCTTTTCGTTGCTCCCTACTGCAGGCAATGGAGTGTTCATGCACTTTGGCCGGGCGCTGGTTATAGTTCTGGCAATAATGAAACTAAAAAGTATCCTCATGAGTGGGCAACCGGAACGGGGAAAGTAAAAGGAAAGAAATCCTTTTACGTCAATCGCCATCACCTTTGCATCGGTGGACGGACTATTCTAATAATCAAATCTGGACTGCCGATCGAAATGGCTGCCATTGGATTGGCACAACTATTGCAACTCAATGCGAACCAGGATTTGCGATCTTTGTACTTTCTCCTCCAGTGGTGTTGATTGCTGGGGTTGAGTCGGAGACAGAGCCTTATCTGAGTTACAGAGAGATTCATAATGTGGTCTGCTCTATTGAGATATTCATTTGCATCATACCCGTAATATACAACTACATGACAATCGCAGTCATCAGGAAGCCAACACCATCTGGTGGTGACATCAAAGGAAAGATTATTAAATGATTTTCGATGCATGAGTATGTCGTACGGTTTTAGTGTGGTCCAGGATTCGCCTTCACTTCATGGATGTACCCCGCTAATTCATTGTAAGAGATAAGTGTCTTCCGCTAAACATTCCGCAAATTCCTCTTGCTCAGAAAACACTGAAATTGCATTGTTCGAGTGTCATCATTGACAAAAGTTTAAACAGTTTCGGCGGTAAAATCGAGACATTGGTTTGTCAATCGATTTGTTTCTCTCACCATAGATGACCATTATTTGGTCGACATTGGAGTGTGTTTGACCACTGCACTAATGGGAAAAGACGGTGGTCATTTCCTAGGGTTCAACAAGGGGAAGAGGACTCTGTAGACGTGTCGTAATGGACCGAAGTAGGTGGAAGCACTTTCACCTTCAGATAACTACTGCAAGCAGTGGATGACCTTGGACCTTGAACCTCGCATTGATGGAATATCCTTAAAATTCCTCTACCCCACTTACAATTGGATTTCTCTCTCACTTAGATTGAAGTCTCGACTATACAGGTGATAGGTCTCCCACTGATCCTCGATTTGGATTGACTTGCCAATTGGCAGTGATTGATGAACTGACAGGTAACCGCATGCTAATCTTAGTCCGAGCTATACGAAAATCCCTAATTCTGATATATGAAGCTTTCCTGACGACGACGACGCGGTAACGATCGATGAGAAGCAATTAGCTACATGTTTTTGTTTTTTTGGATTTGCAGTTTATTGGAATCTTACAAACATGTATAAAGCATGAATGAAGAGTTGTATAAAAATTGGTTGAATTGGCTACATCTGGATATACCACATAGGGTTCTCATTAGCCCACCCTTGATGTGAGAAGAAAAGTTTTTCTGGTGCGAAGTTCGACCCGCGGGGATCGAGTAGAAATATATAAATCAACCAAGTTAGAAGAATAGAGTGAGAACGGAATGAGAAGGGAAAACGAAGATGAGATGCAGTGGGGACGATTGGTTCGTCTCACCACATGGTTCATGGTATTTGCCATCGGAACTTCCTGTCCAAGAGAAAACTTCTTATTGCTAGACGACGTTGATTTACACTCCTTTAACTCGAACCTTCCTGCGAGGTGGATGGATGTGCCTCTAGATCATCAAAATGAATAATTCACATTTATAAGACAAAGAAATCTTAAGACAAATAGAAATAATAATATTTTTTGTTTTGTGCTGTAGCTTCTACTCACACCTCTGACAACAGTCAGTTCCAGAAAAGTCCCCAAGTTGGATAAATCAGCATTGTCCGCTCGATCGGTTGCAATCGTGGGCGTCAGCCTCGGGTATGAGTTGGGTGTGGGTGTTAATTTCTTTGACCGCCGTTGAGAAACGATTCAGGCATGTTAGCGCCGGGATGTATATCCAAGATAAAGATTAATGCGTATGAAATTACCGTGGACAGGCAAAGACACCTGGGAATTAATGCAATTTCCGTTAGATGACTTGCGAATCCATGGCTTGGAGGGTTCCCGTTCCCAAATTGGTGTGTATATAAAAAATAATTCTATATAGCCATGGAAAAAATATTTAGTGCCCCGATAATAGAAATTGTTTAGTGCAGTTCAAAGTTCTTCGGAATCGATTTTGGTCAACAGAGTTATCTCTTTAATAATTTATTTTTATTTTTGATTACTTTTCGAGATTTTCTCGACCAATATCATAGTACCAACCGATAGATCTACGATAAAGTTCAGGTGTCTGGTGCTATCAATTTAGAAAATAATTTCTGTCCAAACCTGTCCAAAAATCTGATTAATTTTATTGATGATACTCTCCAGTAGAGATGCATCTTTTCATATTTCGCCACATTGCCAACAAAACTACAATAGTGATTATTCTTGGTTATATATTGCTTTTTGTGTATTTTTGTCTTCTGTTTATTTGATTTTTGCATTGCATCATTACCGTTGACCAAATATGGAACTACAGACGATCGCGATTGTGTGTCAGTCAAGTCATCGACGGACGTCAACTATTGGTGGTGGATGCGAGATGACGAGTAATGGATTTGAATTCTGGTATAGTGGACAAAAAGTGGTGAGGTTGGTGGAGGCTCAGATGTACCAGCCTCTTGCTGATCAAACAACGATTTGATATATTGAAAAATATGCAACAAACGAATGCAATATTGATCAAATCTGTTGATCTGTAGCTCTCATTCTTTTTTTTCCAAAACAATATTTCTATATTTTTCCTCTCTGTCTCTCCTTCATTCGCTTTCTCACTGATCAACGAAGAAATTGAAAGTTTTGGAGTCGCATTATTCGACTTGTGAACCTCTCTTCTTCCCCAGGAGACCATCTACTACCTGCCTGACGTACTGACACAATATTTGTCGACCTAGTTTTTATTACTTAACGATCACCACCAAATTTCCTTTGTACTGCTTTCACTTTCTACCAGACTCAGACTTCTCAATCAAGGTGATTTCTACCGATGCAATAATAGTACATAAACAGATTCAGACTGATATTTTCTTAATCCTCGCAAGTTATTGCCACTCACGCATCATTAAATGATATCGTGAAATCGATGAACATCTTTCAATCACAACTCGATCTATTGTTAATTGCTTGTATCTGATATTACTTTCTGTTTTTATTGCTTGAAATGTCATTGATGAAATATTCTTGTGATCATTTTGATTATCTTTCAGTTTTTCTATATAGAGAAATACGAATCGAGAAAGAGGTAGACAAAAGCGTCAAGAACATTTCCGGTATTAAGTGCATGTTAATAAAGAAGTAATTAAAAGTATAACTGTTGATTTGAGCAAAGATAATATTACGAGATGAAATAAGCGACTGGCAGTGTATGATAATCCACTTTAAAAATCTGCGTGTGAATTTAATAAGCCATGAATACCACAAAGCTGATTCATTGACAATACTTTGAGATTCAAACGAGGTGTGGCCTAGAATTCTGTGAAATCAAACCGAGAAGCCCGAAGCATAAATAATATTGGGTTCTGAAATCTGTCACAAGAACATGCAAAATTTTTCAAAATTGATTTATGAACAGCAAGAAAAATAACAACAAATTGCAATTCCTCGAAGCAATTTGAAAAATCAATTTCCCGGGACCTGTGGATAACACGTTTCTTGGTCACGGTTATTATTATTTTTTTTTTTTTTTTAATTTTTCGGTGTCGGTGTTCAACTGACAATTACCCCGAGAGTTTTAAAATCGATTCAATGACCCAAGCACTTGGCGACATGGTGACAATGGCTACTCAGGGGCGACGTAGTGGGTAGTTTAATTGTGGTGCGAATGATTGGGTTTTAATGTATATCCAATTGAGAAGCATTCTCTTGAAACATATTTCTAAAAAATGTAAAAAATGGGCTGTTTCCTGTTAATGTTTGAAAACCGAAAACCTGGTCGATTGTTGATGTCGGTCTCTCAGTCAGTAAACCGTTGTCTTTGTCTTCGTCTTCGGATTCAGTATTCAGAGACTAAATACTAAAATACTAAGAGCATTTCCCGGCCCGGGCCGGCCCGGACATTGGCTGACCCGGGTCGGTCGGCTCGAGAGTCGAGCATCGCGAGAGCGAAGTAGGTAGAATATGTTCTCTCAGCGAGAGATCGTTTTCGATCGTTGTCCGTCGGTGATCTTTTGTGTTTTTGTGTATCTAGAATGCGACGCGTGTGCGATCACCGCTTTGTGTTGAATTTGTTTTTATTTTGCATATATGAGATTGGGATTCTACGTATGTGATTACCTAAATTAACACGACGCGCTTATGAAGTGCGTGTTAATCTATGTGCAGGGATTAATTTCTCAATATGCACCTGAGTATGTCACTTCAAAAATAAAAATTTTAAAAATAAATGAAATTTAAAATAATTTTTTTTTTAAAATTATGAATACGTTTATTTTCTAATAATATATTTTCTAATATTATAAAATAAAATAATGTTTTAAAAAGAAATTTTTTTAAATCGTTTTTAGAAAAAATTGATTTGTTACAATTCATACAAGTAATGCAAAAAAATTTTTTTTAAATTTAAAAAAAAAATAATTTTTTAAAGTTGCATCATAATATCAAAGTAATTCCTCCATATTCACATACGCACACTTCAAATGTGCTCCTTTTTAATCTAGGTACTCTATGTGCTCTAATCTAGGTACGTAGAATTTCAATTTCATCCACGCATCAAAACAACACAAAAACCAACGTACAGACACCCGTCACATTCTAGATACACAAAAATACCATAACCATAACCGACGGACATCGGACATCGCTCGAAAACCATTCTCTCATTCTCGCTGAGAGAACATTTTCTACCTACTTCGCTCTAGAGATGCTCGAATGCTCGGATATAATCATGTCGATAGAGGGACAGAGGAAAAGACAACAACATATCTTTGCTGCCAAAAACACAAAATCACCACAAAACAACCAATAGAACACAATAGTGTTCCAGTCAAGGTACTCAAACAACACAAAAGGTCGTAAATCAAAGCGACAGACAACGCTTAGATATCATACTAGCAGAGAGTTCGAGCCTTAAATCTCTTGTTTTTTCCTCTCAATTCGCCACACACTTTGCTTCCGGCAAACAAGGTCAAATGCCTGACCTGATGCCTACAAATTGCCATTTCATCAACCATCCAAAACCTACAATATGAGGAACTATTACTTGTAGCCAACGCCTGCACGTTTTCGGCGCATGTCTAAGTTCAGATTACTCTTTTCTCATCACTCAGTGTAGAGGAAAGTTTTTCTATTTTTACCTGGTTATTGTTGATATAGTTTTCATTTGTCTTTTTCTCGTTTTCTTATTTTTAAAAAATAATGGGTTTTTGGTCTGTTATCACTACACCTGTAGCTAGGATCGTCACCAACTAACATAGCGGAAGCATAAATAATCATTTTCATAAATCATAATTTTAAGTTAATGCAATTTGTTTATTTTGTTTAAAATTTCCATTCCATGACCGATTCGATTCGTAACCCAGAGATGGAAAAAACAGTTCACTGATAGTTGACGCCACCCATTACGCATGTCTGTTGTAATTTTAATTACATTTTCATCGTCTTGGGAATTTGATTGAATTTAAATTTCAGAGCATTCATCAGGGGAGATGCAAGTCTTCCAAGTCCACTGTTATCGCTGTGGGTGATCGTGCCATTCAATTAGGGAGAGAGAGAAGAATTGGGAAATAGCAATCGATCGGCCATAAAGCAGGACTCTGAAATATCTTCAGCATAGCTCGATAGCAGACTGGTTCATATTGGTCCTCTGTGATGCAAAGTATGTATGTCTTCCTATATTCCCTGTCAGTCTGTCCCGGGGAAGCTTATGTAGTAAAAGCTAAAAGAAAAAGTTATCAACACTGACACAGGTTTACTCTACCTTCTTCGTCTCGGCTCGTGAAGCTCGAGCGGAGGATGAAAGGATGCGTGTCGTGTCGTGTCACGAACGAACAAGATCCAGTAATTTCGTTTTCATTCGGAGTGCGTGATGGTTGAGCTCCAAAGGAGTGAAACTACCAAAGAAAAATGAGACAATGAGAGCGGGAGACAAGAAAACAGAATAAATTAATTCTTATAAAACCTCGATTTCATTTTTCCTTTAATTTATTTTAATGCTAGGCGCTGGATTCTCCATTTGACGATGAGATTGTGAAAAGGAAAAATTACGAAGGGTCTCAGAAAACTTCCCAGGTCACAACTCTAAAACATACATCTATGACATAGAAAAGATCGAAACATGAAAACAAATCAGAAGAATAAAGGAACAAAAACTATTTCAATCTGCGACAATTTCGTCTGCCAAATGAGGACAATCCCTGCAGGAGTTCGCCAGAGTTCAAAGCATGTTCGAGATGAGAGTTCAAATGTTTCGGGTTCGAAAGACGACGACAGCAACAACATATGGCATGCTGCAATGAACCTGAACGTTTGGTAAAACTCCTTTTGCAGCCTACAAACCAATCCCAGGAAAGTGTGTTACTGGCACCTATTAAGAATACATGATCGTGTCACGTGATGTTTATCGCGCCGACAACGACAGCGTCGAAACTGACTCAGACAGAGGCGAACAGAGTTGGACACCAGAGTCGTTGTTATTATCGAAGATTCCGTGCCTTGTGAACCTCATGGCGGAAACGTTGGCCCAGGGTCTGAAAACCCGAAGGACTGGCCATGGGCTGAAACGGGTCCCGTCGGCCAGTTTCGGCAGGTTAGTGAAGGGAAGAAATGGCTTAAAAATCGAAATCGCCGGTGATGGCTGGGAGTTAGAGGATCGCTTGCATTCGTGTGTGTTGGTTGTCGGTCTGGCATTTCGTCGAATATACATAAAAAGCGTTAACAATGTTTGCTTTGTAATTTTGTACTTATTTCGACTGTCGTGTTTGTCTTATACACAAGAAAAAAGACAACATGAGTATAAGAAGCCGAAATATTATTATTACCGATTGTCCCGTTTTGTACAAAAGTAATACCAATAACAGTTGCAATCAAAAGCTTCAATTAGTTTAACATTAGAAATTCGTTTTCATTCTTTTTCCCTGCCACTAGATATCAGCGATTTCATTACTTTCGCCACCAATGACGATTATGCAATGTTTATGAAATAACAAAATCTGTCAGCTTCTCTAAGCCTTTCTAACTCTATGCAACACGAAGACTTTCATTATTGACGGAAGGAATTTATCATCTTCCTGTCTGTCCTTTTCTCTACCTCGCTCTCTTTCTCTGACTCTCTCCCTCTCTGCCAAATTGTCTTTCCCCTTTCTCGTTTTAATTATCTGCCCATTTTGTCTGCCCGTTCACCTGTCATCTCCAGATTGTTTTGAATTGTTATTTTGTGTTGACAACTTAATTTGGATTATCTAACGAGCGAGTGGCATCTAGGTTGTTGGGCCATTACACTGATGAGTGAGAGTTAAAGGGGCGAATACTATAATAAGGTGAGCAAATAATTTAAATGATTAATATTTCAGGCTTCTATATAATGATACCTATAAAAAAATTACCTTTCCAGTCTGTTTTACTTTCGATTAATTTCTTTGGTGCTTCCTCAGATTATTTTTATCTATTTCAGATTTTTTACATGGCACCAACAAAACCTTTTCGAAATTGAACGAAATTTTAACATGTTTCAAATATAATTTTTATTTTTGTTTTCTTCAAAACATGAAAAATATAATACTTTTGAAGCTGTTATTTTCAGACATTATCGAAAAATATAATTATATTTTTTAAATGTATTATATAGTGCTAAATTTTCTGTTATACTCCACATCAACGTTCTATAGATGCGGGTATCTGGCAATCGTTTACATCTCAATTTCTTTTGTAGTCATCGATCATTGCAATATCGGCGATTCCCTCGTCGTCTGTTTATCTGTGTTGGTATAAGGTCAGTGATTCGTCGATCTCGTGCCTCTATTTACGCTAAAGAGCTTTGAACTCCATTGAGATGATCATCGATTGTTACCAATAATGAATACAACAATTTCCACGACTGCATTCCTTCGCTGCAACATCTTCTCCTCAACTATCCTTTCTGCTTCATTTACGGATCGTTTGAAGAAGAGTGTTTGACATTGGTTCGTTTTTGAAATTGCGTGCATTAAATATTTACGTTTCATTCCCACAGATAGAGGGGGATGGAGCAATCGGACAATGTTTGCCTCGACGATCGCGAGTCGAATAAAATCACATCAAATTCCTGGGAGTGCAGGGAATCGGATCGAATCGAAGTGAAGCGAGCTGATCGTGCCAATGTCTGCGGCATGTTATTTTGATTTGTAAACATTATGTAGAAATGTTTTGGTTTCGCAATTCAAATATCGTTCATCGGACGATCGATAGTTTGATATAATGATCACATCAACATCACATGTGCACACACTTTGACTAGGATATTGCGATTAGCAATGATGATGACGATTGGCTTTGATTGGTTTTGGTCTATCTTCGCGAGGATAGACGAACATTCCTTTAATGATCGCGTTAAAAATGCTGTCAGCTAGCTCTGCAATCTTGCGATATTTCATACTCAGATCAATGGGCGCTAATGACCTTGGCTGTAAGGCCCTCGAGGAGAGGATTGACTATATCTCAAGGAACTCTTGGATGGACACATTTCACATTTCGAAATATCATATGTCGGAAAGTATATATCTTATTGGGAATGTGTAGAGGGATCGCTAGGATTTCTCTCCTTATGGTCGCCTGAAATTCTCTTATATATGTTCACTCCAATGAATAGCAAACATCAAGACCAATAGAAAAGAAGAGTATTGCTAGACCTCAGGATGGCAGTAGAAGCTAGCAAAGTCGGTGACCACCATAATTCCTTAAACACATTTCATGGACGTACATAGACTTAAGTCAGTTAGTTTTAAAGTGTAAAGAGATAGACATTGAGGAAAGAAAGCAAGCAAGAAGAACGAATGAACCCCTACCGTGATTTCTTGTCAGACATTTGTAGAAACAGCTTGAATCGGAATTTCCTCTGTCTTCCCGTGGAGTAAGAGTAAGTGTATATAGACTCAATTCACGATGTATTCACTCATCTCTCCCGTTCTGTTTATTAGGCGGATGACCTCCTCATCGTGTTGCCTGAGAAAGATCTCATCGTCTCTTCTTTCTTCTCATCATATTCTTCCCTGGATGCTGAGCAAATATCGAAGGCCAATGGTGTTGTTTTGCTAATTAGCAAACTTGCATTTGCCTTGCATCTGTGACTCACCGTCATATCCATGGTGAATGCGATGAAATGAATGAGCCCAGATGGGCGTTTTCACAGTCTGAGATACAACAACCTTCATCAAATATTTAACAGGCCTCTACAGATCTTCTACCGACAGCCACTCCCTCAACTTCCTGACCAAGTGTTTTTCCTGCCCTCAAAACGGTGTTGAGTCTCGAATTTCAGTCATTTGTGAATTTAAGTTTTACGACCAAACGAATGAAGAAATGAAGTGATTGGAACAAGTGTCGAATTGGCAGTTGTAACTTTCGCGTGGTTGATTAGAAATGCTGTTGTATTTACAGTAGTTATTGCTTTCTGTAGCAACCGTTTGCTCAAATTGAAATTAAACATTCTAACGTCTGATGTTGTTTAAATAGAATAATTTTATTCTTATATAATTTGAATTCTTTTTCTTTGCTCCCCGACTCCATTTTAACGGCCTTGTTCACGTCAGCCCGATTCATCGATTAATTTTTCCTCCCATTATAAACTCGTTCATAGTAAATCTATACATAAACGTCTCCGACTATCAGAGCAGACTGATACCTGGTGCAATACAATTAAAAGACTGTCGTTGCCAACGGGTTGTAACTTGCGTGAGGTCCAATTTTTTGGCTGTAAATTATGTTTTCTCAATCTTCCAAACTTGACCCATTATTACATGATATCTCAGAAAATGACAACGGCTGTGATTATGAAAACACATTCGAAATCGAGCTTCGAAAAAGTTCACCAATGACATGTTCAAAGATATAGAATTACGAATGTGGTAAGATACAATTTCGTGCGTTTCTTAATAAAAATGTAACCAGCCAAATATATTACGAGACCATTCGTATTGGAGTAATTTCAATGGAAAAATTGTGTAAATTGTGGGGAGGGTGAGGATCTTGCTATCGAGTAAATAAATAAATTTTTTAAAACATTGCAGAAGACATCTCCGAGGGAGATGGAAAACAGAAGAAAGAAATAAAATAAGACGACCAGTCTGAAAGGCAGTGTGACAAATTTATGACTGCCATTAAAATCACGTACGAACACCCTTGGGCAGAGATGCAGACAGACTAGCAGGCAGATCAGACCAATATAGGGACAGACAAATACAAAGACTGTGGATTGCTTTTGCATATCACCTTCTTCATTAAGCACTGTAATCACAGACTTTCCATATTGTGGGGCCGCTAAGCGGAGCGGAGTCACGAAATAATTCCATCGAAATCTTTTAAAACCGAATCAATAAATCTTAAAATTAAGACGTTTTGGAGAAGAACAACAATTGAAGTAACGTGTGCCTTTTGTAGCAATCGGTGAAAAGTCAGGTAGAGATTTTGGATATGAAGAAAAGTTACTTATACGTTATAAGTTCTAATGTGTGTACTTCAGGAACAATATACATTTTTCAAAGTAGTAGTATAATGTAGTTAGAACTACATGAGTTCTGATATGGGGAGATAAACATCTTTATATTCTAATTTATCATATCTTTCCATTATTTATTTTTATTATATGTATGGTGTTTCTCTTCACGTCCATATTTATTTTCATATGTACACCCCTTATCGATATATTTTGATATATTTTGATCTTATTTGCATAATGTCTCTTCTGAAACTTGAGCGATTATTTATGTTTTCGAGTCGTATTAATTAACAACATTGGTCAATTAGCAATTGTTGTTGTTATTATAATTAAGTTTTTAATATTCCCATTTGTATGCATAACCAATACCAAGCTATGCAGCTATGCAAGTAGTGCCATATGTTATAATGTTATGTTATCCATGATTAAGCCATTGCACACCGTTTCGTGTTCCACATCCACATGATCCTCTGAATCGATCGTGTGTAGGAAGTTCAAAAGAGGCACGAACCGTTGTAATAAATTATTAGCTCTCAACATCAGCAGATATGTAATTAGCCCAAATTAGCACGACGAAATCTCAACTTCGCTACTCGAGAGAAGAAGCAAGAAAAATGTTTGGGTTTCGATCATGAATGGCAGGTTGTTACATCAATCGATTGAACGGCATGAGGTCGATCGTATGCCAACGCAGTGGTCCGAATAATCGCCGAAGCCACCGAAGTAGACGCAGCGTGATTATGATTATGGTAACTAGCGGCAAATGAGTTCTGAGTTTCCTTTTAGCTTTATATAATGAAGGATTCATAAGTTGATTTGGGAATAAAAAAGTCTCTTATTTTCGTCATCATTCTGGCGGTGATGACTTGACGTAGGAATTACGAGAAAAAATAAATTTTAAGATTTCTTAGGAAGAGGGAGACATAAACCAATGAAATCCAGAAATATCTAGAGACAGATCAAGCAAATTCGATAAACAGCAACTTAGACACAGATATCAGCAAAACGGTTTCATTATAAGCCCTCGATCTTACGAGAGCAGTTTATCTGCTATTGTAAACAGCCGCAACATTGCTTCTCCCATTAACAGCAAAAACAACACTAAAATAACAATAATAAATACAACATCACACAGCACTCAAGTTCAAACATAAAACATTGCCAGCATAAAACTTCAATAGAAAAACTTGGAAAACAATTACAATTATCACAATAACAATAAATTATTCTTTTTAGTATAGTCGTTGTTGTTCGTGTCATTTATATTGTTAAGGTTGTTATACTAAATTCTGTTACTACTCTGCTCGTCGTTCGATGCCTCGATTGATGGATTCAACTAAGAACCTAATTAGGGGTTTGCACAGTCGACTTTCAATGGGCAGACGAACAATTAGACAAAACGATGTTTGGATAGATATGCCCTGAGATATATCGTTTATTTTTAGATATGTGTCCGTTTTTCTGTTAAATTGCCAACAATGTCGTCAGCACAATTTAATATTTCAGTCGGTATTGTCGATGAAAAGTATTGAATGTGACGGAAATTAATAGGTTATTAAACCATAAATTCTATGCGAAGAGTAAACTACCAAGAAATTGAATATGTACCAAAATCACTTCTCGTAACGCATCTTGACATCGCCGAAATTTACTCGGGGGACCGCAGACAATCTGTTCGTCCTTCTGTCTCTACTTTCATTGCTTATCTATCCGACTTTCGTCTATGAGTCTTGGTCGATGTTGTAGTTTCGATTTCAATGTTTCCCTGGAGGGGAGAAAACTCCAAAGTGAAATAAATTTAACGCGAAACGTGAAAACCAACCTCGCCAACCTCGGCTGCCATCGATTTCGCTAAGGCTGTCGATGCCGTCATGACGGCCACCATCGTGATTTATCCGCAATTTTGCATTATTTTCGGCCGATGACTTCGTTACGCTTCACATCCGATATGAAAAATATATATTTCTACAAAGCAGTATATATATACATACTCTATTGCGCCACTCGATTACAACAGGAAATACAACTACTACCAAAAACGAAAACTTTGTCTAAATTCTGCCTGGGGTTCGGATGGTGGTTTTCTTCGTTGTTGTTGTTGTAGTCGACAGTCGGTGCCAACCAAAGTTATTCTGCAATTTTCATTTACTTTCATATACTTTGTTGCTTACCAAAAAATCTATAGAACGCATCACCACGATATGTTTAGTGTAAACTAGGGAAACAATTTGGGAAATGCGATAGAAGGGTGAATTTTTAAACAAGAATTAAAAAACAATAGCGAACAATTCCCTGAAATATAAACGTAGATAAGTTTTTGATATAAAAGAGAGGCTATGGTTGGCAAATATTATGTCCCCCAAGCTCCAACTACCGGTATAGTTGGGGAATTGGTTCCGATTTATCGAAATCAATGCTTCGATTTTATGCTTTCTGACAGTATTCATAGTTCGCATAGATATGGATGCAGCAATTTTCTATTTTCCTCCACAAGTCCCGTAACCCAGTCTTCTTTTTCATTTCATTGCTATCCCCGATCTACCCTTCACCATCCTCCTCCCGAATCGGAAGCTCGCTCGTGTTTATCAAGGCAGGGTTCCCTGTTTTCCCCTCTCAATTTTAAGCTTTCAAAAGTTGTTTTAATAGCTCCCACCTTATGGTCCATGATCTTTCCTCCAGGGTCGTCGGCTGACTTTTTCTGTGTCTGTGTATCCTATTTGTCTCTTTCTGTCAGTTACGCAATTATGTCAATGTCTTCATTTCCATTTATTATTATTTATGGCCGTTTTATTATGACGTTGTTGGTTTTACTTTGTCGGCAAAATCGCGCCTCTAACTCTGTTTCTCCCCTCGTCTCGTTCTTTCGATTGTTACAATAATTCATAATATTTATTAATCTGCCGGTGTTGCATAATTGAGTGTGAATCGAATGGATTTTAAATCGGCGGCAACCATTCATTTTCATTGGCATCGCCGAACAATCAATTCACAATGTCTTCCTCTCTTTCTCCCTCTTCACCTTCCCATTTTCTCTATCTTTTTCATCGTGCAAAAACTACGATGATTTGTGATCTATGATCTTTGGGGGCAAACATTTATCTCCAACAACGAAGCAATGAAGCTATGCTGGATTCGATTGTGGATGAATCGTAATCTTATGGTACAATAGGTGGAAAGGCATTAGTTCATTAACTCCGAGTCTACCACTAATAGACTTTTAACATTGACGGAAATTTTCCACTAAATTCTTCTTGAAATCAAGAATTCGGCACGTCGAAGTTTGTTCTCTAAAAGTACACATCGGCCACCTATGCAGAAAGTGATGATTTAGAACACAATGTTGTTTATATGCGAACCTGAATAAACCAGAATTGATTACGAGGAGATGAAGTGTTTTCACTCAAGACAGTAAAGCTCCAGCCGCAATGGAGCTTCTGGAAATGCCGCCAACAACCTACACCGCAAGACCTCCCGCATGGTTCGACAGGTTCGTAGGTTCATCGAGGTTTGATCAGTGTTGGTGGTGTGACGCTGCTAACTGTTTGATTGAGGCCAACGAGTTTATTTAAATTGCACAAATTTACAAGGCCTCGGAATTTAAAGCATGGACAATTTCGGCAAACATCCGGCACTCGTCTCTTCTTTCTAATCATAATTTCTTCTCCCTCAATTCTTTCACGATCATCAAGGTGATAAGCTAATCTTTTCTTATATTAACACATTTGCATTACAACCGAAGCCGAAAAAATCTCACTAAAAAAAGACATCGTTGGGATGAACGTACAATTAAATCTTATCGATCTGTAAATCCATTCTTAGATCGATGGATTGCGATTGGTTAAATGTACTGGACGACTATTAAGAAAATATTTTGGCGTCATGCGCAACATGAGTAAAGTGCACAGTGAATTTGGGAATTTTTGCCATTAATCAGTTGTCATTTACACAATTACCTCCGTCATCCCTCGCCTTTCGACTTGTAACCGACTTGCATAACCCAAGCGTAGCAACAACAAGAGGAACACTAACAACACTAGAAACACAGAGACCGAATAGAGCAGAGTGTGCATTTCAAATGAAGCTCAAAAAGCCAACCAAATCTCGGAATAGGGTAAAAACAGCCTGACTATTGGGTAATAGAAATGTAAGCGTAAAGTATTTGGGAAAGTTATAATTGCGTTTGCACCTATATGATGATGGACTTTTTGCTACCCTCAACTATTTAATTCACAGAATGCTAGGATGGAAAATTACGGTGAGGATTTCCCACGTTGCAAAATAGGTGAAACCCAGAAAAATAACATCTGAGGAATCAAATGTTGTCTCCTTGTTACTAGTTGTTGCGTCTATCTAATATCTTCATTTTAATTATCCTTTTGCGCCTAATACATAGATCTCACATAAAAATTGATAATGAGCTATTATCTTTAAAATCTGTAAAAATAATAATTTTCTTTCTAATTGTCAGGATGATTTTCCCTGGTTTATTTTATGGAAGATTTTGTCGGGGATTCCGTTTCATCATGGTTATCACTCAGTGGTTGTTACAATGTCGCTGAGTAGTTAACTCAGAATTTAAAGTTTTCCGGAAATAGGACACTTGCCGCACATTCTCAAAATGAACGTGATTCTCGTTCAATTCTCTCGGCGTCCACTTGGACCGATGATCTTAGAAGGTTGTTTAATTATTCTGTTGGTTTGTTCGACGGCAGATCCATCTATGACGAAAGATATGTAAATTTTCGAATCCCAAGAAAAGTCGGAGAACTCCACGTATTGGTCTCTTGAGGTTCAGATTAAATAAAACCAAAAAAGGATGAAACAAAATAAAAAATATTACAAATTCCACTCAGCTCCGTGAAAAGGTGGATTAGGTCAATCGTCGGTAAATCTTTGTTTAGAACAATAACTTGTATCTGTGCTTAGGTCTGTCATTTTCTTCTGACTCAGTGAAGCTTCGATTAAGAAATATTTTATGAGGAAGAATGAGAAGCTGATTTAGCGTTGTGGGTTAAAAAAAAGATTTTGTTTTTATATTTCATATAACCATGAACGACTTATGATCCATTAATTGGCTCTGATTTAGAACTTAGAGCTACTCATTGAGTTTAAGCTACAGAGAGGATGATGGCACCCCATTACTCGGTGCAAATGTTGATAAACGTCAAGGCTAATTATTTCATCCACAGATTCTGACGCCGCCTATCGTTAGAAACACCTGCACACACCCAAAGTTAATTGGCGAATTTTACGATAGGTGCTGATTGATGCAGCTGGAACGGTGGAGGCTGAGGTTATCATCATTAATTCTAATCTACCAGCTTGCTTCTTGGGGTTCAATTATTTGCAGAAAATATCGACAAATAATTCAGAATACCTGAACTCAAATATATGAATAAACTACAATTATTCGTAAACTACAGCTATGCATGAGAAACTAAAACAGTTTGATTGAATCTGTTTTTATTAATTAAAGGCTGTATTATAAATTATGGAATCATGAGTATCCAAAATGTAAAATTGATAATTTAAGTATTTGATTTAAAATAATAATGAAATAAAATTCTGATCTATGATAGATATGAAATCTATATTAATGAATATATATACAAATTAAAGTAAATCCCAGTTACTAATTGAAAATATCAATTTATTATTGTATTCATTTCTTATGATGTCTTATGATATCATCTAAGATGAATAGAACAAAAATCAGGTCAGGGTTCCTCCGACCGACCGACTAAAGTAATTTGTAGATCAATCAATGATCACATTTGATATAACTTTTTATATTATATTCTATTATATTCTATTCCCAACTTGTCTGTATGTGTGACGATGGTACCTGACATCTCGAAGGCGTGTCTCAGCATGAGAACGATAGATGAGATGAGACGATCGATCGAACCAAACCCATACAATAAATCACATGACATCACGATATTCGCGTCGGGAGACTGTGATGATAATGATTTAAATTCATTAATATCGTTTCGCGGTGTTTTGAACATTTGAGAAACACATAGAAACATGGAAAAACTGTTTCGAAGGTAATAGACAGCTGCGTAAACGGTTCTCCTTGATCGGATGATGACCTGGTCCTCTTTATTGTTAATATTAGCCAGCTACCTATGAAAAACATAATTTTTATTTGAACACATTTGTTCACTTTCTTAATGAGCAATTTATAAGTCACGCACATGACGAAAATGACCAACAACAAATATTGATAACAACTCAACATCAGTACCCAGTAGCAACAAGAATTTCTCTATTACTAAATATACACGCAATTCCAACGTCAGCTACAATAAATGTTTTCGATTGACAAAAAGAGACAATTCGAAGCCAATGGAGAGAGAAACAAGATAAGAGGTTGGGAAGGTTATTTTCTTCGGTTTGAATCAATGAGTTTCTATGATTCGCAAATGTTTAATTGAATTTAAGTTTGAGTTCAATTGGTACGGAAAATTGGAATATATAGAGCGTCCCCAATTGCCAATCGAAATGTATGTTCAGAAACTTTTAATAAAGTTTATGCGCCTTAGCTGTTCGCTTGCGCGAAATACTAGTTTCCTCAGACAGTTTACAAAACGCTTCCTTCGCACACACTTGTCCTCTCTAACGTAATGCCATTCTAGTTTTCTTTTTTTACCATTCTGTTTGCTCGCTCAGTATGTTGACAGATAGTATCAAGCTCCCATCGTCATTTGTCGTCTCCTGTCGAAAAGATAGTGGAAGACTGATATTTTCGATGGCAACAGACATATAAATAGAAATGGATATAGAGGATTATTATTTTTCATTTATCTCTAAAGAAACGAAACTCCATGACTATGAATAACTAATAGTAAATATTGAACAACTGATATTTTTGTTTCCCACACATTTCTTCGTGGAGCTTCTGCTTCATCAATTACCGGAGTTGATGTTGGTGACTCCGCCCACGAAGTAATTTCGATTTCGATGAATAACGAGAGTCATTTATTTGCAAAGCTAAGTTGCGAAGTTGAAAACTCCAACTGCATTTCGTTTTTCAATTTACGTCTTTGGGAAAACCTTAGTGGAGTTCAGTGGAAGAAATGGAGGAATGGTGAACTCACTTTCGAGAATAATGAGGCTATAATTCATATTTTGAACGTTTTAAGGGAACAAATTGCAAGTTGCAAATCTGTGATTTGCTGTATAAAGTTAATTTCAAAGTCTATAACGATCATTCACTTCACTGCACTTATATGTTAGTTATTTAATGATATGGCAATACATACTCACATATAAAATAAAATATTATGGAATCGGTCTTGGTAATGCTTTAAGTGAGGCATTTTTTATTTGTTGAACCTTGCTTCCACTTCTTCCGTCCACCATTCCTATCTTTTAATACATTTGTATTTCTTTCCTTTTCCACCATTGATCACTTGTCATTCAGTTGATGGACGCAAAGAATGATGTGGAATAATGTGGTTAGAGGGCTAAGAAAAGGGAATGAGTTGGCTTTGAATACCCAATTAACATGTTGAACTAAAGAAGTAAATAAAACACAAATATCTAAGACTGAAAGCAACAATGTTTGGATGTAGTTTTCACCCTAACATCAGATCGCAAAAATTTAACACAGCACCTTGCAACGGCCATCATCGGAGGCGGTGGGTGTTCGACATCATGTGTTGATCTCATATGAATATAGAGAAGGAGGACTTCGAATAACGGGAGGAATCGCTTTCTCCTCGATTAGCATAATCGTGGAGAACATTACAGTACAACAAGGAAACTGAAAAACGAATACAGTAAAAAAGCCACCGTCCACCTACCACACCAACCGTAGTCAACGATAGGAACTGTATCACCAACAACAACAGTAGTAAGTCACCACCTTTGTCACCACCTTTGGTGCTAGTCATGAATTCGCTGCAATATCATATCACTCGCGGTTCCCCAGTCGAAGCTTTTCATTCAAAATACAAATGATACAATGAAAAAATAAAAGTGAAAAAAATCATGAAAATGTTGAAATTGCGAAATTTCGGCTTAATTTTGTTCAAGAAAAATCGTATTTTAACAAGTAATTTATCAACTTTCATTTTTCTCGGACTCGCCCGAAAGCCAGAATCAACCAACCACCACTCAACAACGTCCACCGAACAGTTTTCGTCCCGAATGTAACGATATCAAGAGCTTATCTCCTATTTTCCTGATATATGTTCTAAACTACTCCTGGACAGGTAGGTAATAGTTTGAATAGTTGAATTGTTATTAGCTTTAGTTTGAATTATAATGTTATAATTGGTGTAATTTGTTTTTTAGTAATATTGAAATTTGAGCAATTTAAAGAACTTGAGGTATATAAACCCTACTCTGAATAAATCTTTTGTTCAATAAAATGCATTCAGTGGGTTGCTGTTACCATTAATCCATAATATTTCACAAATTAACATAAATGGCATGCAAAACATCAAAAGCTGACAAACTTAACCATCAAGGATTATAAGACAATTATTTAAGTATAGTAAATCAAGCAAGGTTGAAGAAAGAAAATAAACCAAAAAATGTGCAAAAAAATAAAAATACCAATAACCGCAACCTGTTCTATGATTTACGCAAAAGATTCTCCAAAACGCTGTGCAAAGTAGTGGTTTATTTGGTAGTATTTTTTCTTATCCCGCGGCTAAGGCCGACGTGCAGGCGATTTAAATCGGTGATAATCGGTAATAAAGGTTTACACTTATTTATTGGCATGAAGTCAATGGTTATTGGTCGTTAAGGAGTGCGAAGGTTCAACAGGTTGCACACTGTTTTCATCCCAGACGGAGGGGAGACGATGGAGGATTCGTATAGTCATATATGGCGATCATTCAGTATTCCGGTTTCACCCATTGTCATGAGTTTGTTCAAGAGAATGAACTAAATGTGTTAGGATTAAGTGTATAAGTATGCAGATTCTCCATCCGTAATGTAGAATGGTTCTGATAAAAATTACTAGTTCCAACTCCAATCAGAAATTATAGAGAGAGAAATGAAAAATTGGATTTCCTACCGACTTTCATTTCAATTACAATCTCCATATCAATCATGCGTAACTTTCTTTATTAATAGACATCAACGTCATTCAAACTTCATTAAGGGAAAAAAAGTGTCGGATAGACACATTGATCTGTTAAATCAGCGGTAACTCCCCGATAAAGGCATGACCACCAGCATGCGTCCAGAAAAAAGAATCGGATGAAAAGAGGAAGAAGTTGAGAACGTGCACAACGTAAAAAATAAAAGAAACGACAACTCCGTGCGATTTCGACCTGGAGCCGTTGTTAATTCAATGAATTAAGCCACAAATCTCAGAATTCCTTAAATTTCGAACAGTGATTTATTCGCGAACTCCGAAACCTGACAAGCAGACCAGACCATACCATATCGAGGCAGATGCATCTCTGTTCACTTTCGGTTTCTTCCTCGCGAACCATGCTCATGGTTCACATTCTTCAATACACAGTGATTGCGATCAGCATCGAACAACGAAAGCCAAGTGGGTCGATCCCGGTGAGGTCAGGTGAAACTTGTGAGGGGCGTATATCGATATCGTCCGGCTCATTCTGCAAAACCTTCGGTGCCTTCGGAGTGCTCAATATCGTTCATCTGCTCATTTCACTTTCTTTTACAAACTGGCTTTAGAAACCTCTCCTGGTGCCTACTCGAGGTGGTTTTGGTGTTGAGATTAATGCATTCCACTTGGTCATCAAATAAACAATCCTCGTCGACAAATTAATGTGATACTTTATATTAGTCCATTTCAACTGAATTGGCCTTTATATCATTTACTTTTTTCATTGATGAGAAGATTTTATTTGATTATAAATCAGAAAACCAATTAAACTCATGATGCTAAGTTCACCTTCAATACAGTTTCTCATTAAGTTTTGAACATGGAAGTCATGACATATCCGAAATTCGATTAATGGCGACTATTACAGAGAAGATTGATATCAAGCATTGGCCATCCAACTGGACATATGCTATATGTCTTATTCTGGTCATGAACGTAGTTGAACACAATTTCTCTTAATTTACAAGGACCCCTGGAACATGGTGCATAACTCTGTTGGAGCGAGGCTTGTAAAAAATCACATAAGAAAGGAGAAGATCTCGTTATAGATTTATTTGCCCGTTTGAACTTTTAAACTTTTTCGCATTGTTAAATTTGTCGCAGTAATTTCTAGAAAGTGAACGCACAATAGTAAAAAATACAAAAACAATAGAGAAAACTACAGAAAGACTTTGTCAAATTATATTGTTTATGTAAATTTGCCAAGGAAGCATTGGAGAGCGTTGTAAAAATGCACGTAAATCACGAGGGAAATATAAATGTAAACAAAAATTAAGTATACAAAATATAGTGAGGTAAAAATGCTTGGGAGAAACATTTAAAATACCAGGCTACTAATAGTCTATATATACTAATAGTGCAAGCAACAACTGCATAAGAAACAAGTAGCGGAAGCAGTTTTATCGCAACAACCTGTCGAAAGAAAGTGGACGACCATTGTTTGCAATGGATCCACGGTTTAACATTGACTCCAGTTTTACCTCAAACTCCCACTCTAAATCTGGTTTATGTGGAAGCTTTCGAGATTTTGTAAGACTTTTAGTACATTTTATAGAGTCATTAAAACATTGATTTTAAGAGGTTCAGTTTGCTACGAAAAATTTACGAATTTCGTTAAAATAGAGTGGGGAATACATAACCATATTCCATTTTATATGCTGCTGTAAGAAGTCGATTTATTTGAAAAATAGCCATATAAACAAGAACCAAAGTCCTTCGCCAAACACTAGAAGTAGTTTTGATTTATGAAATCACAATATATAAATTGATATATAAAATTCTGCTTCACGTTTTCCATGAAAGAGTAATTTAGCAATATCCCTTAGTAGAATAATAAACTAACCATATTGTAACCATCTTTAGCAGATTTAGAAAGAGTTTTCCTTAAGTTCAAAAAGAAAGCGAACCACATCAAGATAGATAATTAGATATGCTACAGACAGTTAGACAGACACAGACAGAAAAGCGGGTGGACAAATAGTGTTTTGCAGCATGTACAAAAAAACCATGAGTCGGTTGTGTATAGAGAAACCGCAGCGAATCACCGACAAAGATGAGGAAACAAATCAGGCAGTGACAATGAGAGAAGGAAATTCAGCGATCGCGAATATTTTTACAGCAAGTGCAGTGTTTTTCCAAGTAACTATTCCGAGAATGCCAGATGGTACTGGATAACCTTTGTAGGATGCAACTGCAACAACGAATGGGAATAAATTCCATGTATTTTTTATTGCGGGCCTGGGCGAAACGAAATGAATGTACGCGTGCGCAAATTATTTTCTCGATAAACGGCGAACCACTTGTAAGACTAACACTCTGCTTTCGCATAATCCACGACTCGCAGCGTGGCCTCGGTGCAGCCTGGTTGGGAGTGGAACTCCTCGACATAGACGTCCTCTCCATGATGTAAGTCGTTTTCGTTTCACCCAGGGAATGGCAAATTAGTTTTATTTTTCACTGGAGTTGTTTCTTTCGTTTCAGTTGATAGATATATTTCGATCACCTGGCCAGCTCAGAAATAGGCTCTCGAAATCCTAATAATGGAATAAAGGTAATGGTTCGAGCTTTACTCCGACTCTCAATTTGAAGCTTAGAAAATTATATTTGTTTTCATACACGTTGTTTTCAATTCGTTATTTTTTAAATAGAGTCAGTGGTCTAGGGACTTGATCAATGTGTGGCTTCGTCGATACCTGTATTGACATTTCATTCGGATGCGTTAATTGCTGCCGAATGCAAATCGTTATAAATCATTCAATGATCTTTTTCACACTTGCACGACGGCATTGGCAGCGGTATGTGCCAAAGGAATTTTCATGCCACGATAGACCGACTACCAAACCCAAACACAAATTCAACATCAACTACCAAGTGCCGATACCGAGTGACAGAGCCATTCATAATGTTGCATGTATTTGCACCTGCAACAACAACGACACAAGCAATACCAAAGCTTCAAAGCCTACAACAACGACAACATTATTATCCAACCATATCTTGTAAGGAAGCTGAAGCCATTTGCAGGCTTCTTGCATTCGATCGCCTTCGAATTAGTAAATTGTTGTCCTCAATTGGCATTGATTTATTTATATATTTGTTATTGCTGCTGATGCTGCCCGATAGCAATGGAAATCACTGTTGGTGTTCCGAAGTGTTTGGAATCCAATTCAACTTGTGAACAAATTTACTCCACGTCTACGGTAGGGGTCCTCGCGTTTGTGGTCAACAATCGGGTTCCGGATAATGATCTCTTGGGAAGTCGGAAGCTGGAAATGTGTCATTCTGTGTGTTGATCTTCTTATATATGATGCATCGACCACGATCCTGACCAGTGTCGGACACCTTGACTTTGTCATAAAGTCATACGATCCATAAAATCAAAAGGCGTCAGATTTGAAGCTATTACAGAATTTTAGGTTCGTTCGTACAAAATATTCTCTGTGCAAAATATTGTTGCATATTCACCATATTCGTTTGACATGTTGTCTGTTGGTTCGTCCCGGCTTCCTCGTCCGACAGCAGACATCGACGCCCAGCGGAACCGATTCGAAGGCTTCACTCGTCCGTGGCATGTGGGAGGATGCGGTTGAAGCGGTGCTCTTGATCTTGTTCAGCAAATAAAGTGAGATCGAAACGTAAGAGTTGGAAGTGTGGTGGATCGAACAAGTTTAAGGGCGGGGCGAATGACGAACAAAACAACAACACACATAATAAAAACATCAAAAATCATAACAACAACATCTACAATGCAACTGGTGCGGCATTTTCACATCACTTGGAAGGTGGGTCGTAGTTTTCCCACTGTCCTCCCTTTCTTTCCAGTCAAAACCGAGTGATATGAAAATTTATATGTAAAATGTCAAGGCAGGACTCTTGGTGCCTGTGGTGAAGGTCCCTGCAATATTGGTCTGTCTAGGGGTGTCTAATTAGTGAAATGAAATTATTTCGTTGGAAAATTCATGGGTTTTTGCGGCCTCTTAAAATCTACCATGAAATTTCGTTGTTACGTCTACATCTTCCCCCAACCTTCAATCAAGTCAGAGACCTCTTATTACTCTTATACTGGATATTCTTTTCTTATATGAAATTTTCGTGAACTTGCTCTTTCTATGGCTGATGAGAAACTTTTACTTTCGGATGATCTTGGAATTTGTCTTCTTCACTAACAGGTTGTGAAGTTCCTCCGAATTTAGTCAATATGTGAGATGTGCAGCACGGACGGGACTCTCGTATAATTGTTAGTCTATGTGTCTGTAAAATGCTTTGTCTATTTTTTGGTTTCTCTGTCAGTCCTTTCGTTTATCTTGATATTATCTCTTTGTTTTGTGAAGAAATCACATTTTACGGAATTTTTTCTACCAACGAGACTCGAGTTAGTATTTTTGTTGCTGGTATTGTAACTTTTTTGCTAAATCTACTTAGTCCTCAGCTGGCATTGTTGCTGTAGTTATTTTTGCTGCTGCTCTTTGAGGTTGTCCCTCACTCTGATGAATTTGTCTTGTCGTCGTCCTCATCAGATCAGACACAAGTTCGTCATCCATGGTGCACGATATCATTGGGTGCAGTAGTTGTTGCTAGTACTCCTGATGCTACCATGTTGACGATGCTTTAACGAAATTCTCTGAAATTTTTTATTTTGTTTATGTCATTTCATCTTAATTTAAATCTGAAAATATAGAATACGATTTAAATTTCTTTACGTAGTAAGTAACTAGATCCTGCTTCTTCAGACTCAGCGGGAAAACGATTTATGTACTAAATGTGTATGTATGTGGGAATGGTGTTGCAGGAGGAGGAGTGGTCGGGTGT
Organism: Coelopa pilipes; assembly: GCA_947389925.1. Taxonomy (NCBI): domain Eukaryota; kingdom Metazoa; phylum Arthropoda; class Insecta; order Diptera; family Coelopidae; genus Coelopa; species Coelopa pilipes. The sequence goes on along the minus strand of OX376699.1, from coordinate 27,363,427 downwards.
AAGCATAACATGACTGATCAGATCCGCTTTCGTTGGTCTCGTGGCCCATTAAAGGCGCTAAGTGCGCAATAAGCGCTCTAACGACCCACGCATTAAAAGCAAGACAGCAAGACAATGAAATTGAAAAATAAAAAAGAAGAACATTTGCAACAACAACTGCAAGCACCATTCGCAAACGGAAGCTGGCGCCTCTCAAAATGTTTCGAACTGAGCCATGGTCTTTAGATTCCCACACCCAGAAAAGTTCTTCAGTGTTGTTGTCGATGTAAAATATTCCTTGTCCAATAAAAGCCAGCATCCAATAAAAACCACAAGCGATAAATCAGAAATATAAATTAAAAACACAAACAATCAAATCACAGAAAATGAATAAATTAATCCATGTAATATACTGAGGACCCACTATGATGCTCCTGTAGTTGTTACTGTTCTTGTTATTGTCGATGTTTTACATGCAACCACGGAATTAATTCCCACATCATTCTCAACCACTGCGCCCACACTACCAGCGACCAGGTACCAGGTGAAAGCATTTTGACCGCCAACTTGAGGACTTAATTACGGATAGGAGAGATTGACACAGTAAAAGAGGAGGGAGAAAAGTGAAAGAAATTACGTATGGAATAATATGTGGATTTGGCTGGCGCCAGAAGAAGCCCGAGAATAAGTCAATCGCTGACTTCCCGATGTGTACAAAGGAGCAGATAATCCGATGTGGGTCGCCAGCTTGGCGAGTTCGAACAAAGGCCGGATCAAACCGCGGCCAACATGAACAATAACCACTGACCACCATCCCCTTAGGTCACCATTTTCTGCTCGCGTGCATAATTAATTAACGAGTACGGTGCTGTCAAACACATGTAGCTGGCAACACTGGGTAAGCTCTCCTTGGAACACAGTGGATCGCTGTAGGCGCCATCACACACCGTATATAGCTTTGCCGCACCGGACCACGCTTGACATTTTCTCGATTTCGTGCAGCATGAGGCGGACTTCATAATCACGTAATGCGATCGCTTGGTTAGTGATCTTACGATTTGAGGATAACTTGAATAGAGGAGAATATGAAGGAGGTTAAGCCAAGGTTGAGGGTTCCTAATACTGCGAGGGATAGCTCCAGAGTCGCAGGACTTACACCAAGCAAAAATATCGTTATTAAATATATATTAGTTTTAAATGTTAAAGATCCCTTAAGTCCCTCAAAGTCCCTTTGAAAAACATTTTTGCCAACTTTAATATGTTCCTGCAACATCTCAGTAAGACTAGGCAGAACATATACAGAATGACCAGATGGTTAATTAAGGCAACGTGTGATCCTCGAGTAATTAATTGAACTTCAGACGTCCATCCATCGAACGATTATGCAATGGCACCTCCCCCATCTAATTATCCATCCATTCACAGCGAATTCATCAAGAAAGGGTGACCACTGGACTGCTGGTCTGCTATCCACTTCAAAAGTTAATTAATATATTTTGACTTCCGCGATCAATTTGCGTCGCTTGACCCATGTAGCTCAAGCTGTGATGGGTGGCAGCCTCTTTTCTTCCTCGGTTGTCTGACGGATAGACGTCAGGAACAGCACGTGGTGCATATATAAACTCCTTGAGATTACTGAGGTAGTCTATTAATAAATTCGATCCTAGATCAATACCATCTGGTGATTAAATCATAGCTACATGTGTGGATGAAAGAAAATTGTTGAAGAAGGCTTGGGCGGTTTGAGGAAGTTTTAAAAATCATAAAGAAAGGAGAATTTCGAAAAGTATTATGTTGATAGTAAATATTAAGGATTGAAAACAATTTAAAAACAATTTCTATAATTTTTCGAGTTTTCTTTCATTTTCGAAGTAGAAACCTTAGATTTCACCCAACGTGAGACGATAACCTGTATCGTCGGCGGCAGACTCTTTTATAAAAATCCTTCAGGTGACTCAATCAAATTTTCTTCTTTCTTTCATGGTCTCTTCTGCAGGCGCTCATTTTATGCACGAACATTGAAATCGCATAGTTGACTGGGATTTTGACATTTGATTGGTGATCGTTGATGTCTCTCCCTTTCTCTTTCTGTTTATTCGTTTTCAAGTGCTTCCCCTTCATCTGCTCTCATTCATTTCTAATTGTTGACAAATTTTGAAATGTCATCTTGTGCGATTGTCAATAGTTGTTCTTTTTTGTTATTGACATAGCGCCAAAGCATCAACAACAATGAGCATCATCCATTTCAACTGAAAAAAGCGAAAGTTTACCGTCAAGCTAATAAAAAATCTAGGTATGGACAAGGACCGAGTAAAAGAGAGGGACAAGATCCTCACTTTAATCCGGTCCCTTTCAATACCTCCTCTGTCAACCTCTTCGTCTACTATCTATCTGAGTGTGTGGGCTTCTGAGGACGCTCTTCGCCAGATTCGTGGAAGAACGACAAAAAAATGCGATAGAGAAAAATATTTATTATTGTGATCTATTACATAAAAGTACTCGATCAACTTCGATAAAACATGAATAAAAACAAAGTGATGAACGAATTCATCCTCTTTCTCTGTCGATGAATATAATGAAGCCGAATATGAATATTAGTTTATGAATATTATTTACTCGTAACATGTGTAAAACTAATTTTTTCAGATCATTAATTAATATTTAGTAGTTTTGGGAAAAATCTAAATTGATTTTCAATAACTGGTTATGTATCAGAAATTCAAAGAATAGACCTAGCTTTGCATTAAATAGTTGACGCTGAGGAGGCCTCGGCATTGGAAATAAAAGTAACATAAACTCTTGAATTAAAAGAGAATGGATTTAGTATATAAATAAATTATATACTTGGCAAAGACTCGAAAAAAGGATTCAGTCAGCATTTGACAAAGTAGTCTCACGATCGTTCATCACCTTAATGTTGATATTCATTTAATGTGAGCATGACTGATGGTGTTTAAGGGTCGAAGTTTTGGCCTTCCGTAATGGCGCCGTTGCAAATCAACAATCAGATGAGATCTCTGACATCTCTTTGTTTGACAAAATGTATGTCAACAAAACGCAAAAGAATATAGAAGCTACGAACAAAAAGAATAATTGTCTCTAGGCTCGGTCTGCCCATTTGTTTAATAGTCGGATCGCAGTCGATCGTTGGTGGGTGAACCATGGTCACTCCTGACAATCAACAATATGTGATTCAAAAAACATTCTCCATCGAAACGATCGACGGATGCCGTGCGATTGACATCAACTGCAACAAGTTAGAAATACAGTATAGCTTATTGATGTATATTACTATCAGAAAGTGGTGAGAGAAGAATGTGATCAATTTTTCTAACCGTATTGAATTGAGAAGCCCAGGTTATCGTGTTATTATTGTTATTATTGTTATTGTTATATTGTTATATTGTTGTATATATTGTTATTATTGATAGTATATTTTTTGGACCAATTAGAGTAGCACTAGGAAATATTTCTTTTACATTGTATGGAAAATAACTGAGTATTGAAATACATCCTGTTATTTAATTGGGATAAATCAGCGTTGAGTGAAGTTTCCTCCAATTAGTTCACCTGGTTCAATAAGCCTCCATTAAATACCCTAAAGTTTTTGACTTTTGAACCCATCAAAAGTTCTACGAGGATAATTTGTGATTTTGACTTGAACGTCTAATGGCGTTTTGCAACAACCATAGTGCTCTTGGCATCGAGCTTTGATTGGAGAATGAGGTGAGTCAGTTATATTTGCATTACTTCTGGAGTGTCGTGAAATGAACCGGGGGTCAGTAGATTAATTGGTGCGACCGCAGCGTTGCAGGAAAGCTTTTTGATTTGATTTAGAACTTGTGGGTGAAGTTATGGGTTATATCAGCAGATATTTTTGCATAATGCTGTTATTATTCTCTCACTTTTGTCACAAGCTCATTTAACGCCATGGTCTGTAGAGTTATTATTTTATTTTTGAAATTATTGACAGTATTAAAAACAAAACTATTTTATGGTTTAATTCACTAATTTCTATCAATTAGTTAAACTCTATTCGATCTCCTTTTAGTGTATCGATATAATTTATCATATTTTTTTTTATTTCATTTTATATACATAGTGAATGGCTAATCGTATGAAATATATTAATTAAGCTTACAAATAGTATTATGCTTACAATCCGACATCTGCTGTGAACTCGCATGTCCATCCCGCTAAAAATCGATCACTTGTTATACTCGCCAATAGAGTGCGTGTGTGTCCAGTGTTTTCCCGTCTCTCAAGACTGACTCTAATCATGCATTTCAGATGCGAAGAATTCCAATTAAATTTGGGAAACATAATTTCTTGCAACCCTCCAGAGTCAGAAAAAGTCAAAATTAAGCAACTCAATGTTTGCCACAAACGACATTAAATTGCAGAATCGCATCAATGGTGTTTTCTCAATCTTTCTTCTTTTTCTTGTTATTTTCGCTGCAGTGGCTGACGATGCTGTTGTTGTCCTTGTTGTTATAGATGCTATCGTTATTTGCAATCATCTGAGCAAATGACCGCCGATCAACGCAAAATCGGTTCAAATTCCGAACGAACGGTGCTGTAGGTGTTCGAATAATATTTAACAACAACAGCAAGTGGCAACAACGACAACAACAATAGCACAAGTCACCACTACAGAAAAACAACACAGTAATAACAACAACATGATCTATTCATTTTCCCCCTTCGATTAACATAATCGTGCAGAATCGAAGCGCGCCAAGAAACCGCCTCCTAAGCCACCAGAGCCATGAGCCAACAGCAGCATCTTTCCATGGATCAAATGTGGACTGAGGCATAGTTCGGCAGCTCCCACCGACAGTAACATTTTGCAATGGCGAAGACCGTATGGACGACAAAAGTTCAAAATATGTCTATTTTCCCTATTCTCATAAATTTTTGAGCGATTTATCGTCGAGGTTCGCCAGTTCACGATGGCTGGTTTACCGACAGATGGACGTTACGTGTGCATGTGATTAGTGAAACTCGCTTTTTTGACTATCGTCGATGTAAGCCACTCGATCCTATGCAATGGGTTCTCACTCTCTTGCTAATCATCCAATTGAGGCACTCCATGCCCCCTCCGGCTGCCTCTTAATTGACAACCGCTGAGCAAATCTCAAATCAAAACAAATCTGCTGAAGTGGGGTCGAGTGCTTGAGTTTCAATTGGTGATTCAAAGAGTGTCGCTGATGAGTCGATTGATGCGACTATAATGTTTTTAGAAATCGAAAGTTCAACCCTCAAAACTGATAACACAACTGTATACGGGCTGAGAGAAAGAAAGAAACACAAACATTGGAAGATAATTCTTAATCCAGGCGTTGATGAAGACTTTGCTCGCCAGAAATTGGAAACTACATTGAGCAAATTAATGAAATGAATATATGAATATAATTACAATTGAATAAGATTTAGTAATTCATCAAAATTGATCGGCTCAAAAACATTTGTCTAGCCAACTAATTTTCACTTCAAAATAGTAATAAATAGCAATAAACTAAATAAAAAAACTTTGTCGATTGCTGAAAAATGTTTAAGAAATGATATCTATAGACAATGATGTGCAGACCAAATTGTTCAAACCGTCGACAAACTGTCGATTTTCGTATTCCGAGATCCCCATAATCAAGGAGTCCTATCCGATTTCAGCTATCGACAACAACGCGAATTACAATCAACGGGAGTTCGCAACGCCGCCACTCTGCTGCAGAGGGGGCAGTGGAGCCGGGGATTCATAAATTGTAACGAATTAAAATGAAGCGCAGTTTTCATTGACTTCACCAAAATTTCGCCGAAGGATAAAATGTTTTGATACCTCGCCCTGGGAACCGACTGACAATGGGAGGAGCTTGGTGTGGTGCGCTCGGGTACAGCCTGAATGGGGTGTGAGTATCAATAATTTCTATCGATCTCCTGAGGGTTCGAATTTTATTCTATTCATTTCTTTTAGGTGTTGCGAACGCGTTACAACTCAATGTCTCCACAAGCATTACATGGAATGAGGAAAAGATTTCTGGATTTTTCTGATTTTATTACCGTGATATCCTCCTGATCCTCACGTCTTAATGAACACTTTGAGTGAGCGACATCTGGAGACTAAGGAACATCGATCGATAATGCCAAGACTTTTACGTAGAGGTGTACAAGACTACTACTACTGGTGTCTAGAGGAATTTATTCTCCGCTATTTATCCTTATTTTGCATTCTTTTCACCAATGCTTAGAGTGGTGGGAATTGTTTAGGCGTTGGTGTTTTGCTAGTTAGGATTACAGTAGTAGCTATTGGTGCTGTTGTAGTTTTAAATTTTTCATTCATTTATTTATCGTTTACTTTATGTGATTTGCATTTCTCACAATTCTCTTGTCAATAGCTGCTGGAGTTCAACTGAGTGATTTATAATTGCTCTACACCACTTCGATGTTTCAATTCAACTCGGGGACGGAATCGGAGAAGGGTTTGCGGAAACATAGAAAACCCTAAATTGAAAAAACAAATTAACAACAACCATAGTCAACAACTCCACCATAGTCGACACCTTCCTTGACCTTGGTTCCAATCTGAACCTCGCTCGATTTGAGTGGCCTAGTGCTTGTCGATGAGCTCATTTGCCAACAGAAACATCTTCTCGAGAGTCACTTCAGCGTGCTTATTTGTGTTTCCAACGTAGGACAATATGTTAATGAGTAATTTACAATTAAAGGGCAATCGCAGCATTCAATGATGAACAACTGTTGAAGCTGCAGTCGCGAGACCCTCGAGAAACCCTTTGGGAGCACTTGCAATATACTTCATCAACATCTTGGGGAGCAGAGGGAACATTTGCATTCGAAACTGTTTCCAAATGTTGGGACAATTACCTGATGGCCTTCGAAATCATTAAATTGTGTATGAACACAAAGATATTACAAAGACATCGACATTAATCTCATAACGATAATGTTCTAATTAGAATTCATCATAATTTCGGGCATTAAATCTTTTATAATTATTTGTTAATTATGAATTGACAAGTACGCAGACAGAAAATTGTTAATATATGTATATATATTGTTAATAATACTGAAAGAACAAACATTTCTATTATGGAAATGCAGTCCAAGATCGTGACTTATATCGATTGTTTAAATTACTTCTGAAGTTCAAGGTCAAACCAGAACCAGTTCTCCTCACTAACATATGTGTCTGCACTGCCATCATTATGAACGCCTGCTCCATCATCATTATCATTAACAACGTCAGCGTCTTCATCAAATACAAATTGCAGTTATAATCAAAAGTTTTTGCTGCTATAAAGCTACCGAAGGGTAAAGTAAATTCACGATCGGACAGGCAGATGCTGGCACAGAGACTCCGACGTTGGAAGCGGGATTTTACTTTTACATGAACTTCGACAATAGCACACGATTTTATAGCTCGATGCTTCCTTTCCTCTTGATTGTATTGATTACATCGTTGAAAAAATATAATTGTTGTAATTTGGTTTTGATCCCGTATTCCTTTGCTTTACAAATTTATTTTACGTCTTCATGAAAGCCTCTGCGCTTTTCTTATCTCATAACTAAAATGGTGACGGGTTTTCTATTTGCTGTCTCTTATCTTGTTGTGGTTCATCTTATACAGTGGTGCATAAAATACTTGAAATTTCTCACAAGACCAAGAGACAAATTAATTATAAAAATAAATTTTCGAAAGGATATAGTCGATGTTACATCACCAGATCATGTTTTGAAGATAGTTTTCAATAATTAGTAATTATTTTATTAATGGATTATTCAAAGTTATCGATGGTATATAAAGGAAGCAATAAAATGATCAAAATAAGTCGATTTCGCATTGATCAGTCAATTCCGCAAGGACCGCGGGCCTTTTACTTGCTAACCGAATTCTTCAACGACGAGAGGGAGTGGGAGACTAGATGGAAAGGGAGAAAAATGCTTTGGGCGCAAATTGAGACCATTAAACGAATGGCGCCCACCGACATACGTGGCGTTAGTCCAAACGACAAGAGTAGGCCGTGATGGAGGAATTCGGATTGATCAACAAAGCATGTGCAGAGCAGAGCGTTAAAGTAATTTCAAAGACTCATAGGAACAGGGATGGCAAATGAAGAGATCCAGACCACAGCCTGTACTGTACCTGTGGCGGGAATTCGCGACGAAGCCCCCCGATAGATTTTCCACCACCCAGCGCGATCGTGCGTGCCTTCGGACCCTCCGCTCTTCTGAATACAAACGTAAATCGTCTTACTTCAATTGATATATTTAATAAAATATTGTCGATAATTTTGGCAAAATGGTGCAAGTGCGAAGATCGATTCTGTACGATGCAAGCGATTTCAGAGAAGGAATTCCGATCAACGTTAACAATTGCATTTATTTTTGTTCACATGTCCCAACCACCTGTGTGGGGTGAAGAATTTTGTATTAATCGACTTATTCAATTATCATCAAAAGTTCATTCACCATGAACTTGTCACGCCTAGTAAATGCTTCTTCTCACTCTCCGAGAGAAAAAAATCAATATAGAACTATAAGAGAATAATTGAAATCAGTAAATCAATCGTTGTCGTCAACCGGAAATCAATCGTTCCAGATGATCACACAAATTCAGATTTCAACGCATCAATTGATTTTCTGAACATTTATTTTTCTGCCAACAAAAGTCCGAATTAATTGTGCGTAACGTGAGACGCAGATCAATTCCAGAGAATACTCGCCTTTATTATATATCGTGATTATCGATTACCACGATACTGCGAGGTTTACAGCGTGTTTATGACCGTTGATTGCAACTTGGGCGTAAGTTATGATGTTTGAAAAACCATTTACATTATTAATAACGAAGATTGAAAATTACAATCGAGTAGTAAAATTTTCAAAGGAAGTGATTCAAAAATCAAAATTATTTATATTCAGAAATAACGAAATATCATGTAATTAATGTTCTACACATCATTTAAAAAATCCAGAATTTAAAGTTGAAACATCTTTGTGATTGGAAACTGTGAAAACTATACAAAATACTAGATCCGAGGTGTGCATTCATGAAATCTTAGAATCAAGTATATTAAAAAAGTCATATTATAACCAAGAGATGGTACCTAGTTTCAGAGCTCAAGGAACCCATTCAATTTGTCTTCTTCAAGAGAAGCGAAAACGAATCGTGTTTTTGTCGGCGGAATCTCATTGCCAGCAACGTGAACTCAAACTCGGAACGTGAGATCGAATTGCGAAAATATTTCAATGAGGATGCGATTTCGATTTCATGATCAACTCACTTTAATTGCAAATTCTGCGGAGACAGGCTTCACTTTTTGGCGACAAATTGCAAATGAAGTGAATTAAAATTTCCAACAAGAATGTTACCTTTCAAGAACAAAAAGTGTCAATAGTGTCAATTTTACATAAATAGCAAAAACAAAAACCATTTAAGCAATATTTGAAATTTATGTTTTTCGCATTGAAATCCCTTATACGTAGCCCCTCGCTCACGTCAACGTCCACGATTAACCCCCTCCCTAGACCCACCAGTCACTGAATGCTGGCACTGGAAATTGAAGTGAATGCTGAAGACTGAATGTTGACTCTGGATCAAAGTTAAGGGCTACAACGGAGTATGGGTCTCACTCGAAGATAAAGTCTGGCTCTGTCTGCGTCTCGTTAAAAGCACTGACGACAACTTAATTTGGTTAACGAGAGAGGTTCGTGTGTCGTCAGCGCGGTTCGTCTCAAGAGGCTCGTTCAAGAAGTTCTCAGAGAAACTGACCTACGTCACTATTAAGTTATCGCAAAGGATTTACGATATTGAGTACAGATAAGAGTCTTAAAAATATTATACTATTAAATATTATATGTACATGTTGGTTCTGACAATTCGTTCAAGGCCAAATAACGAAATGTTTTATTAAATTATTTTTGTCATTCATGAAAAAACAAAATATTAATGAAGGTATCGATTTATTAGATTTTCTATATTTTCATCAACACAATACTATCAATAATTTTAGAAAAATCATATTCTCGATATTATCAGAAAAGATGTCTCCGATTACAAGAGCTGTAACAGTTACCGCAAGGCACTCTATAAACATATTCATTATTGATGTTATTAATTTGTTTAACCTTATTTTCCTAGATCAGAAGTAAGAGGAGTATATTTAGATAGGTGCCATTATCATCCATTTACCTTTATTCATACATATATTCCCTTGAATAAAGTTCGAATGACAATAATTCGATAAACCATCATTCTTTCGACATCCAAAGGAAAATAAGAAAAGTCTCTAGTTCTACAACTATATCTTCCTCTTTGCTCATCTCTCTTCTAGGTACCATACGATTGTCGTGGTCAGAGAAAATGCCAAGTTTTTCTTGTTACTGGTTTTAACTTCAATTACAAGTATAGTAAAGGTAAAGAAGAGAATAGCGAAGTAATACACATTACACTCTGTACCTCTTCTAGCTATACTTCCCATACCGCCTCCCAACTACCATTTGCTTCTATTCCCACTATCTTTCTCATTACTTCTTCGGTCTCTCTTTCTGTCTGAGTCTCTTTAATTCTGCTCTACTTTGACTGCTCTATTTTAATGCTCACCGAAGCGATTGTGTGCGCTTTAAAACTCCTCCAACATAATCATATATCTTTCTGTAGGCTTATTTTTCTACCTATGGGTGAATCTCAAAGTATTTGTCCATGTATTTGGGTCTCTCTGTCGCCGAGTTTTCATTCTCATATTTCTTTCCTGAAGCTCATCTATTATTCTTCATTCTGTCTTTCCACACGAATACCCTCCTCTACACCCATCATTCTGGCTTTGCCCTCTTTCCTATAACGAAACCTTGGCAACCACGAAGCCCTCTCCTCCCCCACCCCTTTTCCCAAGCGGCAGTAAATTGAATACAAAGAGAATCTAAGTCAAGTCCATGCATTGCACATTTGACAGCTCGATCGGGCGCGGATCTGACAACGACAAGATCCGAATCGGCAGTTCCAATGGGGAAAAGAAGGTTGAAGGAAGGGAAAAGGGGAGGTCGTGGGGAGGTGTCGGTATGGGAGCTTTTCGGAGGGCGACAGCGAGGCGTCGATGTGTTTGGCCTGCAAAATTTGTTGACTCCCGTTTCATTTGTTTTCTTTTCTCTTCCTACTCCCCCTTCTCTTCCCACCAGCTCTTGCTCTTCTTCTTCGTTATTGTTTGCATGTTATTGTCATTGTATTCGTTTTCGCTTCTTGTCGATTCCGCTGCGTGTCGCATTATTTATTTACTTTCTTATTGGAGCTGTCGTTGTTGTATTAGTATTAGTAGTTGTTGTTGCTGACATTGTTATTGCAATCGTTGTTGTTGACTTTGTTGGTGTTGTCGTAGTAGTTGTAGTACTCACACCGTGAGCAATTGTTGTTGGGGCCTGCTTGCTTTTGTTGTTATGTCTCTTGTTGCTGTTGTTATGGCTCTACTTCTTCTTCTACTCATTGTTTTGTTATGGCTATTGTTTTTGCTGTTGTTGTTATTGACGATGTTGTTGTCGTCGGCGTTGTTGCTGTGGAGGTTGGCGGCTTTGTTGTTGTCAGCATGCCATTCGCGCGCCGCCGTCAGCCCATCGAGCAGTTGACACTCGTCCGTTTGCCGTTGCAGTCGCTTCCCCAAAACGCAACAAGTTCGTCATCGTCGGAGTCCGCGCCGTTCTCTCTGTCTTATTCGCACCCTTACCACCGTCTCCCTCGCACGCAGACAGATGGACTCCAATTATACGTAATATCTCGTTCTAGTATCGGAATCGCGTCTCGAAAACCATCACCGCAAATCAATCAGCGATAAGTGCCGTGTGTTCTTGTGTGGCGGTGCCACCACGCTGCTTCGGTGCGAAGCCCCCTGTGCCCTCGCACACCCAACCACTCCTGCACCAACCCCGCGCCTCGTGAACCGTGATGTGCCCAGTGCCGTGTCGCTCCTCCCACACCTCTTCATACCTTCATCACCTTCGACATCTCCAGCACCTGAACCAGCACAACCGCCCGAGACAGCCGCGAGTCGCCACCAATGTTCGGCACCCACTTCGCTGAGTCGAGTCGCGTCCGGCTCCACCGATTCCTGCTCCTCGTGTTATCGATTTTCGTCCACGCCATGATGTTCTTGAAGAACTCGCAATCGTTTAAGTGGATTAGGAAACGATTCGGCTTCAGGGTGAGTCCGACCTCATTACGGGGTTCCTGTTCCAATTTAAGCGTGTGCTGGGATGGGTGGAGTGGTGTCCGATCCCTTTGGGAAATTCTAGACCTGAAACTTGCCAACTTGTGTCGGAGGTTCCGATGTCTAGGTTCTTGGAAATCCATAGCATTTGCATATCGTTATACATCTTGTATTGAGGTCAAAAGTTGCTGAAAAGCTAATGCTCAAAAGGACACAAGTTAAATACACGTTAAAACATATTATAGTAATATTCTAGGCACATACTATAGTGTTATTGATTTTTAAAAATCCTCGCGAACCTTCAGTTTCGCCTTCAACATGATCCAACTACGTCCGTTACCATTACCGGTGGTTGGCATTAATAATGGATTGAACCGAATTTAGGTCGATTCTTGTATCCGTTGTGACCTTAAATTTGCCTGAAGTCGAGTCCGTTGTTATTGTTGATGTTTTTTTCCGCCATTGTGTATTTATTTGTTTTTATTTTGTGTTTTTTTGGTATCATGATTGGAGTTGTTTCTTCTTTTTGTTGTTACTGTTGTTGGCCTGCTGCAGTTTTAATCCAATTTCGATTCGAGGCACCACCGAGTTTATAGTGGTTGATCACGTAATTCGTCTGGCCAGTGCAAACAGGTTTCCCCTCAGGGACCCAACGTGTTTGGGGTTTTTAAGGGAGGTTTTGCAACTGTCACAGGCTGAAACTACAAATTAACAAATGTCTGTGGAATATATTTTATTTAACCTTTTTGGAGTTTTTATTTGTGTTTTTTTTCATAAACAAAGCTTTGCCAGCTATGGCAAAAAGTGGATTTGAAATGTTTCTTATATTCTTGTCAATGCCAAGAGAAACTTCTTTAAAGCGACCTTATTTTATGGCCTTTCTTAAAACTTTTTCGAATTGACTTCACTCCAACTGAGTTAAAACCAGCATCGCTTCATAAACGAAAACTGAATCTACAGACAAATGTATGCAATTCATTACCTTTCCAAACATTCCAAAAAAAAAAGAATAAACTACAACCACTAAAAAATACCCTTCCTTAATTTGCGTGTCAAACTGCAATTTCCTGATGGAGTCCTCCGTCCGCCACTGCCTTCCCGCCCAACGCCTCTCTCCAACTCCCTCTTTCAGGTAAACTCGGCCTCTGTTGGCTCCTGACGTTCACTCCTTTTCCGGCCCTTTTGTCCCTCCTTTTCCGGCTTCAGCCCAGAAACTCCTCGCACTAAACGTTCCTCAGGGTGCGGAGTGTTCGCGTCGCCGGACTTGCCGAACTTCAGGTTGAGAACATAAATAGTATCCTCAGACACAGGGAGTGCCACAGGAGGAAGGATTCAAAATCGTGCTCCTTTGGGGATCCTTTTCATTTTCTACCAGTGCTCCTTAAATTTGCTCTATGTACGGTTTTGAGGCATTGTTTAATATTTTGTAACTAATATAAAAAATACTACTTTGATACTTTTTAACCTATTTGAATTTCTTAATTAAATGCATAATTAATTTTTTTTTTAAATTGTATAATAATAAATAACGTTTTTCAAAAGTATATTTTTCTATGCGAATTTCTTTTCAAATCATTGACATTTTTCTAATATTTTCTCCACTTGCAAATTTCTCCTTATGAATTCCGGAGCTCTTTGGAATTCGCTCTGCGTCTGGCCCGATGCGTGAACCGATGCTCGGAATACCAATTGGTTGTTTCGTGGGTTTCATCTGGCTTACGATGTGCCTTCAATTGTCACAGGGCGGGGTCGAATCGTCAACGTCGTGTGCCCAAAATATTTAAAATTACCATCAATTAAAACAGACGCGATTTCTTTCGGAGGGGATGCTACAGTCAGCATGAACGAAATTTAGAATAAATATAGAGCATAAAATTGTTAATTTTCTATCATTAATAATAAAATAAAAATGATTACAGAAATATATTTGTCTTTTTCACTGAAAATGCATTGTTTATCCAAATATGTTTTAATTTTAGTATGTAAATAATATATAATGAATGAGGCGATGCCTTTGCACGACAAATTAAACAAATAACTGAAAGAGTTGCCGTAACGAGAAATATTGTTTTCAGACAAGGTTAGGGTTGGGCATTGGGAGGAATTTTTGTTTTTTACTAACCAACCCGGTCCCTCGCCATCCTCTTTTAACACCTAAACCTTGTCGTTGAAAACAATTGACGGTTTTTGTCTCCTTCGTGGCACCGGTCACAACAGCAACGCAGCAACAACAATAAAAATTAACAATAACTGAAATTCGCTAAACAAGGACCGAAAGAAAAAAACCAAAAGCAACAACTGAATAAAAATGTATCACGTGCTCGCACGCGACTGTGGCTGCTATGTTGTAGTTGTTGTTATTTCTGTTGCTGCCGCTTCTGCAGTTGTTGGCGCTGGTGGTGGATGTGGATGACTTGAAACTCGAGGCTTGGAAGGTGTGTTGAAGGCGGTCCCCTCTCTTACTACCAACCACCCCCCCTGTTCACTATCCTACTGTCTCGCTCTCTCTATTTCTGTGTCTCTTTATTTCTCTTTGTATCTCACTCCCTCCACCTTTGATCCGCCCCACTCCCCGACCATGGCGCCGAAACACGTACGAATGTTTAACAATTTATTAAACAAACTCAACCTCGTCCGTCCGTCCATCCAGCTGTCTGCCCGCCTGTCAGTTCGATTGTCTCATTCATTCATTCAGTTTCTCTCTCCTCGCTCACACTCTCACTCATTCATTCATCCACGAAGTTTCGACGATTTTCCGCTAATTTTCCGAGGCTTTTCTTTATTTTTGTGGCGCTCTTTTCCTTCAGTCGTCGCAGAACCCGCGAATGGTTTCGAAGTTATTTTATTCGCGTCTTTCGTAAAGACGTTGCCGCGAATTTTCGTCCGCCCACATGTGATCCGGAGTGCTTGGGGCGGACGTTTGGGGGGCGTGGTCACTGCGTGCTCCGCTCTGGCGATATCGCATTCACATCCGTCTTGTTTTGCGTATGTTTGTTATTGTTTATTGTCGGAAACCGTTGCACACAAATCATTGACAACTGGCAACGTGGACGTTTCCGTCGTGACCCCAGAGTGCGAAGCTGGAGTGTTTTTCATACAAACAAAATCTGCAATGTGTTACATAAAAATATTAGAAATAGTAGTGAATATACAGTGAAGCGTGGATATAAAATTCAATGTTTCAAAAAATTAAAAATAATTATAGTAATAATTGTATAGGAGAATTTTGGAAATATTCCAAAATTAGTGCCTTTGAGATGATAAAAAATTAGTTTAAAATATATGCTATATTTAAATTATAAAAATGAATGAATAAAATATGAATATGAGTTTTGCATTAAAATTTCTCTTTTGAAAGAGAGAAAGTTGTGATCCGATATTGCCTTTCATTACTCGTCTATCTGCAACATCTTCATATGAACCTCCATCGCCTACGCCATGGCATACGTCATCTGGAAGATTTTCCTGAAGCCCCACTCGAACTCCCACCTCGTTGGATTTCCATCGGATCCCCTCAGGAACAACTGGCGTAGTTGTCCCGCGATCAACTCCATAGGTGTTAGCCAGGCGAGTTCGTTTTCTTCGTTTCTTTCCTTATTCTTGTGAACTGAACAAACCTCCTATTTTAAAAATTTAATTGTATCATGAAGCTAGATTTTACAAACGAAATTTGTGAAATCTTATATGTTCACATGAAATTCAAGTTATTTTAATTTAATTATCTCCAAATGAATACTTCAGAACGCCTTGGTTACATAAAACTCTGTATGGCAGCGACTAATCAGACTCAACTTCGTATTCGCGCTCACGAGACATGAGATTGCAGTTTTTGCTGACTTTAATTATGTGAGAAAAATAAAAGAAAAATTTCTTTCGCATGAATTTTCAATTTTCACACACTCTGTCGAAATTTAATTGGATTCATGGAATATGATGATGATGGGATCACCAAACCAAAAGCAGGAACATTGATCCAAAACTTTATATCATCCAAGCATGCGATTTTCCTCCGCTCATCTCATCATTTGCTTCACCTAATAAATATATTTCATATTTCATCATCAACCGATTGATCAAATATTGTCATTTATTCAAAGTTTTCTTAAACTCGTCTTCTGATCGCGATTAAGTGCGAATTCTGTAAAGGCTTGCACTAAAAGTGCTAAATTTCAAATTTAATTTTATTTTTTATTGAAAAATCTTCATCTCGCTTCGTGGCGTTACGTTTCACTGCTCCACGGTAGCTCGAACAGAAACGATCTTCATAGTGCAACTCATGCAAATCTCTGTACACTCGCCAAAAATTCTCCATAAGCATAGCGAATTGAAATGCTATGAAAGAAGGAATTTTAAATTAATATTTTAGTTCACCTGTACCTCACGGTGTGTCATTCCTCAAATTTCAAAAAAACAAAATAAACAAAACAAAAAATTTACTCTACCTAAAGTATTCATTTTAAATACGTATGAATCCAAAGATAATATTTTCAAATAATACATTTGAAAATAGTGTGTTGAGATTTTATAGGTTCATAATAAGTCCCTTACCTTTTAATGATTATGAAATTGTCTTCAACCAATTCCTCAACATTATAGGATACTTAGGCAATCCTCCCACGAACCATCTTTATTTTTTTTATATATTCCACAGGTATTTCTAATAATTTCACCGAGTGTAGTAGCGGCAGCTTTCGCTAATAGACAAATAATAATAATAGTAAAAATAATGGTATTCATCAGACGTTGATTTCTGCTGCGGTTCAGAGATGCAATAAATCCACTTAACACCGAGTTGAAGGCGAAGTGCTTTTCATTCCATGGTCTCCCCTTAGGTCAGGGGTAGTGCGGCTGTTGGCGGGAGGGATTAAATCGGACGGCGCGATGGTCGCAGCAGGCAGCGCCTTGAGCTCTTACGGGCACTACTAATTGCACGCAAGTGGCATTAGTTATGAGCGATTTTAACGAACCCCGCTTCGTATTGGAGTCAGGAGTTGAACTTTTGACGTGGTGGGTTTTTTACTTGTTGTCTGCAATCTCCGTCATATTTACATCCGTTTCTCATCATCCAGCAGACAGACCAACAGTGGCCAGACAGTTGAAGACGATCGCGATGCACGAAGAGCACATTATTTCATTATTATTCATTAACTCGTGAATTCAATACGCCGAACGAACTCGCGAACGTCGAACAGACGAATGAATAAATGAATGAATGGGAGAATGAATGAACATGGCGATAGTGAACCTCCTTTGAAGCAAGTCTATGAATATGAAAGAGTTTCTGGAACGAGTTTCAGGAACAAGTGTCGTGGGAACTTTCATCACCCGGAAAAGGAATTTTAATTCCTGGATTTTTCGCGGAATTTTGTAACATAGGGGATTCTTCTTTGTTCTCCGGAGATTCAGGAAGTAGCTTCGCTGAGTATTTTTTCTTTGCATTTATTTCCATCGTGAAATTGTATGCCATACCTAGACTCCACGCAGTTTAATGGCTCAAATATAGACCTAGCCCTAGTGTGGGCTATAATGAGTCTTGGGGTTCTATTAACAATTATAACTGACATAAAAGTTGTTAGTATTACGGTATAACGATGTAACGTCGGCTTCTTATCTCTGAAGTGAATCTTTCCCACTCCTCCAAGTCATGTAAATTAATCGGCATTTACATTTAGGTTATTCTTATCTCACATGGATCTCGGTAATACGTCGTGTGTTTTGTTTTTGCCTTCCATTTGGCAAAACAAACAATTCAATTAAATTCCATCCCTAATGCAAGGTGCGACCCTTGAGTGCGTCTCGAAAATAAGACGGAGCCGAGGCCCCATGCGTGTCTGGGCCTTGAGTAGAAGGAGAAAAGAGCAGAGAAGAAAAGAGAGAGAGAGAAAATTAGGCGGCAATCAATTATATGGCCTCAGGATATCGTTACGCGGCTTCACATATTAATTTGCATGCACTCCTTTTTACTGCTCCTTGAACCATGGGGTTTGGCTCTGTTTCTCTCCTTTTTGCCATTGTCTGTATTTCTTTCTTGTTTTGCTTCTGTTTCTCTGGTATCATTCTCCTTTGCCCTCGGGTTAGCGACAGGACAGGTTGCACGAGGGTCAGTATAGGACGAGACGAGGTTACGGAAGCGAACATTATTGTGTAATGTCATAATTTTCTGCATTCGCATTTTTCGCAAATGGTGTAAGAATACTTTCTCAATGAGAAACTTTCTCTTCTACTCTCGGCCATTGACGTCTGACATTGACGCCTGACCTTCACAATAACTTGCAGCATCCTCCGGCCGCAGCTTCACTACGTTGAGAAGCCAAAACAATGAACCACGTGCTGACGTCAACTTCTCTCCAGCCGGCGTCTCTGAAGCCAACAAGAAGGATTCTCTTAAAGTTCCTCCCAGTGCGCCGAATCCTGGTTCACGGCGGCCTCTAACGGCAAAAAAATGTACCTCGAAAGCTCGGCGACAGCCGTTCGTGGTTTCCCTGATAACAACGGCCAAGAGCTTTTGGCACCGTGACTCAACCTCGAGTTCGAGGAGTCGTAGGAGTAAAAATAATAAATTGTTCGGTTCCGCCTGTGACGAAGGAGGGCAAAGGAGTCCCATGGACAAATAACAATAATAATAAGTGTTAATAATAAATGACAATAATTGATGGAAGTGTTTCGATGAAATAGAAAAGACAATAAATGAAATTCTTTAGAAGAACGACAGTGGGGAGTGGCCAACGAGTGATTTCTTCCAAGAAAAGCAACCGCCGAAGGAGAAAAAACAGAGCAAAGCAAAACCAAACGAAAACCAAAATCGGGGAGAAGAAATAAAGGATCTTCAATAAGATAAAATATAATTGAAAAATTTAATAACAATAAATGAAAACAAGTGAATATAAAAATAATAAAACAATTACACAAGGTATAACAGGAAAATAAAGTGGAGGCACCTTGCGGACAGAACCATGTTGGCCGATAGGGAACCGTTGAAGGTGTAGACACAATATGTTGGTCTTTGGCCGCAAGAAGGTAAACACGGTGCAGGAGAATGGAGAATATTTCAGTTCTTTTTGGCTGCGAAGTCCTCCAGAAGCCGCTTGAACTTCTGCCAAACAGCCGCCGATGTCACCGACTTTCACTCTCACTACGGGAACGCGCGACGCCGCGACTGACGGCCAACTCTTGACCTGCGCCACCCGGGTCGCAGTGGGAACCGACGAGTCGGCGGGTCTTCGGGTTCTGGTGTTGCTATTTTTAGACCATCGAGGGCTTCGACTTTCTGGGGTGGGAGAAGCGGAAGGCGAGTTGGTGGTGGGACATGAAGAGGGTGGGCAGAGGGGCCGCATTCTCGCGTGCGACCTGCACGTTGTGCATCGGTGTCCTCGATTCGCTGCCTCCACTGCCACTGCATGAGGGAAGAAGAAGAAGTCGCACGTGAGCCGGCTTCTCGACACAGCTGTTCAAGTTTCTTTCTCACACTATCTCTTCGTATATTCCTCTCTCTTTCGTAGAAATCAATATTATTCTTTGGAAACATATTTGTGAAGTGACTTGCGTTCTTATTCTTCCACTAACTCTCTGTTTGTTGGTCTCTTCCAGGCTCATCCGTCCCATGGCCCCGATAACCGACCCGCCGCCCACCGCAACAGGACCCTGGATGCCGGTGACGTTACGAAAAAAGAAGGGACAACAGCAGAAACGACACCAACGAGCGATGACGGAAAGCGCTTGCATGAGGTGCTGGTGGTGACCAACGGCTCGTCGTCGTCATCCGCCATCGCCCTCGGCAACAGCAATGAAGCTGTTACTGAAGCCAATGGGGGAGCTGCCCCGACCATCGACCACAACAATAGCTTCGCCAATCTAGTCAATGAACCGCACATCTGCGCCCCGATCGCTCGGGAGGAGGACGCGGAGGAGTCGGATGTGAACCAGAACGAAATCGGCTGCGTCTCCCACTGCGAGGAGGACTCCGTTCCCGTCCCGACCGCCTCCGCACCCACGGCCTCCTCCTCCTCCTCCACCGCCACGGTGCGCCGAAGCAAGTCGCGGGTCCGCACGTACCTCCGGAGGTGCCGGGACCGGCTCACGGGTCAGCAGCATCCGTCGGTCGCGCCGCAGACTGAGGAGGACGCGAACCCCAACGTCGCCGTCGTCAACGCCGAGCCGCTGGCCGTGGTGGAGGAGGGCACCGAGCCCCGCGCGTCCTCCGAAGCCGATCGCCTGTCGGTGGTCACGGCGGCTGAGGAGGACGATCACGGCAGCTACGAAGACATCGACTTCGGTCTGGCCTCGGTGGAGAGCGGAGCGAGTGGCGACGACGGCGCCGACCTTCTGGCCGAGATCGACGCGCATCAGGCGGAGCGGCGACGCGAGCAGCAGGAACTGCAGCTGCGACGCAGCAAGGAGGAACAAATGGTAAGGAATCGCCCGAAGCCCCACAAATCAGCCTCAGATCGATCTCAAACTGATCTTAAGCCTTCCGATCGTTTTCTGTTGATCGCTACATCAGTGACTCGTGTGGCCGTCGATCGTTCGATCCTTGCTCGATCGGTGATTGACCATTCGTGCCACGATGGACGAGTTGCGTTTCCCACTCCATGATCGCATTCTAATCGCTCCGTTTCACGTTTCGCCCGCAGGAGTCCGGCCTCGCCGCGCTGATCGACGCCCATCTGGGGCCCGTTTATCCCGTCTACCAGGAGCGCACACGTGCGGTTCTGCTACGTGAGGCTCGTGCTCTACTCGTCGCCGAGTACGGCGGATCCCTGCAGACCTTCGAGCGCCAGTTCCTGGCGAGCGCGGCCCAAATTGCTTCCGAGCTGAGGCGGAAGCACGCGATCGGAGAGGTAAGTAAGCCGCGGGGGACGCGTGTCTAAGTTCATGTTTTTGGATTAACAATGGCGGAGTCCAATGAGGAAACCGTGATTGCCCTCCAGCAAATGATGTCCAGTTGGTCTTAGGACTGTCGGAGTCGAATTACGAAGCCCGAATCGGAATTCCATTGTTTTCCCCCTACTATTCTACATTTCGTTAAAAATGCTTGTTTAATCTTAATAAAGTGTTCATCGGTTCGAACTCATTCATCTAAGATGGTCTAAAATCAATGCCTATGTAAATTATTACAGGCAGAGACGCTCTGTAGAACTGGTCTAAAGACAACACCAGTTAAATTAACAGACTGAAACAGGGGTCTGTTGATTGCAGTCTATAGAAATGTAAAGCTCCCGTTTTGCTTTTTCCCCTCCTCTGCTCTGCTATGCTCAGCACTGTCTACAACAGAAATGTATGGGCACCACATTCTCCTCCATTTCTGATGCCAGCAGAGATCTCTCGCTGCGTCTGAAGCCTCAGATTTTGGGATAGGGAGAGCAATATCGTCGCCGCTGGCGCTACTGCTGCACTACTTCGGCCGTGACAGAGACTGCGTTTCTGCTGCCGTCGTCCATTGCGTTCGCTCGGTCGCTTATTCGAACGTCAGCTGCCAACGGTCGCGGACGCGTTTTTTGACATCGCGCAGTTTTTGTTGTTGTGTTCCCCACGATTGTCTTTGGATTTCTTTCGACCATACCGAATGCGTTGAGTGCATCCAAGTTTATGGATATAATTTCAGAGAGTGAAATATTTGTTGAGTTACGAAAAAATAAATAAAAACCTATACAACTTGTACCATTAAGATTTTGTAAATTAAACAAAAATTTATCACTCGAATAAAATTTATGAAGACCATTGTGTGCCTTTGACAAGAAAAAAAAAATGCGTTTATAATCGATAAAGTGAATTTTAATAAAGTGTATTTGAAAGAAAAACGTCGATGATTATAATCATATAATTTGCGTGCCTTCCGAGAAATACTTTTTGCAAATCAATAAATTAAATTATTACGATAATTGAGTGTTTAAAAAAATATTTATGTTTAATATCGCATTTGAATAACAAAAATAAAAAAAGCAAAACTAAAAACGAATCATTAACCAAACTAAAACAAAAGTGGAATACAATATATTTCTATGATTTCAAATTATTTTCCCGGAATTTAAAGAAAAATTTGTGTGTGCGTGTGTGCTCTTATTTAATTTAAGAGAGGATTAGAGATCAAAAACAAACTCACACTCCAGTAAACCAAACAACAAAAGCCAAAAAACAGTAATTCAAGGTAAAAAACTAAAAACTATATTTTATGAACTAAATAAATAAATTTACAAATTCGTTAATAACCCTTAAAATTTGATCAATAAATTTTAAAAAAAATTTAATTAATTAAAAGTGTCATATGAACTCAATAATTTTTTAATCAGATTTCGAAGCAATTCAAAATTTCTCTACTTTCCACACTTGGAACGACTTTCGGTTTCTTCTGATCTCTGCCCTGGGGGGCCTTCGGCATAAATCGAACTGACCTCTTGCGATTTCAATTTCCGAAATCCATCGTCGCCTAATGATTTCGTTTATCTGTTTGTCTTCCAATCGATCGCTCTTGATCGGTCGATAGATCCACTCGACTTACCGTTGACTGAGGCCGCCCCCCAACCGACCCCGCGTTCCACGAACCATGGACCATGACTTAATGAATTCCTAACAATGCGATCAATTTGTTTGAACGCCGAAACCACTTGTTGCCAATTAATTTCATGCTTTGATTTTTTCGCGACGACGATTTCGAGTTTCTCAAGTGCTCCATTTGTTTATTTCTTGTTGAGGGTGTTTTGTTGGGTTTTGATGGTGTTCACTTGGCCGTTTGTAGTGTTGGTGGATGGTGTGGGTGTCGAAATCGTCGCGACTTTCAAATCGAAATACGCCATCGATTGTTCGTACGTTGACTCGCATGGAGCGTCCAATGCATTTCAGTGGATTTTCGATAGTTCAGCAGTTTGATGATCCTTGTAACGATCACGATGTTGGTGATTGTTTCGGTGTGAAGGCCGGTCGGTCGTTCGTCTCCAGCTGCGATGGCAAAACACAACAAGAACCACCGTGCTTTCAAGACCAGGGAGCAACGACCCGCACGCTCGATCGAGTACCTCCGCCAAATGGGGGCGAAGAGCTACCGTTCCAAGAAAACTGATGTATTTCGCAAGAGCTTTGGTTCACGAAGACCGATTGCAAAACGTGGCAAACACAGATTGGCGTGAAAATTTCGGCAAATGCCAAAAACTGCACTCGATCACTCGCTCCGTTGTGATCGTTTTAATGACTTCTGGATGATGCAGCAGATTCGGTTGTCGACCGAGGGTTTTTGGAGCTTTCAGAAATGGTTGTCCAAATTGAAGGCCGCTTGATTGAAATATTTTTCGCAACAATAAACACAAAAAATAAGACCATAGCAAAGGATATCCTACTTTCATAACAGTGATCGTACAAATGTCTAACAGGTGGCGACCCTATTGTTCATCACAATGTATTTTTATTGATTAAAAAAAATCAATAACACCAATATTAATGATCCAAAACCTATAATATGAGTGCGAACATATTTCGTGCTCCATTCACAGTGTGTGGAAACAGAAATCACCAAAAGCACTTCTCACACATGCGTCTCGTTGCAAAGACCTACTTTTTCCTCCTCGCTCTAGCCCAATTCCATTGCATCGAATTCATGTAGAGTACATATGTATGTACAGATGTATATCAAAAGGCACGCACAGACGGCAGCCGTCTCAGTATTTGGCTTGCCGACTCTCGCTATATTTGGTAGGCGGTCGATTTCGAGCACTTTTCCTATCAATAACGGATAAATTCGAATGGCTTTCCTGACCTATATCTCCATGTTCGATATGCCCATGTGTCTGTGCCGGACCACGAAAGCTAATTCTGAATGGGATATTATCGAGTTCTATATAAAGCAATTAGATAAATAAACATGTATGTATTTTTACTCAAATCTGGCTTCGGTTATCATTTCTTAAATGTGGCTCCTTTCGGGATTCCCAAAAAGATTTTAATAACTTCATAATTGTTTAAATTTGTTTATGATTTCCAGACTTCTGTCCCTCCCCAATAAAGCAATTGCTATACATATTTCGTAATAGAACCATTTTCATCTGACGACAAACTCTACTTCAGTACAAAGGGCTTCAATTTGAATAATATGAAAATCATTTCAATGCCCTACTTCCGGCTTCATGCCATTCATTGGATCACTCCTACCCTTCTACGGCATACAGTTCTCAATATAGGTTCAACTCCAAAGAGCTGCAAAGTGCTTCAAATCAACTAGAACAACAGAGGCCAGAGTGGAGGAAAGAATATTTTCAATAAAACAAACTGGGGCAACTACAAAGCATAACCCAACACCGTTCACTACTTAGCCCTTTCTGTCGAAAAGGGCGAAAAGAACGAAATATGAAAACAATGCAGCTGAGAATTTCTACAAGTACGGTGAGGCCTATTGAACGAGTCGATGCATATGAACCCAAGGGAAACAAATACACACAACAACAACTGCGTTTCAAAAACAACACAAGACAAACTCAAAAAAAAAAAGAAATAACAATCGAAGAATAAAAACAAATCGAAATTACTTAAACAACTAAATTTCAGAAATTCAAATGCAACAATTATGTATGCAAAACACTCGATCCCAATCGGGAACAAGGGCTTTCAATGGGAAGTATTTTCTTTCTGGGAGCAGCCATTGTTTTCCTACCTCTAATGGACCTCGGGGAACACCCAGCTTGTGCGGGAGTCTGGACATTTGTCATGCCAGGAGAATGTTGTGTTTGTTCAACAGAATATCTTTCCATTATTAATGATATAATGAGTGTCTATATATGGATGTAGAATGGCTTGGAATTCTTCCGTTTGTGATACTAAAGATAATTTATGATAATTGCTATTTATTTATATTCGGAAAAATTTAATATATTAAAAAATATTTCAATATTATTAGAAATATTTTGTTACAGGAAAATTTTTTTAAAAATGATTTTAAACTATATATTAATTAGTATGTTGTGAATTATTAGAAATAATATTAATCTATAGGTCATCAACTGTGCACTTCTCTTCGCATTCTATATCCGGCTTTAATGCCTGATATTTACTATGTGCATTCTGACAGTGCTTTATATGTAATTAAACACTTGTTCCTAGTCTTTCCAACCCAGATATCCAACCACACCCTCCCTCGGTATCTTTTCTTCACTTGTAAAACGATTATGACTTCCCCACGTTGGCTTTCCGACGATTGTTTACATTGTTCCACATGTATAGATATGAGTGCTTTATATTCTTTTTATTAGAAATATCTTTCGATATCACTCTTCCTTTCACATTGTTTTGCTGCTCCACAGACTCCAAGACTTAACACAAAAGTGCTTTGAACTTATTCGATTTGTAGTGGTTATCGGTCATTTTTGTTGTGGTTGGTTTTGCATGGAATGATTTCTCTGGTGAAACATCAAACATGTTTTTCATTAGTTCGCATTCGCTTTTGAAATTGCGTTAATGAAATGTTTATGCAGATACGTTGATAGATCGCAGCACGATCGCACCCCAACATGATTTACTCATTCGAGATAGAGACACAGAAAAGTAAAATGCACAGAGTAAAAGAGAGCACAGTAGAGAAAACGAAAATGAGGGATGATATTTTAATTTGTTAACATTAAGCAACGGGTTAGATGTATTATTATTTGCACGATCAGGAATGTCGAGTTTTCGGTATTCGTATTCAAATGGTTTCTTTTTGTGGATTCGAGAGATTCGCGATTTGTCTGTCGCCCCGTTGTAAGATTCACTCCTTCTGCCGATCTTTCATTTGGCACATTTTTCGATTTATGATAATTCGCCAATTGATTTTCCCTTGCAAATAAATATATATATTTTTTCTAATTCGTTTAATTGAGAACTGATTCCTGATGTTGATCTTTAAACGTTTCAGTGATGAGAAAACATTGAAGACTGATTTATTGGAATCATTTTCTTCAAATCCATAGATACGTGTGTCGAAATATGTGAATGTTTGAATTTATTTCTAATCCATCAGAACAAATGGCCCACACCATATAGTTCAAAGTTTTCCAATATCGTACCAAAGACTTTTTCA
This sequence comes from Coelopa pilipes, assembly GCA_947389925.1. NCBI lineage: Eukaryota > Metazoa > Arthropoda > Insecta > Diptera > Coelopidae > Coelopa > Coelopa pilipes. The sequence continues at coordinate 27,337,204 of OX376699.1, read as the reverse complement.
ACGATCTCATCATGGTATTTGCCTTGCCCTGTTGCTACTAAGAAAGAAATAAAACAAAATCAGCCTATTGTCCTTGCATTATTCATACGTGACACGAATAGTAATTGCACGCATCCAACGAATACAGACGATTCCGCAGTGCGATGTCACCTGAAGCCTGAAGATCAGAGACATCATCAATATTCTCATCATCTTCATCATAACGATCCTGCTCGCGCCCATCGACCATTGATTTTCATTCGCATGTGAACACGAAGACTCTTCACCAATATGGTAACTGCATTTAAGTCCAGTTAATGGTGCGGGGTGCGAAGAATGCACCGACCTTAGCTTAGTCAGAGCGAATTCTCAAATACAAGTCTTCACAACGAAGAAACTCCTCGTTTTTGCCTCGCAGCCTTCGAGTAGAGAGGGGTATTTGTATGCAGTAGAGAGGGGTATTTGTATGCAGTGGAGAACAGGATTTCCTTCGTCGTCTTGGACTTTGCGCCTTGGTGTTGGACAGAGGCTTGTGTGAATAGAGAACCCATTATTGGTATTCTATTCCGAGGCCTTTGTAGGCATTCCATGTCTGTGCCGATGCGTTGACGCGGTTGACTCATAGTGCACGTAATTTCAGTTTCTTCTACCTCCGATTTCTGTCTTCTTTCCACTTGCTCTTCCTTTTATTGTGTTCAGCAGGAGGGCGTTGAACTTCGGTTCCCTACTTTCAGTGTCCGGAAGAACCTGACATATCGATACCACCATATAGAGGTCCTTTAGTTCTCCTGATAAGTCAAGGTGATTCTCATGTCAATGAACTCTGCAACCCATAAATCAGTAATTTTCAGCTCCCACGATCCATGGTCTTCGGTCCTGACTCCCCATTGTAACCTCTGGAGTTTGACTTTGACCACATTCATTTGGATTCACTTCTTGTTGTGTTAGTTGACCGCGGTCTATCTACATTTATTTTCCCCAATGTAGCGAACAAAAGCATTAGTTTGCGACGAAATTGATTTTACTTTATCCTAGAGTCGTGCACGCAACTTCCTCGCTTTCCAAGCCTCACGACCCAGTCCTTCCACTGTACCCCAGTCGAGTAAGCATATGTGAGGACCCTCCAATGTGCCACTCACGAACGAAGTCCGTGTGCCGTCGATGCACGAGCTCCGCTCATTTGTCAAGTTCACATTTGAAGCAGGTTCCTTTCGACTAAACGTTGGCGCAGAGACGCGTGCAAGCTTCGAGGACTTCGGGGCGTTGGTGGCGCGTTGTGAAATGTTGCCAGGTAAAATTCGGCGCTATTCCTGATCTTCGCCGCACACCCCGCAGCGCTCGAGCTGACAATGCCTGAAGACTGGGTGGTCTCTGGGTCTCAGCCGGCGGTTGTGTCCATGAATATCGTTGATATGCCACGAGAGCTCACGCTGTGCTCCAGCTCCAGTCAAATTGACTCACATCGAGTTTTATTTGATTTTTTACGTAATGTGTTGACTTTTATTGAAGTGGTTTGATTGAATTTTGTTTCGAATAATCGGTAGGCAACGAGTCTCTGGATACCACCGTGGGTCAAATAACGCCAAATGGGTTTCTTCTCCATCTTTCTCAACGCCTTCTACCTTCTTTTGTCGCCTTTAGATTAAAAGCATACTATTGTTATTGACTTTGAGCTCAAAATCAGCTGTCTCGTTTTAATGGTACGGTTAATGCTTCTATTCCATCTACACATAAAACTCCTTCTGTTTCCATTTCTCTCCTCTCCACGATCAGCTGTGCACAAGTCTAGAATAGGAATTGATTTCCTTTTTGATTCCTGCTTCGTCCTCTGAATTCTCCCCCTTTTACATAAAGTGGATTAAACTAGTTTTTCTCGACCCAGTGCACGATCGCTTCGATATTCAATGGTTCTTGCTAACTTTCAAGCTCGTATTCGAAGTGGTCAAAGAGGGATGAGAAGAAAAGAAACCGGAGTCTTCCAAGAACTTCATTCAGATGCATTCCGTGCCAGCGTCGACCGTCGTCTTGGATCGAGATCTCGAACCTGATCTCGGAAGGCTTATGTAACACTATGGGCATGAAGTAATATTGTTCGTTGGTTTTTTCTTGATCTTGAGTCTTTTTCTTCATTCTTATTTTCGATCTTCCTGCTCTTTCCATTATTCCCTCTCGTTTCGACCTGTCATCTCTTTGCACTGTCTTTGCTGATCTTCAATTGTCTGGCGACTGCTGTTCGCGGAATGTAAGAAAACTCCTGAGAGAGAAGAAATGAAGGATTGTGGCCAATAGCAAGTAGAGAGAAGAGGTGGGAAATCTTGAAGATAAAGCGTGTGGTTCATCGTGATATTCATGTGCTTGAGGGGTACCAGACCGGGTGTTTCAAGTGGCACTTCTGAAACTGCAAAAACCATTGATCACAACATAACATTTACAATAACAAGAAAGAGGGGAAGATAAACAACTGTGGTAGCAGCTCCAACAACAGCAGTTCTGTACCATCTCTTTGATTTGCGATTGTCTGGCTCCATCGTAATCGATCATCACCCGGTGGACATCCACGACCCTCGCTCCACTACTATCAGATATACCTTATTCATGATCCATGGTTCATTACAGAATTGTAATCGAATCTCGGTGGGAACCTTGGTCTCGAGCATGGCGATGTTTTTACAATGAATTTCGCATTTCTGTGTCTGGCGTCTTTCGTTGCCATTCAGCGACAAGATTGAAGATCCGCACGCAATTGCGGGAAATCATTATGCAAACGAAATCAACAGAAGCAGATAGAAAGGGTACTTGATATGAAAGTGAAACCATTCGACATTCATCGCCGAATGGTTTCGATAAGCACAATAATCAAAATCATTGTAATCAGCACTCTTCAATCTCGATGCTGGGGAAAGATGCGGAAAATACACGAATGTCATAACATCGCACGGTGAAGGAAGATTGCGATTACTGATGCGAGAGAAGATATATTGATTGCCAGGAATCCAGTATCCCAGTGGAAAGAAGTTAATGGAAACTCTTTAGATTAGCCCTGTGAGCCATCCATTTTAACTTGACATGACCCACATTCCTGGGGTTCCTTAGCAGAATCACAAATTGTAAAATGAAAATGTTAAATAAAAAAACAAACAAAAAATATAAAGGTTCCCCCCTTTATGCAAACTATACGGAATACCAAAATTCCCTTGGTCGCATTCGAACTTTGGCCATTGTAACCTAAATAAAATTCTGCAACAGCGATGTGTTAAAGAACGATTTCTCTTGGAAATCAAATTAAATTAAAGCCTGAGACATGGAGCCAGATTAATGTGCCCTCGAGGTCCCCGCCAGGAATCCTGAAACCCAAGAGCCGTTATCGATCCATTGAAGACTGGAAAGTTGGAGAAGCGTATAACGTGCTTATGGTCAGATATACAAATCACTCCCGGAGTCACAACCAGGCCGCAGAGAGTCCTCATTGTCAGACAATGACAAATTCGACACTTTTTCTGAATTTATTTCCATTTCTCGATCTCACTTCACAATGCATTCGGAAGAGTGCGAAATTGGAATAAGGAAATAATCGACTACCCGATTGGATACGCAGTCAGTATGAAACCGTTCGTTCGCTTCTTTCGCTTCTCTCTTTCTCTAGAACTGATTTTTAATCGCCGACTTAAGATCGTCATATAGATCCCTCGTCTTCCACTACTACTATTCTTCTTCTATTCTATTCTTCATTAACTCATGTAATTCGGGCAGCCAAACCCAAACAACGACATTTCAGGAAGAAACATCCACAATTCTGTCTCGCTGGCAATTCGTTTCCTGACCCTTGTTTTCTGCCACATGAATAACGAAGTGGTCGAGGAATCGCGCTGGGACGTATCGACATTAGAATGGCTTATTCCATAGTTTCCTTAACCCTTTTGCGTGGTTTATCTTATCCCAAAGTTTTCCTTGTCTATATTTCCGTCGTCATCGTGCCAGCGCTGTCGGAAGGCGGAAGCGATTTCGCGGCCGCGTAAATTTTTCCTTTCGTCTCGCGAACTCTCAGTAGACGCACGATCGCTTCGTCCGTCCGTTCAGCAATCCATCTATCGATCCATCAATATTATTGTAACTCCCGATGGTTCTCTTGCCAATGTTTTGTTTAAATCTCAGCCATGGCATCGCCTTCTGCTCACGCATTCCAAGATTTTGGCATCCGCGGCAAGACCAAAGAGTGCGATCTATTTTAGCATTCATCGCCAGCCGTTAATCGCGACTGGTTGCAGGAAGACGGGACGGAATGAACGGTTTCAAAATAAACTTCGTGGCCAACGCCCGCGAATCCGACTCTCGCCTTCGCATGGGGTGGCGCCTCGCCAATAAATGGAACAAATACTTGACTCGCAGCAAAAGGAGTTGTTGTTTTTCTTTGTTATTGGAAATTTTTGTAGCTCTTTTTTGGATTTGAATTTATTGAATTTGTTTATTACATAAAAAGCAGCTACTCAATTATGTAAATCCCGAATCGATCAAAGTTATCGCTTTGAATTATTTAGGTCTATGTCTGTCTGGACAACACCGCTTGTTTCTTTCTTCATTCAACCGATCGAACATCTATCCAAAACATTGTCTGAATCTACCACAACCTTCCTTCGATAGCTCCACCCACCCCTACCTCTATAACTTTGTTCCCACTCCAGTCCTAAGTCCTATCTGTCTATCTTACTGTTGGATCTCCAGGTGCGGTGTTGATTGCGACGCCGTCACTTTGTTGCTTCTGCGGCGGCGCGTTGTTAGCATTTTGCCATACCCATTGTCGTTGTAGGGGCTTCCCCTCCCTCGATCCCGGCGGTGGAGTGACTAATTTGCTTACTTGAAAGCGGTAAAACAATTTGGCTCGCGGCCCATGATGAATGGCCGACGAATGCGTAATTAATTCGACGCATGCGGAATTTCTTTTGTCTTTGAGGTAGGTTAGGACTTTGGTCTATGGGTCTGGAAGTAGTAAAGGCAGCAGGGTGGGTCGATAAACTCGCGGAGCGAATGGACGGCAGGATGGTGAATAGCGAAATGAGCAGAAGTAGGCTAGGTTGCTGAACATGGTTGAACTGAGTGATTGTTGATGATGACGATGTTGTTGGTGGTATGTTTTGTGTTGTTTTGACTCTTTTGGTTGTAGCCATTACCGGCATTGATTTTCGCCAAGTTTCGCTGGCTCAACCGGAGTTAATGTGGCGCCCATGTACAATTCATGAGAGCATTCCGCTGATCCATCTAGCGAACTATCGATCATTGGACGTTTATGTTGGCACGTTGTTGATGTTTTTGTTTTAGTTCGTTTTGTAGCCTATGATTGTTAAAAGCTTCAATCATCATGTTGTTCAACATCTCTTCCAATCTGGAATAATCAATTGACCAATCGATCTATCAAATGATCACCGCACTTTCAGATTTTATTGAATTTCCATGGAATTTTAACACTTGTCTCGCATGACAATTTATTACGTAATCTCAGAGCTTATTCGCTTAATTACGGGATTTAAATATCGTTCACATTAGGGGCGATGTTGCAATTCATATGCCAAGGAATTGATCCAAATTCGATGGAGTCTGTTTGTTACTATTTATTTATTGTTGTCGTGTGTATTGTTTTGTTTCTCAGAAATATTTTTGCTTTTTTATACTGAGTGTTTTTCTTTATCTTTATATTTTCTTTATTCAATTCGGAGTTTGTGTCTTGAGTTTTCTTCTCTCATGACATTAAGTCCCCTTTGGAACCCATGAATGAAATTCGATTGCATAACTGTGGAAAGTTGGAATTTCAATCGCTACGGCTTCAAAGTTCCGATGCTTGAGGGAGCGGTTTCATTAAGTGGTAACCGTGTTTTCCCTGAAGGGCATTCAAGTTTTACTAGCTGACCAATTAAAGAGCCTTTATTTAATATACGTCTACTTGTATTAAGTCAAAGGCTGGTTGCAGGAATGAATTTTCTATGTATACACTATGAATTTTTCAAAAATCTCCGATATTGCTTCATGCAGGAGTGCAAAAATTTATTACATATAGAAACTCTGGTGACCCTACGACTCAGCGATAAGTGGTGAGTGATGGCATGTTCAAAGAAGGAAAAAGACAACGACGACTTCCCACGAACACGAGAATAACTCAATATAAGACGATAATTTATTCTGTTTTACTTCACAACCCAACTGCAACAATGCATACAACAAAAACTCAGATGTTTGCAACTGATACAGTGTTGTACGGTTTCGAGGTGGTGGGATAACAAATCAAATCAAATCTAGTGGTTGACAGAAGTAGACCACGTGAGCCGTTGTCCGTCGGTCGGTCCATGAACCCCGATTGCTAAAGTAGCCCCGACCATAAGCCCCAGAGCCCAACCTAGGTCTAAAGTCGACCCAACGTGTGTGTGACGAACACAGAAACGGTGTCATAATGAATGCCACGAGGCATTTGGTGTTTTCATAGTGCTTCACACCGAGAGAAACACCAAAGTACAATACAAAAGTATTTCGATATCAGAACAGTAATTAAAGAGTGACTTGACTCTGTCGAAGTCAACCATGACGAGATGCTTAACAGCTATACAACCGCAATTGTTTTAGGCTCCACTTTGTGGGTAGTAATGGCCCCACATGGGATTCTCGGTTGGCTTTTTATCTCAGAAAATCGGAGTTAAAAGAACCCGATTAATAGTGCTATTAGTCATTAGTGTCTGGAGTGTAGTTTTCTATGAGTTCTGCACCAGTACCCGATTGTTGACTGCACCACGTTGAAGACGTAGAGTTCGAGACAGAATTTTACGCAATATTGTCTCTAGTGCAGTTCCACTTACCGGTACAACTTTTCCGCCCACTCAGCGGTGCCCGAAACAGGGTCAAAAATCGCTACAACAACGACCGCATGGTTTCCAGCAACGACGAAGGCGATGATCATCAATTCGACAATAACTCCGTCGACGATCACTCTGTTGGCGACTCTGATAAATGAAGACGTCCGGCATGTAGTTGCAGCGAAGAACTGAACGAATGACATAACACAACAGATGTGATGTTTCTTTCTCTTACCGACGACACACTGAAAAAATCTTCATCTCTTTCTTTCTTTTCTTAGTAGTGTTGATAGTTGACACCTTTGGTAGACTCGTTTCCTATCGTTATAGTCGTATTTTATGGCTGTTTTTCTGTGGCTCTCTTTCTCACTGTTGCATTCTGCTTCAATAGACTTCTCGCTCTCTACTGATGGTGAAACCGATAACCTGAGCGCGTGGGTTCTTCAGACAAGAGTCGATCAGCTGTGAACAATTGTCTTAGATTAGCATAACTGGGACAAAGACATGTTGCTTAGTTGGTCTATCATTCTTGTAGTCGGTAGACGATTTATCATGTGTGCAATACTCGAATGCTTAATCATTGGATCGAACCAAATAACAATATATAAAGAGGCTTCAACAAAGTTAGAGAGAAAGCCTATGACAAGAAGAGAGATATATATAAAAGTACTGGAATGGAGACGATTGTAGTATCCCTAGAAAAATTGGACCAATACTAGAAAATACCCAATCTAAATACTCCATATTATGAAGTTCTTGAACAATTTGGACATTCGTGGAAATTCCATCGAAAAAAGTTTGGAAAATGTTCTCAGATATTTATGAGCCACTTTATAAGATGAAAGGATTTTTCAATACCAAACCTAAAATTCAATTTAAATTTTTCAACATTACTATCGATGTGTAGTTGTTGGACAACACTCCTTATATCTAAAAAATATATCTATTCTTTAAAAAAATAGAATCGTGTAGGATTGATTGATCTTCAATTTATATTTTGTACCAAATATACCAATATAATGACATTGTATTCAATTGCTCCCGATTACGCCCATAAATGTCATTGATGTCGTCAACTACGAGATCCACCGGAATTCAGCGAGGCACAGCCGATGTCTTTGAAAAGTGTCAGTGATCCGAATCGAAGATCGACTATGGACGAGAACCAATCTATAAATTTGTGTCAATGACAACTGCAAAGCTGAATGATCCGCCAGTAATTCGCAACACCCTTCCACATCCCAATCGCTCTTGATCAGCTCGAACTATGATCGCAGTGTGTCGCCACCTTCGATGAGCGACATTCAACGTGCGATGATCGAGGATAGTCAAACGATCTGCTCAATGGGACCGATCGGTGGATCCATTGCGAGCGCATTTGGCGTGTCCGCAATGGCCGCTCAAGCGGAATCGGTATTCGATTATTGGAGCGATCGGGCGCCTGTGATGACTACAACGGCGACCATCAACAAAATTAAAATTCGCGATCACAAAATCGAACTTTAATGCAATGCGATAGTTTTTCATTGATCGGTCGAACCAATGATCATCCAATGACAAAATTGCTCGAATTCATTTTCATGTGAATGAGTTCGACAAAATAATGCATTAAAGAATGCGAACAAAAGCGACAAGGAAGAATGGACAAAAAACTTTTCGATGAATTGATTTTGTTCATGGTGGGTGTTCCGATCGATTGGTTGGTCATGAATGATGAACCAAGTTTACGATTGTTCTGACTTTTTAAGTGGAATTCTGGTAAAGTGGGTGCATCCGTCCATTATAATGGAGTTGACATTTAGTTTTGATTATTGTATAGAATTTATTTTTCCTGTTGAAATGAAATGAAAGAAATCAATTTTTATTATTCCCATTCTCTCTTTTCCAGTCCCTCGTCTGGTGCAGAGGATGGCCTCTGGCAACACCTGTCGGAGAAGTAATACTTCATTTGGGGGCTCTTGATGAGGCCCTGGTGAGACCCGCAGACATCTATCTGTGCATCAAGGCAGGTGAGTGATCGCCCTAGTTCCAAATTGAACCATTAAAGTGACTGATCACTCTTTCTTTCCCCTTCTTCAGTTGACAAGTCAACTCCGAAGTTACATGCAGTTTGGCGTTCGGCACCGAGCAGCGACGGAGCGACCACCCTGCGCAGTCGTTGCATCGATCATCGCGATCCAAAGGCATACCTGAGCATCCTCGAGCTAGAGATGATGCTGAGTGACGAGTTGCCGCAGCTCCTGCAGAGCCTCCTGGTGGGCGTCGAACGCGCCATCGGGCGGGTCTCGATTGGGGAGCTGACGGCGTCCAGAGACAGCAGTCATCATGGTAATCACAATGTCAATAATAACAACATCAACAACAACAAAAACAACACGAGCACCACTTCGCTGGCCTCCCCGAAATGCGGTCTAAGGCGCAGCGAGTTGATCACCAAAAACAAGATGCTGAACAACAAATTCATGCTGCGTCGCCTGACCAACCGCCAGGACAGCATGACCTCCACCTCCTCGGGAAACAGCTGCTCGAGCAGCGGCAGCAGCACTGGCAGCGGCTCCTCCTCCAACGACGAGCTGATCGGAGGAGGGGGCGGAGTTTCCCTGTCGATGATGACGTCATCGACGTCGGCAAACTCGCTGGCTCTGAATCGGTCGGCTGCCGGTGGAACGGCCGGAGGGGGATCGCCGGCTCTGCCGCTGTTCTGCCTGGGCAACTCCTTCCCGCACATCGACAGCGACGAGGAGAACGCGGACGAGAAGCGGAACTCGCTGGACTGTGGTAAGTAGGCTGGGGGATTATGTGGGTTCTACGGAGGGCAAGAGGGAACTTCCGGAACACTCCCTCGTATTCACTTCCTGTAGGTCTCTCCCGCTGCTTCCGGGATCGACAAAAGGCGCCAACAGCAACAAATATTCGATGTTGTTACCAAATGGAGTGGTTGCTGCATGAGTTATAAAGCTAGATCAATCAAAAACTTGCTCCCACCTGGTTATCCCACTTCTCTCTGCGTCCTCAACCTATTCCTACGTGCACAAATTAGTCCCATCAGTCCATCCATCGGTCATTCCAACGATCGTCATATAACCTTGGCATTCAACTTCATTCAACGAGCTGCTCTGCAGTAGCAGCAATATTTAACATGGTTTCCTCGAAGTCCCAAGTTGTTGCACCCAGAGTTTCTGTCGATCGCTAGACCTCGTCGATTTGATTGACTACCTCATGGTCGGTGTCGCAGTGTGGGTTTAAGGTTGCCAACGAAGTCAAGTTCAAACCTTGCAAAGGGCAA